>ML685864.1:3336658-3466914 GCA_007922175.1 Pelusios castaneus
GATTTATTTATCGCATGAGCTTTCGTGGGAGAAAATCCCACTTCGTCTTCAAAGCGTCTGACGAAGTGGGATTTTCTCCCACGAAAGCTCATGCGATAAATAAATCTGTTAGTCTTTAAAAGTGCCACAGGACTCTGTTGTCTTTCTACAATAGACTAACACGGCTACCCCTTTGGAATTTAACTAACATTAGTTAGAATTAGTTAGTTCGAGCTAACTAATTCGAACTAATTTTAGCAGGTGTAGACATAGCCAGTGAGAGAAGCTGCTTTCCACCCATATAAATACACCGTCCCTCTGCAGTTCCTGCACAGAGTGTATTTTGGCTGGAACTGTGAATTGGCCCCTAGAGCTCTAAATTTAAACCATTGTTTTTTGAAATGTAAGAGCTGGAAATTACTCTGGAAGTTAGACCCTGAAACTGTCCCCACCAATTTCCTGAGATATCTTTTCCTGTTAGGTCTGATGGTCCCTTTGTGAATCCCTTCTCCATTCTGTTTTCCAAGTGCTTGCTTTGTGTATGGACTCTGTTTGCTATGGGCTAGCCCCTGTTTGTTTCACTCCGTCCCGTTGGTCCCAGAGGAGTTGTGGAGAACAGAATTTGGCCATACTAGATTATGTAAATTTTAGAACCTCTATCAAATTGCTTCCAAAATGTATCCTCCAGGAAATCTAGCAGCATGGATGTGCAGTCATGCCCCGGTCCAGCTAAGGCAAGCAGTAAAAATCAGCTATTGCAGAGCCTTTTAATAAAAATTCCAGCTTGCTGTACATGTAGACATAGCTACACAAAGAGATTTTCTCCTATTATATTGCAGAGAAAAAGGGCTTAGAACTGGAGCCTTGTTCCCAAGTTATACATGTGTAAATATGAAGTAACTTTCCTAAGTCGGAAGAGTTGCTCCAAATTTATTCTAGAGCTGGTTGAGATATTTTCAAAGGAATGGGTTTCTTCCAGAAAAAATGCAGGTTCCGTGAATTCAGAATGTTTTGCAGGAACATGTTGATTTCAACAACATTTCTGAAGGGAAAATCTTGAAATGGAACATTAAGACTCTTGTTTTGACATTGAAACTTTTGGTTTTTCTAAAGTCACAATACTTTATTTCGACTACATTTCAATTAATTTTGTTTCAACTTTGTTTAATATTGCAGTTTTATAACATTATATTTAATAGTCTCAGTGCATGATATTTAATAGCTAATATGTGTTTTAACAGCACTGAACATAAATGTACACATCTAGGAACAACAGGTTTAGGCCATACTTCCATGGTGGGGGAACTGGATCCTTGGAATCAGTGGCTTTGAAAAACATTTGGGGATCATGGTGGATAATTCGGTGACCATGAGCTGTGGCCAGAAGAGCTAATGTTAACCCTGGATGCATGAATAGGGTTATCTTGAACAGAAGTAGAGAGGTTAGTTTACGTCTGAATATGACACCGGTGCAATCACAGCTGAAATACTGTGTCCATTTCTGGGGTTCACAGTTTCAAGAAGGATATTGATAAATTGGAGAGGGTTCAGAGTAGAGCCACAAAAATGATTAAAGGAATAGCAAATATGCCCTATAGCGAGAGATTCAGGGAACTCAATCTATTTAGTTTAACAAAGAGATTCTCAAAGGGTGTGTCTACACTTACAAATTAAGTCAATTTAAGCTTGCTTAAGTCGACTTAATTTAATCTGCATCTACACTACATTTTCCTTAAGCCCCACAGCAGGCTGCCGGGGTTGGCTGGGCCCTGGATCAGCAGCCACAGTGGGGCTGCAGTGGGCAGCCAGATTTGGGGCACGGCACTGGGACTTGGGGCACATGCCCCATGTGTCCAGCGCCAGTTATGCCAATGGATATTATATGATCCAATGGCTAGAAGTTGACACTAGACAAATTCAGACTTGAAATAGTGTTGAACTTTTAACAGTAAGAGTAATTACACCTTTTTGGTTCTGCTTTGAGCAGCGGGTTGGATTATATGACCTCCTGAGGTCCTTTTCAACCCTCATCTTCTATGATTTTATGATTTCCAGTCTGAAAGGATTTTCAATGCACTTTAAATCAAAGCCTAAAATTGTAAGCTTTTGGGGAGAAAAATTGTCTCCTGTATGTATGTACAGCACCTAGCACTATGGGGAAGTAGTCTCAATTGAGACTTCTTGGTATTATTGTAAAATACAGACAGATTAAAGCCTATTAAGACTGCGCCAGTGTAAGTGAGAGCCAAATTTAGCAAACAACATCTATTTGTAAAAGACAACATTTGAAGGTTATTGCCGATAATCCCTTCTCAGTTATTGCACTTTATGAAGTAAGGGGGAAGGAGTTTTTTGGTGGTGTTTTTGTTTGTTGTTTTCTGTGGTAACTGAGAACTCACTACAGGAAGAAACAAGGGTTCTACAAATTAGTGTAAAATTGCTTTTCCCAATTTAAAAAATTAAATTAAATTAAATTAAATTTTAAAAAATCAGATCAATAAACAGCCCTTCAAAGTCACTGTAAATAAAATACTTGTTTTTTTCTGAAGCAGCTGGCTTTCATTTTTTTATTGCACCATAAAATTAGAAAAGTCTTTGTTCGCCAAGTTGGGGGGCTTGCCTCTAGCACGATGCCCATGCATCTTCCGTAAGCTTTTAATCAGCCCGACATGTGGACTGGATTGTGAGCCCCAAGGAAGAGCAGAGGCAGATCTCATGATGGCCCCTGTTCTGGCAATAATGTGGTGAATCTACTTATTAGTGTTTTCTTTAATTGGGGAATGGAGTGGGGAGGGCGTGGGAAAGAGAGATCTTAAAAGCTTCCTGGCAAGTGCTACATTTCTCTCACCAACATTTGTTAGCCATTAACATTCCCTGCACAAGAAGTTTGCACAGTGTTAAAACAGAACGAGGCTGCACTGGGGGTGAGAATTTTCCTTCCACATAGTGCTTTTGAAATAAAATGGGGTGTGAGCTTATTTCTCAAGGCAATGGGAATGAAATAAAGGTGTTGATATCCCATGTTGGCATCCAAGTCGCTGCATGTTGGTACATATTTAAGATGAATACATCTATTAGCATGAGAGCTTGTTTGGAAAGCAGGTCAAAGACCCCCTAATAACAGAAGGCAGTGCATCCAAAGGTCAGAGCAGGAGGCTGCACATCAGAATTCCTAGGTTCTGTTCCCACCTTGAGTAAGGAACTGAGTGTAACTGTACCTCTTGTTTTCTCCTCTGTGTCGTACGTTCCTACCTCAAGAGGGTGTCGTGCGACTTGCAATAATAGCTGCTTTTTCAACTGTGTTTTGATGCAAAATCGGACTTTTGACAGAACAGGCATTTTCCACAGCAATCAATAAGTAATTTTTTTTTTTAATCTGCAACAGATTTTAATTATTTTAATCGCAGTGCATCTTACAGGCTGGGCCAGTTTCCCCAGCCAGACTACATATTCCATGATGCACCAGAACCAAGGACTTTTAAGACGTTAATGCTTAAGTCCACTTAAGGAAAGACCAGTGTGGACACGGAGTAGTGTAAGTCAACTTAAGTTTCCTTAAGTCGACTTAATTTGTAAGTGTAGATGCACTCAGACAGAATTTTTCTGAAATTCCCTGCCCTTCCTCCCCTATTTTTAATCAGTTGATACTTTTCTTTGAATTTTCTTTGAATGTTTGATCAATTTTTGTCAACCCAGAATAGGGTGGGTCTTTTTTTGGTGAATAAACTATGAGCCAAATGCATTTCACCTGTCTCTTCACTAAAACTTTTCCCTAAAGTGTCATTGCACCTGTCTCTTCGCTAAAACTTTTCCCTAAAGTGTTCTCCATCTCCGTTTCTTCTTGACTTCCTGTTCTCTGTAAAAGAAACAGTACAGATTATCTTCAAACACAGTCAGGTTCACCCTCGTATTAGTAACACTCAAAGTAATGATAACCATGGTATAATGACCTAGTCAGACAGAATCTGAAATTACTTCTTGACTGAAAAGCTTTTCTGTTTCCTTTTTAACTTATTCTAGAGAGCAGATACATCCATAAAAAGTATATGTGCACCATGTTTTAAATTAAACAGAATATGCTATGAAGTAAAATTGCACTGATCTTAAGCATGGTAAGGCAGCTGTCATTTCACGTGTCAATTTCGGTTGGCAACAAATGATGACTGTGTATTGTGACGAAGATGGTTTTAAAAATTACAGACATTTAAAAATGTCATATAAAATGCAGTTTTTCTGAGTTATACTAACTATTGAAAAATGAATTGTTGTGAATGTACATTGGATAGTGACTTTCAACATCTGGAGACTGAGATTTACATAGTGATATTAGGAAAAGCAGACAAACGTATAATAATTTCCAAACTTCTTCTCAAACGCAGTTTGAAGAGGTGTCCTCTAGTGGGTTATCTTATGCTGCTAGACCAACACACACACAAACCTACATTATGGGTTAATAATCAGATTTCAGAGAGTTGGTCAAAAAATTGTGAAAAATGTTCTTTTTTAAAATTTTCAATGAAAAAAATCACAGCTATTTCAAATTTATGGAAACTTTCCAGTAATTTCCACAAACAATCCTGTAGAAAAATCAATGACTTTTTCACATTAAAAAGAATTTCAAATATAAAATTAATTTTGTGTGTGTGTGAAAATATTCAATGAGCTCTAGCACTGAGCCCATGGACAGATGCATTTCAGTGTGTCTCAAAGTGCTTAACACAAGGGGAAACTGAGGGACAGAGAGGTAAAGCAACTGGTCCAAGGTCACTCAGCGGATTATTAGATATGAAAATAAATTGAAGCTCTTATCGCTGCCAGGCAAGTCCCTAGTCACTGGACTATGCCATCTCCCTAAGGGTTTGAATCAAGTTGGAACACAGTTTCAAAATAAAAGGATTTGACCCTGATCAGTACTGAGCACCCAGAATCCCCTTCAAGGTCAATGTATACGTCCACACTGGAGCCTTAGGTCGACTTAAAGAAGGTTAAATTGACCTACAGTCTCCTGCGTCCACACTGAGCTTTTATAAAGTTGGCGTAAGTGCTTCCTTAAATCGACTTAATAACACCACCTCTGAAAGTCGACCTAAGGCTTAAATCGACCTTATTAAGTCAACTTAAGCCAAGGTAGACAGGGGTAGCCCTTAAATTGACCTAATTGACCTCCACGCCCCCTCGCAGAGTTCCTGGCCACTCCTCCATCAACCTAGCACCTGCCAGTGTGGACGCAGGGCTGTGGACTCTCTAAGTTGACTTAACATGGTCAACTTAAGTCAGCTTAAAGTCGACCTTGGTTAAGTCGACTTAACAGAGCTTCCAGTGTAGACGTACCCAATGAGATTTGCAGATGTTCAGCAATTCCCAGGACCAGGCCCAAAAGTTAAGGTCCCAATTCAGAAAAACACCTAGGCATGTGCTTGAAGGAAACCATGTGTGAGAGACGGTAAAGGTACAGCAAGTTGTGAAGAGTTAAAAATTCCAGCTAGTCACATGACAGTGTAGAAAAGAGAAAGGAAGCTAGGTCTAAGGAGAAGACTCCAGGCCTGGTAGATGGTTGGCTATTGCCTAGTGTTGTTAGTTGATTTAGTTTTGGGTTTTGTGACTGTTTGGTAGATAATGGAACAGGCCTCAGAAGGGCTGAGGCCTGGAGCTTTATTTCTCTTTGATGGCCAGTGAAACTGCCAACCAATTTACAACGGTTTAACCACATGCTTAATTGCTTTGCTCAACCGGGGCCTGAATCCAGGTCAGACTGCAGTCAACAGCTAAGCAAAACTCCCATTCACTTCAGTGAGATGAGGGTTTGTCTAAATTACATGCCCAAATCACTCGCTTGCATGGTCTCCACATTGCCAAAAGGGCCGCTGCTCATTGGTGTTCCTGGTTCATAGGGATGCAGGGTTTGTGTGCAGAACGATCTGTACACGGGCATTTTGAAAGCACTGTCTTTTTTTCTGTGGTTTTACAACCCCTAGCACAACAGGGACGTGGTCTACGACTAGGGATCCTAGGTGCTGTGATAATATAAATGCTAAATAATAACAACCAAGGCCCTGGTCTCTGAAAAGTTTAATCAAAGAATTGTAGTCCCAGTATTGCTGCACATTAGTTGTTCTGAGATTTAGCAACCAATTACTTACACATAATTTCAGTGGGTTTTTGATAAAAAAACCAATGCTGGTACTCAGCCCAATTCATCCCCCAATATGGCCTGAGACGCATGGACGGGCTGCTGAGGCAGCATCCCGATCCAGCCCTAGCCCCAGCTGGGAATCCAAGGCTGCTGAATCCAGCCCAGGCCCGGGACCTGGAGTCGCTGGCGGCAGCATCAGGAACTGGGGCCACATCACTGTGAAAAAAAAGGTGCCAGTGCTCTGCACTAGTGCATGCCATCACAAAAAAACACTGCATAATTGTGTATCTTTGACATTTCAGATGCCAGCTGGCTACACAAATTGTCAGTGAGACTCTTGGTCCAGAAGCGTTATAATTACCGCCACTCTTTGCCCAAATGTTTTTCTAATGTGTTAAGCCTTCTGTGACAAATAGTTTCAGATTTTTATTTTCTTTTATTTATTATTTATTTGTTTGCTAAGTGCTGAGCAATAAAATGTCTTTCCTCAATCAAGACAATATTCGCAGGGGGTTAGACCTTAGCGTGGGCCAGTACATCTAGGGATTTTGATGAGGAAAAAACTGGTTAGAAATCACCAATTAAGAGCAAGGTCTGCCCCAAGTTACAAGAGCTTCTCTACCTAAAAGTTTCATAATAGGACATTATATTGCATTTTTCCATGATGATTTTGAGATTATTTCAGTTGAAATTTCCCAAGGTATGAACAAGAAGACACAGGAGAAGTGTAGAGATATAATGCAATGCACTCCAGTTGCATGGATCTTTGAAAACCCATGGAGATTGGAAAATTATGTCCAAAAGTTATTGAACAATGTGTACTTATCCTTTAAGGCCGTCCTCCTCCAGCACTTCCCTATTTCTGCACTGAGGCACATTGGGATTTGTAGTCCATGGGGGTTCCTGGGGTTTCCTGCAAGGCATACTGGGAAGACAGAACATATATATTAAAAGTTCATTTGCCTTATAACAGAGAATGCTTAAGAAGGGGCAAGAGCTACTGACAATCTTTCCAGTGAAAGGTCTGAAAAGGACTTTCCAGAGAGGGCAGCAGAAGGGACTTCAAGAGAGACAGTTCACTGGAAAGATTTGATATTTTATGTTGTGTTTGTCAGAGGCCTGTATCTCCTGAGAAAGAATGGGAAGAAGGAAATCTGGGAAGGGGAGGATGTCTCCTCGAATGTAGATGTGGATCCCCAACTGGAGGTGGTAGCTTTTAGTTAGAGACACCAACCAGTGAGACACCAACCAGCCATGCTGGTGTGAAACCCCCTGTGCAAAGAAAGGAAGGAAGAAGCCTGAGGAAAGACAGCCAAAGTGTTTTAGGCTCAGATCAGGCATCTGCTTCCTTTGCAGGACTCCAGACCACAGCTCCCATTTGAGGGTGGCGGTAGCTCCCCCTTTGCAATCAGCTTTGGGGAGCCACAAAGGGGTATCACAATCACAGTAGACTTTTATGCGCACATGGCTTGGCCATGTAGGATCAAAACTGGCTGGAAAGTGAAGCGGTGGGTTATGGCGTAGTCACTGTGTCACATTAACCAGAGAGGCCTTTCCTTGTTCTGCTTGCAGGGCTCACATTTGTCGCCGATTCTTCTTCCATGCAGCCTGAATTAAGTGCCCGACTCTCAGGATGATCACAGCATAATTGCCAGTGAAACCTGCTTTTCTTTAAAGTCATTGAAACTGATGGCGGAATCAGGAGGACGGGCCACTGTTCAACTCATGTGACTTGTAAACTCCCTCCTAAGATAGTGCCACTGGGGACTGGTGATGGTCAGTGCCCACAAAGGAAGAGCAGAGTGGCCTGCAAGCTATTTGTACTAGGTGCTCTTCAAGTTAGTGTTGACCAGATTCTCAGCTGATATTGATTCGTAGAGTCCTGCGTGGATACAACTATGTGGATCTGTATCTGATCTGCACCTGCAAGAAATGGTCTGCAGATAGCCACGTTGTATCTGCGGATGCGGATATAATGTGGATATCCACGGATATCTGAGTATTTGCAGGGCTCTAGCCCTCTACAGATAAAAATATGTGGATCTGTATCCGATCTGCATCTGCAAGAAATGGTCTGCGGATATCCGCATTGTATCTGCGGAGGCGGATATCTGCGCCTAGAATGCAGATATCTGCGAATTTGCAGGGCTCTATTGATTAGTAAAGTCCTGTTGACATCAGTGAAGCTAGGTCAATTTACACCAGATGAGGATCTGGCCCTAGCTGTCTTGAGATAGGTTTTCTTCCTGAGTTCCACTGGAAAAATTTCATTTTCATGAGACTGAAGTGGTGGAATATTAGAAGCTCCAGCCATTTCAGAGAGAAAGCTCCATAAAGGACTCCCCCTCCAGTCTGTGTGCAGGCAAAATCCCTAATTGATTTCAGTGTGTGTTTTTCTTGCTTAAAATACTGCAGGATTAGTCCCAATGTTGTGAACAAACACAGTGCAGATGGGTTTATCTTTTTTACTACTACTAGCATATTTTTAAAAATAACTCCGGGGTTCTTTTTAAGGCATTCTTTTAAGTAAAATAATAAAGCTAATGTCCGGTACATGAGGAAATTAAGTCAAAACTGAGTTTATGCCTTAGACGATGATTAATCTTGGAGTGCATAGAGATCAGTTCATTGGCCAAGGCCCTGTCACTGCATTTATATATGAACTGACCCAATACAAATGAAGATCTAAAATTAAACTTGAAGCTCTGAGTTCATACTGCCGGCAAGAGGCATTACATCTGTTGAGATGCTAGAGGGATGAAATTTATGCCCTTTGCTGTCTATTTTCCAAGCCACTCTTTCCAGACTGTCTTCCAGAGAAAATCTGCCTCATTTTTTCTCACAGTCACCGACAGTTGCATGGCAGGTGATTCACCTAATCTGCATAAATAACAAGAACAAAACCAACAGATAAAACTCATTCCAAACTTTCCCCACATCTCTAACCTTCATGTGCCCACAAAATTTAATGAACACACATACCACTTTTGCAAAAATCTACTCAGCAGTTTGGCAAGCTCTTCGATCATTCCATAGCTCACGGGGGGTAATCCAGAATGATCTCATCGTCAACTGCATGGCTATATTACCATTAAATTGATTAAAGGTAGTGTAATCAAAAGATTCCATTCCTCTTGCCAATAATGGAGACTGGGAACTATGGGTTAATTCTTTCACCTATTTTCTTTATATAAACTTATCAGCTCCCTGTATTTTTGTTCATGAGAAGGGACACTCCATACAAGAGCTCAGTGAATTTGTACATGTTGACCATTTGGAAATGATCCTTTTAATTGCTCCTTTTCATTAGAGACATAAGCTAAGATTTATAAAGTCAGGTTCAGAAGTGACTTTCTTTCTTTTTGATTTGCTGGTTAATACAAAAGCTTGAAAATATAGAGGTAGTCATAAACTTTTTATTATGTTTTTACTTTTTTTCCCCTTTGTGAGGTAAATTTTCAATTTTCAAAATTTCATCAAAATACAAACAAATTTCAATTAACACTACTGATAAACAAGACATTTATTTTGTGCAAATCATGATGCCTTCCTCTTATATCGGGAATCAACAAAAAAAAAATATCTCCCTCATTTTAACACTGCTATAGATTTTTCATAGAATACACAGATATTGAGGTGATGGAGATCACAATTAACATTGTCAATTCTCCATCTTCAAGGGTCTGACTAAGTGGGATTTTCTCCCACAAAAGCTCATGCAATAAATAAATGTGTTAGTCTTTAAAAGTGGCACAGGACTCCTTGATTGTTTTGCTGAACTAGACTAATATGTTACCCCTTTGGAGCTAATAACACTGGGACTTTTCAGTTTGGAAAAGAGACGACTAAGAAGGATATGATAGAGGTCTATAAAATCATGAGTCATGTGGACAAAGTAAATAAAGAAGTATCATCTACTACTTCTCATAATATCACTGGTCACCGAATGCAATTAATAGGCAGCAGGTTTAAATGAACAAAAGGAAGTATATTTTCACATGACACACAGTCAACCCGCGGAACTCCTTGCCAGAGGATGTTGTGAAGGCCAAGACTATAAAAGGGTTCAGAAAAGAACTAGATAAGTTTATGAAGGATAGGCTATTAGCCAGGATGGGCAGGGATGCAAATCCATGCTCTGAAGTGTCCCTAGCTTCTGTTTGCTAGAAGGTGGGGTAACAGGTAATGGATCACTTGATGATTACATGTTCTGTTCATTCACTCTAAAGCATCTGTCATAGACCACTGTCAGAAGAAAGGGCAGGTGGTTAGATGGATCATTATTCTGAGCCAGTACGGTCATTCTTCTGTTCTTACCTAAAATGACTCTCTTTTTAGTTCTACCTATTGCTTATAGTTCCCCATACCAGTCGAAATATTTCCTCTCCTTCTTTGCTGTTTTATACCTTCCAAATGTTTGTAGATTGTTATTATGCCTCCCTTTCTGTAATATCTTAACCAACATAATGCATTTTTTTGCTTACCTAGACAATTAAGCCATTCTCAGCAAAGCTGAGAGAAATATTTTGAGAGATGTCTTTTCAATTCAACTTTACAGCTCAATTAATATGACCCAACTAGTTTTCTGGATTTTATTATAAACTACTTGTGGATAGTTCTATTGTTTGCTAAGAGCAAGCGAGTGCCTTTCAAGTCACATAGGGTTCTATCAAAGTGCCACACTGGGATACCGTATTTGTTCTTTCAATGGCTGTCATATCACACTTGTTCACTTTATCTGCCAAAAGAAGAATTTTCTGATCCCTGGCACTGCAAACTCTACATGGGGTCTCAATGGCTGGAACTGTGTTGTTGGAATCCAACCACTTAATTGTTGATGTGTAAAACAGAATAAAATCCAGCTCCCTTTTCAATAAATGCATTAGCATTGTAGGACTAACAAGAGTAGGTACAGTGGAAGAGATATAGTGAGCAGATAAGAAAGTACTAATGTCCAAATCATTGTCAATATTATCTCCCCTTCTGCAGAGAAGAAGGATAGTCTTATGAGTAAGACAGTTGAATAGAATTTAGGAATTCTTCATTCACTTTCAAGTGAGGCCGCCAAACTCCATGTGTGACAGTAGGACAGTCAACTAGGACTGGTCTATGCTTAAAATTTAGGTCAACATAGTTATGGAACACAGAGATTAATTAAAAAGTTCTTAGAGACAGTGGGCCAGTAATCTAGGCCTGGTCTACACTTAAAATTTAAGTTAACATACTTATGGGACACAGAGATTAATTAAAAAGGATATAGAGGCAGTAGGCCAGTCATCTAGGCCTGGTCTATGCTTAAAGTTTAGGTCTACATAGTTATGCTACACAGGAGTTAATTAAAAAGGTCATCGTTTTTAAACTAATGGTTGGAGAAAAGGCTACAGGTGTGGAGGATTATGTGGTTCAGACAGAGACACCCTTCTGAAGAGGATCTATTAAGGGAGATTCTTTATAATCTAAGAAGAAGAAGAGGATGGAAGAGGATAAAATATGGGTAGCATCTGACAAGAAACTGTCAAATGAAAAAGAGCCTCATTCAATTACAGCACTTAATGGCAAACAGCTAAGTGTAGGTACTCAGGTTGGTGAACTTGAGTGCATCATGTTAAATGAGCATATTAATATAACAGGCATCTCAGAAACGTGGTGGAATGAGGATAATCAATGGAACGCAGTAACACTAGGTTACAAAATATATCAGAAGGACAAAAGAGGTCTGCAGGTGACGGAGTGTCACTATATGTGAAAGAAAGCATAGAGTCAAATGAAAATCTTAAATGCACCAAACTGTGCCATAAAATCTCTATAGATAGTAATTCCATGTTTGAATAGTAAGAATATAGCAGTAAGAGTATACTGCTGACCACATGACCAGAACGATGAGAATGACTCTGAAATGCTCAGGGGCTATGTCTACACTGGCAATTTAGTTCGAATTAAGGAGGCTTAATTCGAACTAACTAAAGCCATGGCTACACTAGGCTTTCATTAGTTTGAATTAAGGGTTTCCTTAATTCGAACTAATAAATTCAAATAGGCTATTCGAAGTAAGGGTTAATTCAAACTAGTTAGTTCGAATTAACCAATGTGACCATGTTAGTTTGAACTAATTGCCTAGTTCGAACTAACCGGCCCATTGAATTCAATGGTAATCGCTAATTCGAACTAAGCAAGTGCCATGAATGGCACTTGCTTAGTTCGAACTAATTTTTTCTAGTTTGAATTAAGTTAATTCAAACTAACTAAAATTAGTTCAAATTAGTTAGTTCAAACTAACTAAGACCCGCTCAATCGATCCAGAAGTTGATCCTATTAAAACCACCTCAAGAAAAAGCATAGCGCTGCATCGAGAGGTATGGATTTCCCATCAGCGCAGCATAATGTAGACTGCATGTAGAACAGAAGTTAGGAAGTCAATGTAAGTTACACAAGGTACTCTATGTGTTTGCATAACTCCTGTTGACTGCTGATGAATTTGCCAGTCAATGAAGACCCGGCCTTTTCATCACTTGAGTTGTTTAGCGAACATGTGGCAACATGATGTTGAAAGTTTCCACATCCAAAGGCTGAAAGCACACCCCTGTTCTAACTTCTTCCATCTACATCTCTTCTCTATAGACAGGAGAAGGTTGTGGTTACCAGCGGTGCTGTGTCCGCTTTATGCAGATATTCTTTGAAGACACACATTTTGACCTGTGCATTCTGAGTTTAAAGGGATCCTGTCAAGTCCCCCATACCCCACTTTCCATCCCAAGGCCTCATATTGTACATATCTTGAGAATGGCCAAATCCGATAGGGTATAACACAGAGAATTCTTTCATGTAGCCTATTTCCTCATCTCTCTGCTGTTTTGCTAGCTGTTATTGGGGGGGGGGGGGAGCAAGCACCTCATTGCTGCATTCAAGCAAAAATCTGTGTGAATTGTTCCACTTCCTTCACTGGAAGATGGTGAAGAGCATGCTCTGCAAATGGTAATATGCAATTTACTCTGTCTCTACCTGTAAAATGGGGTTAAGGACACTGATCTCTCTTGTAAGGCTCTTTGAGACCTGTGGGTGAAAAGTGCAATTAAAAGCTGGGCATTAGTTGTTTTATAATAAGGCCTAAGGATTGCAAGTGAGGTCAGAACTCTGTTGTGCTAGCTTCTGCATGAATTCATAGTAAAAGACAATGTGAGCCCCATAGGTTGTGTCTATTACACTGCAATTAGTCTCATAGACTTGACAACCAGAAGGTACCATCTTGATTATCTACTCTGACCAGCTCCTGTACATCATAGGCCACAGAACCTCACCCATCCACTCTGCTTATATACTCATCACCTCTAGTTGAGTTACTGAAGACCTCAATTCAAACTTCAAGTTACAGAGATTCCATCATTTACACTAGACTAGTTTAAACCTGGAAGTGTCCCATGCTCCATGCTGCAGAGGAAGGCAGCCTTCCAACCCCCAGGTTTCTGCCAGTCCTTCCTGATCCCAAATATGCTGATCAGTTGGACACTGAGCATGTGGGCTAGACCTCTCAACCCGATACCCGGGAAAGAAATCTCTGTAGTAACTTAGGGTGCGTCTACACTGGCAACTCAGATGGACTTAAGGACACTTAAGTCGACCTACGCAAAGCCGCGTCCACACTGGGCTTTTATTAAGTCGACTTAAGTGCTTCCTTAAGTCGACTTAATAACAGCTTAAGTCGACTTAATAACACCACCTGTGAAGGTCGGCTTAAGTCTTAAGTCAACTTCTTAAGTAGACGTAAAGCCAATGTGGACAGGGAATAGCACTAAGTCGACCTTATTAAGTCAACTTAAAGCCAGTGTGGATGGCTATGTCTACTGTTAAATCGACTTTACAAAGTCGACTTAAGTTGACTTAAAGTGTAGCCACTCTGTTAAGTCGACTTAACAATGCTGACTTTAAGTGGACTTAAAGTCTACCTTGTTAAGTCGATTTAACAGAGTCGACTTAACTTTACAAGTGTAGACGTAGCCTTAGAGCCCTTCCCATTTAGTGTCCCATCACCAACCACTGAGATATTTACTACTAGCAGTCACAGATCGGCTACGTGCTGTTGCAGCCTCATCATACCATCTCCCCTCCATAAACTTATCAAGCTCCATCTTCAAGTCGTTTTTTTCCCCTGCTGCTCCCCTGGGAAGGCTGTTCGTGGACTTCACTCTTCTGAGGACTAGACATTTTTGTCTGATTTCAAGCTCACACTTGTTGATGGCCGGTATGTATCTGCAGCCTGAGCCAGAACGTTTATATCACAATTAAATAGCACCACAGACAGAGCCTCACATGCCCAAGTCACCTGGCATAAGCAAGCTGAGGATCTTTAATTTCAGTATAGAGGTACCCAAAGAGTTAAGTGCTTTGCTTCAGATCACTCAAGGAGTCTGCAACAGCCAGCCACTGAACAGGGATTTTCCAGGACACAGCCTTAACCTTAAAACCATCCTTCCATGTAACCTCCCCTTGACTCTTTTCCCTCTACAAAAAGGGATCACCTACTCCATCTGCATTACGGTAGGATGGGGAAATTAATATCAGCGACCTTGGGTTAATCCTCAAGGTTGATCTAAACTCCTGACCTGCTACAACTGGAACTCCAGAGCCTGCAGGTCTGACATCAGGCTGATACGGACTCCTCTTCTCTAAGGATCAGACGCAGGGTGCAGGGCGTGGGCAGGGAGCTTGGGAAGCAATGCAGAGCTACCTAAGGAGAAAGCATGGTTATAAATTTGCAGGCTCCATGAGCAGTCCTCGGTAGGCAGGCCCCCACCCCCATGGAGCAAAGGTCTGGAACTTAGAGGAAACCAGTCCCTGAGGAGAAGTAAGGACAGAAGGAGAACATTGAGGCTATCTCCTCAGCTGGTGTACACTGCTGTGATGGCACCAAAGTGACGCTGATTCATGCCTGCTGTGGATCTGCCCCAAAATCCAAAGGAGAACCGTTAAATGGCATTTATTTGATGGATATGGTGTATGATATTGCAAGGTGCCATGGGTATCACAGAGGGCAGACCCCGTGCAGAGCACCTGTGGTTGCAACAGCATTAAAGAACATAAATTTCACAGACCTAGGAAAACAAAACCAAACCTCAGACAAAAGCTAAAGCAAATAAATGCACCGCTAATCTCGCCCTGGAGGTATCAAGACATAGGTCTTGGCAGGCAGCCAAGGGGAGCAAAGTTCAAAGACAAAGGGCGGGGGAAGCTTAACCAAGAAAGCACTGAGATATGAAGATTAAGGAGAAAAAGGAAGATATGTATTTGTTCCATGCACTAACTCTCAGTGTTCAGCACTCTCACATAGAGACATGGGGATGTCATTATGTACCACCATGCAGGAGGTCTCTCCACAAGCACATCAAATGTGTAATGTGCTACCAGATCCAACTTGCTGCATTTTATTCCCACTTTGCAGAGGGAAGGCAGTGTTGAAGCAGGCCTTCAAGCTTAAAGTCAACAGCCCAAAAGAATCATGAGCGCACCACTAGCTATTGGTTGCAAGTATTTCTCACTGTTTTCAGTAGGAATTATCTGTAATTTATGGAGAAGTGAATCGCATAGTGCTGTCTAAAGATATGTCTACATTGTCTCTGAAAACCTGTGGCTGGCCCATGCCGGCTGACTTGAGCTAAGGGTTACAGGCTAAGGGGCTGTTTAACTGCAATGTAGACATTTGGACTTGGCCTTCAGCCCAAGTACTAAGATACTTTCACTTCATAGAGCCCTAGCACCTTCCTCTGTAGCACAAGGCATGGCCTACCTACCGGTGAATTCTCTGTATCTTAAAGTCCTTAAATCATGATTTAAGGAGGTAAATAACTCAGTCATAGGTTGGTGGCCTATTGCTGGAATGGGTGGGTGAGGTTTTGAGGCCTGCATTTTGCAGGAGGTCAGACTAGACGATCGTACTGATCCCTTCTGACCTTAAAGTCTATGAGTCTATGAGCACCTCAGCATCTGACTCCCCATTTCTTGGCGCCTTGGGCCTAACCCTCCATTGCCCTGTTCCAGTGGAACAAAAACAATACACCCAGACGGTAGAGGTCCATAGCGCCCAATGTCCATGACCTCACTGTCCAATTTTACTTTAGGCCTCTATAAGCACCACAGGATTAGTACTGATCTGGTGGAGGCAGGTTCATTGCGGGCAGCCACTTGATTGCCACCAGACCATGATCAGGCAATGTGCCCTCCAATCTGGTTTCTTCAGTGCAAAGGTGTGTGTAAAAACAGTGATGCAAGCGACCATGTGAGGTGCAGGATAATGGTATATTGGGCGCTCAGAGGTGTAAAAGATGACCCAGTGGCAAGATGCTGGAAAGTCAACTCCGAAATATTATCCCCTGGAATAAGCCATGCAAAGTAAGAAAAGGCTCTGTTTGTACTTGTAAATTAGTCTCAACAGTGTCAAATCACTACCTCCTTCTGACAGACAATGCTACGTTTGGAACGTCCCCCTTTTGGGCCATCAGCCAGAATCACCTACAATGACATCGGTCCTAAGAAGATTTCAGCAATGCCATTTGTGGCAATGAAGCTAAAAAGCATTAGACTCACTGTGGAAAGCATTAGTCAATGCTTTTTTGGTGTGGCTAAAAACTCAGCTCTCCCCTTGGAATGGCTATTTGCATAGCATTACCCAATTTTCCCAGCACTACAGTGCCTCCCTTTATGCTGGTGTTATTTATTTTTATTTTTTTTGCAGGTGAGCTTGACTTCATTGAGTAACCTAGAGGTCACTTGGGTATGCACACACCCGTTGTGGGCTTCAGGGAGGAGCCCATATCACTGCTTTGCTCTTAGCCATGGATACTTTCTAGTCTATTTGAAATGTGGTTTGCTGTATTTCTTTCAGGATTAAATGCAATTTATTAAGTTTACAACCCTGACAATGAGAGTACGTTGCCATCTATTAAGCTTTGGCAAGGCATGAAAACATCTGTTGTTTTATAAGAAATACAGTTAGTTTCTGTTCGCTGGAATGACTTTGGGAAATCTTCACAGGGAATGCCCAGGCTAGGTCCTTCTAAGCATCCCGAAGCAAAATTGGGGCTCCAGGGAGCTCTATTCCAGCCCCCTGGGGAAGGATGCAAAAGAGCTTGAATGTAGTGGGGAAGGAGAGTGGCAGGGCCAGGGCACCAGGCAGGGGAATGGGCCCAGCTCATGAGCAACCTGCACATTTTGTACATTTCAAGACCTAAACATTAAGGACACAATGGTTTGAGACACCCGCCTCTCTCAGCCATTTCAATAAAATAACATAAGTTAAAGTATAGATAGAACAACATATTCCTAACTTCTAATCGAAATAGAATTCCTAGACATAAACTATATAATCATTCCCAGCAAATTACTACCTTTCTATTGATACCAAACATGACATAGCTCCTATGGATTATAGCATTTATGAGATATACATTGAAAATAATATCATAAATGCTTCCCTAAATCCAGACAGCATCACACAGGGTTCTGCCCTGCCCTTTGGGGGGCATGCCAGGATCCCCCTGTGCCCCCCCCGGCAGGGAGGGCATTGGTGTAGTCCTGGGGTAGCCCAAAGTCGACTTAGGGCTACCCCAGGGCTACACTGGCTTAATTCGACTTTAAAAAGTCAAATTAAGCCTTAGGTCGAGTAGAAAGGTGGTTTAATAAAGTCGACTTAATTTTCATTAAGTCGACTTTATTTTCCTTAAGTCAATTTAAGCAAGCTGCTTAAGTCAACTTAAGCAAAGTGTAGTGTAGACGCAGGGCAAATTAAGTCGACTTAAGCCAAGCTTAAGTCGACTTAATTTACCAGTGTAGACGCAGCCACTGTTGGCTCATATCCAGCTTCCCATCCACCATAACCCTCAAGCCCTTTTCTACAGAGCTGTTACTTAGCCGATCAGTCCCCAGCCTATAGCAGTACATGGGATTTTTCCATCCTAAATTCAGGACTTTGCACTTGTCCTTGTTGATCCTCATGAGATTTCTTTCGGCCCAATGCTCGAATTTGGCAGGGTGTCCCTGAATCCCATCCCTACACTCCAGTGTAGCTACCATTCCCTCCAGCTTGGTGTCATCTGCAAATTTACTGAGCATGCAATCTACCCCATCACTCAGATTATTAATGAAGATGCTGAACAAAACCAGCCCCAGGACCCACCCCTGGAGTACTTCGCTTGTTACTGGTTGCCAACTAGACATTGAGACATTGACCCCTACCTGCTAAGCCCGATGATCTAGCCAGCTTTCTATCCACCTTACGGTTCATTCATCCAACCCATACTTCTTTAACATGCTGACGAGAGTGATGTGGGAAACCGTATCAAAAACCTTGCCAAAGTCAATATATCAACGGCTCTTCCCACATCCACAAATCCAGTCACAGAAGGCAATCAGGTTGGTGAGGCATGATTTGCCCTTAGAAATCCATGCTGACTGTTCCTGATGACTCTATTTTCCTCCAAGTGTTTCAGAATGAATTTTTTGAGGACCTGCTCCATAATTTTTCCAGGGATTGAGGTTAGGCTGATTGGTCTGTAGTTTCCCGGAGCCTCCTTTTTCCCTTTCTTAAAGATAGGTATTATATTTGCCTTTTTCCAATCATCCTGGACCTTCCCCATTCACCACGAGTTTTCAAAGATAATGGCCAGCGGCTCTGCAATCACATCACTCAACTCCTTCAGTACCCTCGGATGCAGCTCATCTGGCCCCACAGACTTGTGCAGGTCCAACTTCTCTAAGTAGTCCCTAACCTGACCTTCCATCACCGAGGGCCACTCTCCTCCCCATTCTGTGTTGCTCAGTGTGGTAGACTGGGAGCTGACCCTGCCTGTGAAGATTGAGGTAAAAGAAGCATTGAGTACTTCAGCCTTTTCCGCATCATCCACCACGAGGATATCTGCCCCATTCAGAATCTCTTCCTGTTATCCTTCACATCTCTTGCTAGCTGCAATTCCAGTTGCCCTTTGCCCTTTCTGATTTTATCCCTGCAGGCCTGAGCAATATCTTTATACCCCTCCCTAGTCATCTTTCCGAGCTTCCACTTCTAAGCTTCCCTTTTGTGTTTCAGCTTGCTGCAGAGTTCTCTGCTAAGCCAAGCTGAGCGCCTTTCACATTTGCTGTTCTTTCTGCACATCGGAATGGTAGTATTTCCTCTGCACAACCTTGAACACATTAATTCTCCCAACACCCTTAAGGAAAAGTGATATATCCAAGATCACACTGTCAATCTGTTGCAGAGTTTGGAATTAAACCCAAATGTTTATCTCCTAACCCTACCCACTATCAGAGTCTGTTTTTCCTTTCTCTGCTACAGTGGCTGGCACACAAATGAATGAAACTTTTCTAATGCATTCTTCCTCCCATCCTTTTGTCCTACTCATTGTCCACCGTAAAACCAATTCATATGCTGCAGACAAAGAGCACAATCAGCATATACACACAGGGGAGCAGAGACTTGATTTCTGGTCTCCTAACATACATGCTTGAGCAAAAAAAAAAGCCTCCCCTGGGTCTTAGTAGCAGAATCTGGACTGTTTTAAACGGCGGCATCTTCACTGGCTTTAATTGAGTTTTGGCCGTTTACAGAGAAGTTTTAGTTCATTCTCTTAGTTCCTCAATCTTTCATGAGAAAGGTATAAGGGGGGGAAACCTAAGAAAGCTGTGAGAAGGGAGCTAGGGCTTCCTTTTCATTTGTAGACAGCTCTGTTTACATCCTGGGATGCCCACAGAGTGACAGTGGAAAGGGATTAAGCTCTGTCATCCACAGCAAGAGCAGTGCAAGATTAACAAACAGAGTCTAATGTTTGGCACAGGCACTGTTATGTGGCTAAACTTGTTTTTGAGACTGGAATTCATACCACATGTAGTCTGGACAAAGTGAAAAACGAGATCAGAGACATGCCTGTTATACCCCAGGGAATAGGAAATGGCTAGCTTCAACTCCTAGATATGATTTTCTTCAACACTCTGTGACTCTATTTTGTTCTCCTCCCGGGTGACCCTTGAGGAGAATATTTGTATTTGAGTATGTGCTCTCTGAACCAGGCACAGTGATTTGTGAACTGAAGTATTGGAATCAGTGCCATTGGCATGGGGGACGGAGTAGGGGCAGCCATATTTGTTTATCCACAACCCAGTGCACTTGACAACTGCTCAGATTCAGCCACCTGGTGACACAAGCAAC
The DNA here is from genome assembly GCA_007922175.1 of Pelusios castaneus. NCBI lineage: Eukaryota > Metazoa > Chordata > Testudines > Pelomedusidae > Pelusios > Pelusios castaneus. Next base: position 3,356,959 of record ML685864.1, read on the forward strand.
TTCTCAAGTCACATTAAGTAGGTAAAAAAATAAAATAAGGGCACTATTGTCTTTATAAGAGAAAGAATTAGAGTATCAATTATGTCCCTTTAATCTTTTGGAAAGAATATATTCTACCCTTACGCTTGTGGAATGAGAGCTGACCAAGAATTATTTGTTTTCATTTAAATTTTAGGGGTCCACCAAACAAAACCCCCATGATCCAAATGCCCACCACATGTTGATTGCTTGACAACAGAAAAACTGTTGAAAACCAGCATTTTCAACCAAAATCTTTCTCATTCATTTCTGTTTTGTCAAAATAAAACAAAATTTTGGAGAACATTTCTGGATCAGTTCTAGGGGGAACCGACAGCGATCAACCGCTTGAATTCAGCAAAGAATGTATTCCCAGAACCGTATAGTGTGTTATATTTCAGGAAAGCACATTCTGAAGAATTAAAGAATAAAATGAGCACATTCTGACAGAAGGAAGTATTTAAATCCACCAATTCAGAGTAGTCGGGCAAATCCATAGTTAAGGTGCAACTGACTAGAATTCTTCAGGAAAAGAAGAATTCAAAGGAACATCCCCAGTATAGTTTCATGAGAGGCTACTCAAAGATCTGAGGTTGGGACAGAATCCTGGAAATGGATGAAGGGGAAACAATTGAAGAAGAATATGGCCACGAGATATAGTATAGACAAGCTTAGCAGAGTTCAAAAAGGGGTTGGATATATTGGATATTTGAATTTATAATAAAAGCAATCAGTTATTACTGTTTGACACACTGTACCCTGAAACAGCACACTTTAAACCCCATATTCATTCCTGTATGGATGTAATAGTTCATACTAAGCATGCCATACAAGATATCCAAAGAAAGGTCATAATCTGCTAAAACCCATTATGTGTATCATTACTGTGTATATCAAGTTATAAAATTATTGTATAGCTGGAAAAAGAAATAAACTATATCTTTAAGATCTTTCTTCTACAAGGCTGGTGGGCCCACTCAGGAGAATGTTAAAGTACTATAATCTTGCAGGGGAGTTGTAACTGTACTCAAATGATCTACAATTCAGTGACTGTTGCACAGGGACGCTACAAGTTGCTTCACTCAGCTGACTCAGCAGAGTCCAGCAGAACATGCCAGGGCAAATGTCTACTGAACACACAATCAAAAGATATCAAAGAAGGCACAGAGGCTGCATGCCCTGTCCCTTCTCCACTCCCATCCATGCTGAAAGCAACAGGAACACTGGAACTCTAAGACTACGTCCACACTGGCAAGTTACTTCAAATTAAGGAAGCTTAATTCGAACTAACTAAAGCCATGGCTACAGTAGGCTTTAGTTAGTTCGAATTAAGGGCTTCCTTAATTCGAATGAATAACTTCGAATAGGCTATTCGAAGTAAGGGTTAATTCGAACAAATTAGTTCGAATTAACCAATGTGGCCATGTTAATTCGAACTAATTTCTTAGTTCGAACTAACTGGCCCATTGAAATCAATGGAGATCACTAATTCGAACTAAGCAAGTGCCATGAATGGCACTTGCTTAATTCGAACTAATTTTTTCTAGTTCAAATTAAGCTAATTTGAACTAACTAAAATTAGTTTGAATTAGTTAGTTTGAACTAACTAATTCGAACTAATTTTAGTAAGTGTAGAAATAGCTTAAGAGGCTATACCCAGGTTTGGGAGAAGCCTGTATACTGAAAACTGGAACATTCAAGTGGGGTGAGAAACGTGATAATCTTCCTGGACAGACTCCTGAAAAGACAAGACAACTTTGGGATGCAGGGAAGGGAGTTGGGGTCAGTGAGATGGTGCCCTTCTCTGAGATTCCCAAATTGGTCTGGAAGCATTCATACAATCTAGCTGTGTGTATGGATTCACATGCTGTTGGACTGATAAAAGCAGCTGAACGGGTTTGCTGTTTGTCACTAGCAAAACGTTGTAAGGGACAGCCCAGGCTGTAGAGTTAAGGGGGCACAGTGGTACACCAAGCTCAGGCACCCCAAGGGGAGAGACCCATCACAAGCAGTAAGGATTGAAAAATGAAATTTGGGAGGGACTTAATTCATCATGTTTTAGGGTGTAAGTGGTGTGAGTTATGAAGAAACTTGTATGAGCAAGTAATTCCATAATTGCCCAGTAGAGATTTCTCTGCACCATATTGCCACTGGTTGCTTTCAGAGCTAGGATACTGTGCAAGATGGACCACCAGTCTGACCCAGTGGAAATTTCAATAAGATCACCTCAAAAGGTAAAAATATTTATAGGCAGCTGGGCCAAGATATTTTTTAAGGGATTTGGGCAGCTGAGATGGCATTTAGTATCTAAGCTATAGGCCAGTTAGGTTCATAATGGGGTTTTAAGAAGGAAGATAGGCTGACACATAAGGCATCTCTGTCGGTAAAATCCCAAAATCTATTTCACAAAATCTGGAGGGCTGGGTGGCTGCAGATTCCTCATGCACATCTTGCTATTTAGGTGAGTGTTTGGGAAAGGTGATTTTATTTTCTTATGAAACAATTAGAAGCAACAACAGAATCATTTTTGTGGAAAATTCCTCTTCGGATTTTGTTGTGTTTTAACCAAAACAGCCAAAATCGAAAAATGTGCTTTTTTTTTTTTTTTTTGGCAAACTTAAACCACAACATCTTCAGCTACTTTTTATACTGCCCCTTTCCAATTTCACTGAAACCAGAAAATTCCATTTTGATTAAAAAGCTATTTTCTGTGGGAACGAACCTTTCAAGTGAAAAAGTTCCATTCAGCGCTGGGCGTTCAGCTCAGTGAGAACATTTCTTGTCTCCCGTTCTGGAACCCAAACAATTTTCAAAGGCGCTTGAGGAGACAGCTGCAGGCCGCCTATCTAGAAAACATCAGTATGTAGGGCAGAACTTAGAGACTGGGTGACTCACTGGAACTATGGATGTTCTTCGGGATTGCCGATACGTGGGATATTTCAGTGCGAAATAACATTGATTCTCCAATGAAAGGGTTAAGTGAGTCTTTTAAATATCTTTGGATCCTTTTGTCGTTTACAGTCATAAACTTGGAATTATTTCAGGCAGTGAAACTGGAATTTAAGGTTCCAGGACTGATTTTTGCGGGGGGTTGCTGAAGGAAATAAGTCATAAAAGAGGAATCATGAGATTCTGTTTCTCTCATTAAATAAGGTACTTTGGGTAGAATTCACTCTTCTGCAGGTGGGGCAGTATAATTTCCACGAGACACTTATATTCTCCTAGCAAGGTCGTAAGTGGGTCAGCCACCTCCAGCATGCTCCTTTATGGCCAGAGATCATTCTGCTGCACTCTGCCTCAGTTTCCCCCTTTCAGGTCCCTCACACGGACTTCTCATACTACTTCTGTGACCGGAATACCCCTCACTGGGGTCTGAGTTTAGTCACAGAAAATAAAATCAGAATAAAACTCAAATCTTAAATTAAAGTCCAACAGAAACGTTTCTCTCCTACACTAACGCCTTGCTGCCTGGAGGCCTCTGTTTGCTCCACCAAGTAAGAAAGATATGCTACAAGAAAAACCTTTGATTAGGCAACAGCTTAACTGACTACCTGTAACATCTCTCTTTGTGTTGTTTTAATTTCGAATGCTTCATTAAAGAAAAGGACCTGAGCATTGAATTGAATTTGATGGCGTTTTATTAAATATCCTTCACAGCTACTAATTGTACAGGATAGAAGAGGGCAAGGATAATTGTACCATTCCTACGAGACATTAAAGAAAGATCAGGAGACACAAAACTAGATATCCTACCGAATTTGTTGTGGAGTTTCCACGGAACTGCTTCAAGACTGACTGGGAATGGAGAAAGAAGACTTGAAGACTGACCCCATATACATGGGACTAACGCTAGGGGAGGAATAATTATGAATTGACTAGCATAAAGCAGAGAACTGGGTACACTAACCATCCAGGTTTTCAGAATCAAATCATACAACCCCAGGAGGAAATAGTATTTACCCTCAATCACTATACAATGCACAGTCACTTCAAGAACTGTTCTTCTCCAGCAGGTTGGAACAGCTGTATAAACCTTCCGTGTCCGTTCTCCTTGTTTTAACAGGAGTGGTGCGACTTTGGTATGTATGGCTGAGCTGAGTCTGGGCATTATTAATCAGAGAGTTGCATTTCTGATTATGCCACGCCATAGTCTAGTGTCTTTATAACCACACTATTTGGTTTCAGTTTATTTTCATTACTGCTTCTTTCAACATAGGAGTATCCATGAGCTTGATGACATAACCATGCTTGATTACAAATATTAGCTTTACTTCACTTTCTTACTTACACTAAAGGAAATCAACATGAGCACAACCCCTTGCTTGCCTATCAGCATTGTCCATAAGGAAAAAAAACCTTGTCAAACTTTACGCTATTTTGCCCAAAGCTGTATTTCTAATAGTCGGCTTCCTTTTCGCACACAGAACTAACTTCATTTCATCACAAGTATTAGATTTCCTGACGTTCCCTATTTGTCTGCCGGAGCTGTCACAGCGTATCGGGCCTTCACATTTGATAGTTGTTTAATTTTTCATCTCTTTGCTCATTCACAGACTGGGTAAAAAGGGAAGTCTCATTAGCTGCCCCGGCGGTACACTCTGGCAGTGATGATAAACTTTCTCAGGCTACTGAAGCAATCTAGCCATTCGTCAAAGATTTTAGACTCTGGGGCCTCAGTTCTATATTTTCTAAAAGAGCCTGGATGCCCAAGCAATTCTTAAATAGTAATAACCCATAACTCTGGGGCCTTAGTTACGACTCTGGTCTCCCGGCCCAGAGATTTTGCAGTTCCTTCCCTTTGTCCTTCTGTTTGCTTAGGGTCTCTTCTGCCTTATGCCCAGTCGGAGTCTTAGTACCGAATCTCTATCTTCTCCCTGCTCATCCTGCCCCCCACTGCAGCTCAGCCTATCAGTTGTGACTTTTAGCAATCGGGGCAGGCCCTTTAGTCCTTCCAGGGCAAGCCACCCAGATCCAAGAACCTCCTGGGTGGCTAGTCGGAGGGCTGACCCTCTGCACAGGAGGGACTTCTGCCCTGGCGACATTTGTATCCCAGGCATGGTGCCCATCGCTCCACAGCAAGGTTTGTAGCCCGTCTTGCGTTATAATGGTTCGGAGCCAGTTCCTGAAGCTACTTAAATGATATTTACTCCTGAGTCCTTGCTCATCCAGGCAAAACACATCCTTTCTTCGGTGGGCATATCGGTTGAGTTAGTAAATGAGCTCCCATTTATAGGATTCTTTAGGGATGAATCCATTTCTACACAACTCAAAGCAAGCTCCTTTCTTCAGAGGTGGCAGCTGGTTAAACGAGCTTGGAGCAGAGCGAGTGGGGCTTGGGGAGAGAAGACATTTGAACCAGGCTGGACACGGGGAGCGTAAGAAATTTCAGAACACAGCATGCCCAGAGGGCTGGCTTCAAAGCACATTGACTTCAGGCAGAAGACTCCCGTTGACTTTGGATCTGACCTGTGAAGGGTTAGTGCATCTCATTGCACTGTTTGTCCTCTTCTCGCTTTTCTCGTTTGTTTCTTTTACCCACCCTCTCTGATGTTTTCCAGGCACTGGAGCAGGACCTTGCTTCACACCAAACCCAAGCCAAGCTAAGATGTTTCTTTCTCCACTGATGACTATCAAGTGGGAGCGGCACTTACAACGGTCAGACAGAATGCTAGGGAAATGCCCTGCCTGCCTCTGTGTTTGCTCTACAGTAGAACAGCCGTTAATAAAAGCAATAAATGAAGAGAGAGAATAAAATCCCAGCAAACAGCTGCACTGTTCAAAGAGAGATGCCGTGACTCTCATTTACACCCTTTTTTGCTGTCAGAGTAATGTTAAGAGGCCTTTAACGTAAATGAGACCCAGGCACTACTTTCTTTTTGGAAATCCTCTAGGAGTTCTCACATTTTGTCCCCTATCCAGCTCCCTTTCTTAACTCATTGTCAGAGTCTGACTTGTAGGGACATCTTTTTCATTGGGGATGTTCAGGATCACATTTCCTCCTTGGTATCTATCTATCTATCTATCTATCTATCTATCTATCTATCTATCATTGACCAAAAAGCCGTTTTTCCATTAAAAAATGGAAAATAGCTTGGGGGGGGAGGGGGTTAACTAAACACACACACACACAGACGCTCATCAGCCTTTCTCATCATCATTTTTTTCCCCAAAGAAAGAAAAGAGCTCCAAGAATTTCAGTTAAATGAAAAGTTTCCATTTTTGTCTAAATTTTTCCATGGTGTGGGTGCAATCATTTCCCAACCAGCTCTAATCATTACTGTAAACTTAAACCAGAAGAGGAATCTGATACGAAAGAGAATTAAACATGATCTTGGTTTTCATTTTAAAGCTCTTAACAGTCACCCTCACCTCCCTTCTTCCCCAAGTGTTTGCATGGCTGGCTGTAGTGGGTTTCTTTCATTCATTTATAGCTGGAAAAAGCATTAATTGTATATTTGGGATGCAGAGCTGAGATTTTTCTCCTTTTTAGTAAATGTTATCAGGATTCTTCAAAGACCTCTGACAGCACAGAAGGGGGGGGGGGGCATCTGCTGCCTCAGTTTACCTTCTTCTCCCAATCAATCAAGTCACCACAGCTGAGGCTTTCAAATTAATTTTCCTTTTCCTGGAAATGGATTATTAAGAAAGCAACATTTTTTTCCAAACAAGTCTCCCTCACCTCCAGCTCCTGTTGGGTCACCACAAGAGCAGTGTCAGAACTGGAACCTCACAGGAAATGTGAATGTGCTTGGTTCCAAATGGAAAGAAAAAAGAATTCAAGATTTTCCCACCGAATGAAATAAAATCAATACAGTCATTTCATTTCAATCTGTGCTATAGTATAAAATAAAAGGAATTTCAAAAAAATTCTGTTCCCAACCAGGGGCGTTGCTGCCCCCAGAATAGGTTTGGGACCTGGGCCCTGCTCCTGGCCCCAATCTGTTCCCCAGGGGAGGGGAGCAGATCTGTCCCCCAAGTCCCGGCTCCTGCCACCGCCGGCCTGCAGCCCAGCCCCGGCCCTGGGTCCCAGGTGCTCAGCACGGGGGCTGCATCAGGGCACCAGCGGCAGCTGGGCCCCGGACCTCTGGCCCCACTGGCAACGGGACCAGGCCGGCGGCGGCTGGGCCCCCGATCCCCTGCCCTGGCAGGGGCCGCATAGGGCGCTGGTGGCAGCCTGGCCCCGGGTCCCCAGCAGACATGGGGTGCTGGGACTTGGGGTACATGCCATGTGTGCTCAGCGCCAGTGACGTCACTGTTCCAACCAGTGTCAAACTGGAACTTGCCCCTGTACTGGGAAGAGTAAATTGCCCCCAAATCAGCATGTTGCTGCCGGACGTTTCAAACACAGCAAAATACCATTTCCCAACAGAAAAACATTTCACCGGCAAATAGTCAACCAGGATTGGCCCCACCCCAAATGCATCTGATGTTCTCCTTTACAGGGTTGCACCTAAGGATTCTCCAGCTCAGTCCCTGGACTCAAATACTCCTTTCATCCTTGACGCAGGGCTCTTTCCAGACTCTCCATAACAGCCCTTGCAGCTGAGGATACTGCTTCTTGAAGGTCTTCCCATGAGGTTTTTGTTTTTAATTTTCCCAGCAAGGTCCTTGCCCTCTGCCTAGAAGTTATGAAACACCATCTCCTCTTCTGCTAATTCCCTATAACCCAGAGGTTTCTTATATACTTTAACTCTGCAGGAAAACTGAGTCCTCAACTCAATCCACCCCCTTTGCTAAACTAGACACAAATGAGGCAGAACCTAACGCTCTAAAGCAGTGCTTCCCAACTTTTTTGGCTCAAGGGCAACAAATATCATTTATAGACCCCTCAAGGGCCAGTTTCCGCCAGCAAGTTGCCCCCGACTGCAGCCAGGTGGAAGGAGTCCAGTGAAGAGGTGGACTCCTTGCTGATCTTCCATCCTCCTGGCTGTAGCAAGGAAATCACATGCATGCTGTTTCCCCATGTGCCCCACCTGGACCCTAGGCAGTGGCTCCTTTCTGCAGCCAGTGGGACAGACTATTAGTGCTTCCCTATAGATCCCAGCACTTATGGACCCATGTGGAGCGCTTTGCCATGCTCCCTGTTACAGACAGGAGGAGGAGGCCGCTGATCTCCCGTCCCTTTGCCTGCAGAAAGCAGCCTGCACCGGTCTTTTAGCATCATGGAAACACGCTTCACCTGGATCCTTAAGCAGCGACTTCATTCTGCAGTCAGCAGAAGGAGTGCCCAGGCCACTTGGGAAGCCTCCATGGGCCACTTTTGGCCACAGGTTGGGAACCACTGCTCTAAAGGGTCACCTTTGGAACAGGTTCTCTGGGTTGCTCATGTACCCTAGGAAAAGTGCTTTTATAACAGGTTATATGGTGTGTCGAGAGGGAGGACTCTTGAAAACGTAGGCCCTGACGCTGAAATGAGTTTTATGCAGCTGCGTCCTGCACGTAGACTGGCATCAGTGGGTCATTATAAGGGCTTTGGGTTCTATCTGAAAGAGCTCGCTGCAGGATCTGATGAGCAAATGGTTGGGGGAGAAAATAATAGGCACCTTCATTTCAATTAAAAATGTCATTTTGACTGAAATTCCAATTTTCACTGACAATTCGCTCCAAGAACCATTTTTAGTAGAAAAACAATTGAATTATTTTGCTTGTTTTCGTTGAGATTTTCCATTTTTTGAAAAGAAATGCAAAATCAAAATGTTTCCCATTTTCCCTCTTTCCTCTTTGCTTTCTCCCTTTTTTTTCCCCGAAATGAAACAGGGAGGGGACAGAGAAAGAAACAAAATAAATCAAAACTGCAACAGAAAAAGTCTGCTTTTTCCCCTACTTGATGGAAAACTGGAAAAACCCAGCAAAAATTTGAAAGAAAACATACATTTTTTCATTTTGATTGAAATTTTTGGCAGAAAGTATTTTCAACCAGCTGAAATCTGAGACAAAATATGCATGAATACAATTCAACTCCTATTAAAGGTCAACAGAAATTATTCCAATGATTTCATTAGGAATTAGACCAGATCATCTGGGCCTGATCTACACCTCACTGAAATCAGTGGAAACATTAGCATTGAATTTAATAAGCACTGGGTGAGGTATTTTATGAAGAAGATAATGTAGCTCATTCCCAAGTGAGAATTTCAGCACAGACTCCTCAATCATGCAAGAAGGGAAAACTGTTTTTGCTGCAACATAGTCCTGGGGAAATCAAACAGAGAAATTACCAAGCTTCAATCAAAATTAAAACAGTCCTTTAGAAAACAGTAGAATAAACCTTGCCATTTGCAATGGTCTCATTTTACACAACGTTTTTATTCAATGCAGCTGGGTGCTTCCTCTTGCTTTGACTGGTTTGAGCAGGCAGGAGATATTTATTTAACATCCATAATTTGTTTAGAGCTAGCAAACAAAATACCTTGCTGTGCATGAGTTATTAGCTCGCTGCAGAATTGGTCTGTTTAAATCAGCCTCTGACATTGATTCATCTTAGTATGTGCCTTCTCAATGACAATCATCTGCATGGTGAAACCAGATCTTGGTGCCCCAACAGGGCGAGATTTGGGAACGTTGGCTTGAAACTCTAAAAAGAAAGCCAGTGGGACTATTTTTAAAGAAGCTGGTGTTTGGGGATAGGGTATTGATGCCATAGGGAAGTTCCTGATTCATTGGCCTTTGCCTGCGTTCAATAAGTCAGTGCTAATCGTCAGAGGCGTCGTTGTTGTCGGGCTGGCAGGGCGCTGGCCCTGGGTAGAAAAGCCTGAGCCCCGAATCTATTCCGGAGCCCAGGAACCCAGAAAACTCCGGCGGAATGCATGTTCCACTCTGTCCTGCAGGCAGGCTGCTGCTCAGCTGGGAGCAGTGGCCGCCAGCCGGGCTGGGGAGTTTTCAAATCTCCCGCCCCGAGCACGCTTCGAAAGAGCATGTTCAGGGCGAGACCGGCCTCCTGGCCAGCCCAACGCCAGATGCCCCTGCAGCTCTCCGGCCAGGTAAGTCGGGGGAGGGAGCGTGTGGGGAGAAGCTGGGACCAGGAAGGCTGGGTGGGCTGGGGAGCCGATGGGAAACTGGGGACCAGGGGCCGGGCGGGCCGGGAAGCCGATGGGGAATGGGGCCAGCCCAACACCGGATGCCCCTGCAGCTCTCCAGCCAGGTAAGTTAGGGGGGCCGGGCGGGGGAGTGCTGGGGAGCTAGGACTGGGAAGGTTGGGCGGGCTGGGGAGCCGGTAGGGGCTGGGCAGGCCAGGGAGCAGTGTTCCCTGTAACGTGCACGGGTGCGTGGCTGCTACACCCGCGCAGGCTTCCGGGACCCCTGCACAGCCCGGCAGCCTCCTGACCCCGCGGCTGGGCTCCTCCGGGGCTGCTGCTTTGCCACGGCAGCCCCCCCCCCAAGTCTGAGCTCAGCGGCAGAACTTCTCCGGGGTTGCCTTGTCGCTTTCTTTTCTTTTCTTTTCTTTCTAGGGGTGTGGCCTAGCTGGGAGGGGGGCTAACAGGGGATTGGCTAGGGGCCACAGCCCTGGATCTTTTTGCTATCCAGCAACGCCCCCGCTAATCATTTTTAGCCACTTGACTTGTAGAATCTGTGCAGGAAACTGACTTCTAATACTGCGTATGGAGAGGCCAAGGAAAGCATGTAAAAATGGTTGTGTGAATTGGGAAAAGTTGGCTAATGTCACTGTTCGTTCTATATAAAGCCAGGACAAATTGTTGGCTCTGAATCTGAATAACTGCAGGTATCATCAGGCTCTTAGCTGTTAGCGCGTTTCTGAAAATCCTAGATTTCATGTGTCTTGCTGATGTGTTTAATGACGATGTTGGACAGATCTCTGGGTCCTTTCCCCCAAAGGGGTTTCAAAGTCTGTCACAAACTTTGGGCCTGATTCAACCAGTGGGTTGTGTCTCCTTTGAACCGCTCCAACAAAGCAAAACAGTTGTAAACCTGATATAACCAGCCACTGTAGTCAGGTTCATGGCTGCTTCGCATCGCTGGGGTGACAAAAGATAGCCAGAGTATACTGATGAATGTGGCTTGTGATGTGTCACACCATAATCACTTAACCCGCTGCTAAGGTGCAACCAGATTTGGGGTGGAACGTGTAAGCGATTATACAAGTTTCAACTACTACCTCTTTGTGGGTGATTCCTAAATCTTCCTCTCTACACAGAATCTGTCCACCAATCAATTCAGTCTCATTTCTCTAGCCACCTCTACAACGTCCCCTCTTGCATGTCTTGTTACCATCACAAACTCAATCATTCCAAAGGGGAAATTATGTTTCCCACTACTGCCTCTACACTGCAAGGTGTCATGCGGGAATTTTACATTTCATCCAGCACCACGTTGTCTGCCCCCACCGCACCATTTCCAGGCCAGCTCTCTGGCTCCCTGTTACTCCCCCGCCCTCCCAGCCAACTCTTTGCTGCCCCCTGACCTACCCAGCTGTTCGCGGATCCACCTGGCCCACCAGGCAAAAATTATTGCCAACCCCTGATGTAGACCCTACTACTGTGAACCAAAATTTCTGTCATGGGCTTTGATCTACTGTTTACTATATGCTAGCGCTCCATATTGACAAGCCAAGAGTTCTTCCAGATTTGCTCCAGATGGAAGATGTTAGATGGCAGAGGAATCAACTTTGATCATCAGAGTTCCATATTTTGATGTAGTTTGAGCTGACTCCTACCGCAATATCTTCCCTTTTCCTCTAGAAATGTTTCTGTTCACCTTAGGCCATTATTATGGTTCATCAAATTGGATCAGACAGAAAGAGAAGTCTTAGCCCTCCGTTCTAGTGCTGAATTCAGACTGAGCCTCTTTGAGAGCTCTAAACTGTGAAGTTAATACATAACCAGTCTTTTCATGTTTTCTTGAATTTCTGTTCAGACATGGAATTGCTAAAATGCCGTAAGAAAATCTATTCTCATGGGATTTCTTGCTGGTCTATACACAATGAAGGTGCAATCTTGTGCCTTTTTTTTCTGACATCTTTAAAAGTCTCATGTGCACAATCAGCAACCATTTGGTGCTAGAATTGTTACAAAAATTCTATCCCATGAGCTCCTCGGAATGCTTTATTTTTGTTCTTTCTTAGTTCTCCTATGAATGCTTTACTTTTGTTCTTTCTTGTCTCAAATCCAAACAGAATATGTATATATATATATATATATATATATATATATATGGAAAGTGCCTGCTTTGTTCCTAGTGTTATGCAAATATAACTGCAAGGAAGAATAATCTCACAAGAAAACCTTTTCAGAGATTTCCAAACTAATGTTTCCAGCCCCAGGATGTGCAGATAGTTTGAATTAGCATTAAAATGGAGAGATGCTGGTCTGGATGGAAGACAAAACAACTCTGCATGCGATGTGCTTCACCCATCATTGTGTCAATGTCTATTGACTTCACTCAGGAGTTACAAAGTGCTCGGCCCTGCTGGAAGAGCGGGTAAGTGATTTAGGAGTCTAAATATGGACTCTTTAAAAAAAAAGTAGACTGGGGAAAATAAATGGTCAGGTGGAGATTGTGGCCATGCTGCTTGCATAGAGATACAGTCATGCCACGGATTTCAAAAGAATTACTGGCAGATTCAAATACTAGTCAGTATGGGAGACAGAGTCTGTGCCCATAGTAGGAGGTAGGATTTTCGATCCATCTATAGGATTCAATAGTACACATCTCTAAGTCATTAGGTGCTTCAGAAAAGCCACCCCAGAGCCTATTTTACAGTACGTTTCCTGGAATCTTGTCTGAAGCAGTGGGAGTCTCCTGGCTTTCTACTGAGTCCCGCCCTCCCAATTTTGGGCTGGTTTCGCCCATTATTAATTTTGAGGGAAGAAAAAATGTGTTCCTCCCCGCCCCCCATCACTCTTCTCACTGACTTTCCCAGCCTTGTCAACAAATATCTCTGATATAATAAGCAAACAGCAAGCAAAACACAGATTTATAGCAGTAACGTATCCTTGGCAGGAGGATGTTTCCTTGAATGTTCTCAAGAACTGCACGATCCTCCACTCCCACAGTGTCTCCACACAGAAACAAATTCCTTTTGTTTGTTTTTTGTCACTTTCAAGCTGAGAAACGCTAATCAGCAACAAATGGCAGCTCATTTTCAGCCATAATGTTATTATTTATGTCTTTCCCGAGTCCGTAACTTTTTTCCCGTCTTGCAGAGAGAGAGGCCCCCCAATGACCATTAGCTTGGTAATGTATCTTGAAACCACTTGCCAGGTTTTGCCTCCACGTAGATTCTAATAGACTGGAACAGGCTTGGGTCATGTCCAGGCAACGGAGTTTGTGGGTTTTCATATTTAGTCTTATTTAATCAGATTCACTTTACATCTGTATAAAACAATTATGAATTTAAAATTTAAAAGGGAAAATATCCGTGATGACCATTTTGGACAAAACTAGAAACTTTTAAAAAGCTTTCAGAAGAAGCCAGAAATGTACAGTAGGGACTGTCAGTTACCAACAATACTTCTATTTGAGAGGTACTTGCATGCCATTCTTTTTGGTGCATGACTTCACATGCTGTGGTTTGGCAAGGCCCACCAAGCAGAATCAGTTTTATTAAAGGCAGAGCTTGCGATGATGTAAAATGTAATAGCAGACAGGGACTACAATACGCAGAAGAGATGAGTGAATCATTAGGAAGATGCACACATTTAATGAAAACTTATTACTCATGGCAAAAGCCGTGGAACATATCTTTACTCGATGGATTTTTAAACTTGCATTAACCAAGCGAAAAAAGAAAAGAGTCAAGTTTCTGTATACTGTAGCTAAAAAACTACACAGTGGCTTTCAGTAAATGTCCTAATGATTTTGTAAGTTCCAAAGAGGGTCGCCATGTCAGTCTAGTTCAGCAAAACCAACGAGGAATCTTGTGGCACCTTTAAAGACAAACTAATTTATTTATCGCATGAGCTTTCGTGGTAGAAAATCCCACTTAAAGCGTCTGACAAAGTGGGATTTTCTCCCATGAAAGCTCATGCAATAAATAAATGTGTTAGTCTTTAAAAGTGCCACAAGATTCCTTGTTTGTTTCAATGGTTTTTGTAGTGATGCTGGTGGGAGGCTTGAGTGAGATGTGTTCGTTTTGTTTTTAGTCCTTCATTTTCAGACAATACTAGTGATTTTGGTTGACCAATTAAAGACATCTGACTTTCAGATGGGTGCTCAGCTCCACCTTAAAACCTGTAAGGTATCTCCTGCATTCTTCTCGAACATGTGGGCATCCAAAATCTCTAGGCTCTAGCTCATATTGCCTTTAGTGGAACAAGCCTTCTAGAGGATGTAAAGGGCTAAGGCATGCCTTCACCTCTCTGCTTCTGGTTTGCATACAGGCCAAGTAGCGACTGAAAGTGTTTACTTATCGAGTGAGGGCTTTTTAATGGATTGTATGGAAGGGATTTGGTCCAACTCCTAACAGACAACTCATAGCCAACTGTACACACACACAAACCAACCACCTCCCCACCGCCCCCGCAAAAAAACCTGATTGGCCTGCAAGAAGTCATACATTGATTGGTCCATGAAAGCTGAGTTAATCATACTTTGACTCCATCAGTGGTCCTTCAGCTGTTGAAACTTTGCATTGGGCTTCGCAAAACGGGCACAGACATTCCACCTCTGAGCATGCTGGGTCAAAACCAGAATTGTGTCCTCTACCTTTACCAGCTCCACTTGTTCCTTTGTTAGCAGCTGGTTACCATCATTTGTCTGTGGAACGAGGTTAATTTTCCTACTTTGGCACAGGTGATAGTTTAATGCACAAGGTTCAAGAAAGAACTAGACAATCACAACGGTCCGTTCCAGCCTCGGAATCTGTAATTATGAATAATAAATATTAATAGCTAGTTGCCTAATCTACTAGGGCATTTTTTTATATTTTGTCCCAGTTAGCAAATGGGGTTTGCATTTGTTGATGAGGCAATGAATAAACAATGCCCTTATTATTGTTATGCTCTGTCAGTGTGCTTGGAGCTGTACAACGTACAGAGACAGCCTCTTGTCAAAGACTTACAGTCAAGAAACCAGGCAGGGATAAGACAAGATGCACTGGGAGAGCCCAAGGGAGGTGTTATCTACTAAGAAGAAAGGATAGTAGGTGGAGTTCGCACTATAAGATTACATTATTAATGGCTATTGTCAAAAGGCTAATGAAATCCTGACATCATTGCACAAAATGAGTGTCTTTCTGCCTCCAAGTATAAACATTCAAAGTACTTAAGGGTTTAGAGACATCCAAAAGTTTCCCAATGACTGAACTAGTCTTTGGATCAGCCTCTTCTCCTTACCTTTTTTTTTTTTTGCTGACACTCAGCTGTGGCAATGGATGGGGCAGAGTGGTGCATCAAACCATCTCCTCCTCCACCATGGGGACTCTGGGCATGCACACGCCAGGCGGTCTTCCCCACCGGCTCCAGCAAAGGATGGGCACCAGTGGACTCATGTGGGAAAGGTGGGACCTGAAGGGCGGAGCAGTCACCAGCACCCACTGCATGGCCCTGTTTGGGGCTGGGAATGGTGTGGCTCTTGCCACCAGGGCTCTGAGGGGCCCAGCCCACTTTGGGAGAAGGGAAGGGTCAGAAGGAGGGAAGGGCCACCATGCAGACCTCCACAATGTGCCACTTAAACTCAGCCCACATGCCACCTTGGGCATGCATGCCATAGGTTGCCAACCCCTGGAATAAGAGGTTCTTACTGAGGTACAGATGTGTAAGAAAGTGGCACCCACCTCTTGTAAGCTGCCCCTGCCCACCTACAATATGTCTTCAATTTGCTCTGCTCATGGGACCTCCTATCAGCTGCTGTGCTTGTCAGGTAGGTCGTCGGTGACACACCTAGTTCATGTGCAAAAAAACCCCAAACCCCTTTCGGGTTACCCAGTCCAACCAGGTCTACCTCAACGCCCTCAGTAATGTACTGTAGTCTCCCTAAAATGAGTCCTTGAAGACCCAGGACAGGACCCCTCCATTGGCAATGTCTAGGTTGCCTTCCCCAGGATCACGCCACAGTCTGAGCGAAAGGACACCTCTTTGTAACCTAGCAGGCCAGTTCATAGGTGAAGGTTCCTGCTCTGGAGTGGAGCAGCACCCCCTCTCCAGCACTTTCTCCCTAGATACTGTTCATCTGTCTGTTAGTCCTCTGACTCTGGCTTTCCAGCTAGATCAGTCTTGCTGTTCAGCCCCCTTCCAAGGGGAGGTGAGTAACAGTTTGATGGACAGCCCCATTCCTGTTCCTGCTATATTCTCTTCTCTCAGGGCAGAGCCACTTCCCCAGTGGCTGTTGGGGGGAGGGGAGTGGACACAACCCTGCCCACTACTCCAGGCCCCAGACCAAGGACCCTCTAAATAGCGAGCATATGCCACACCTCTTTAACTAACTGCATTTCCCTGGGCCACTTCCCTACATTCCTTACCTTTTGTCAAATCCCAGCAGCCAGCAAGCCAGGAGCACCTTTTCCTTGCTCCCCTGGTACCTACAGGAACTAACTATCTGACTTGGCCCTTGCACATCCTGCAGCCATCCAGAAGCACCTCCTGCTCCCCCAGTCACTGCCAGCAGCCTGAACTCACTCTGCTCTGCCCTCCAGCTTCTTTTAGAGGAGCCTGCTGGGACCTGATTGGCTGCGTCCTGCAGCCTCTTTCCTGACTGGCTGAATCCCACACAGCCTCTCTAGGCAGCTTGGATGACCATCTCCATTGTCCTTTCTGGGGCAGGATGTGCCAGGGCTCCAGCAGGGGGCCTCACGGCCTAGTCCACTTCATCACTGATATTAGTCCCTGCTTCCATTAAAGTCAGTGGATGTTCTCCTAATGATTTCAGTAATAGCTGTGTGCATAAAGGATGAATTATTTTTTTATCAGTAATATTGGGGGGTCAGATAATAATGATGAATGCAGCATATGAACTTATATAGAATAGAATGGTATTAATACTATTTATTATTTTCTCTCAATTTTCCCCTCATGGTTGTGCACTTAAAATAACAATTTCTTGTGTTCATTTCAGACTTGATTTTCGCATGAGGTGCCAGTCACAGGGCTCCTGTGTAACAGGGATTTTTAAAGAATAGCATTGTTTTTCTGGAAACACTCTGCCATGTACGATAGCCTGTGTTGCACACAGAGGAATGGATTGTTTGGAAGCAAGCACACAGCGGCGCTTAGTCATTTGGATACAATTTCAAAGTATGTTTTTGGGGGGGACTGTGTAGCTAAATCCCCTTTGAAAATGTATCCCTTTAAGAATTAAGCCCACCCAAGAAGTGCCTGGATTTGGTACAGTTGAAATTCCCAAAGACACATGTCATTCAAGTCAGTGTAGGCTGTCTCCAGCTTGTCCCTCCTTTGAAAAAGTCAGATGTTTCATCACAGGTGGTACTGGTCCATTTAAGTACTATGAACCAGACAATACTTTCATTAGTGCAAGCATTTTTCACAGAGAGAGCATAATCCAGTGGATCGTGGGGGGTAGCCAAAGATATGGGTTCTGTTCTTAAATAATCTGCACATCTAGGACTGATCATGACCCTGCTCATCTCTTGTATACTTAGAGCATCGACTCTTTGGGTAGAGAATACCACGTCTTACTATATTTCCACCAGGGACGTAGTCAGGCAGGGTTTTCCGGCCAAGCCCCTGACATTCTAGGGTGGGCCGGGCAGCTTCACACACAGTGCCTGGAAGTGGCAGAAATATCTCCACCACGACTGTGGGGCCTAGCCAGCAGCTGGTGGCCATGGCTACATATGGAGCAGTGCCAGGACCTCTGCTCCACTTGCGGCTGTGGCCATCGGCTGCTGGCTGGTTCCCACAGTCGCAGCAGAGAAATTCGCAACGCTGTGGTGGGTGGCCTGATCTTCAAGTGGGTGGGCCCCAGCCCACCTGGGCCCACCCATGGCTGCACCCCTAATTTCCACACAGAGTCTAGCCTGTGTTGATCCTAATTTCAGCTGCGTCATCTAGGTGCTACTTTAATATAAATAATAAGAGGGTACAGACAGACTTATGTCATGCATAATGTGGTTAAATTCAGGAACATGCTGCATCTCTGTACTGAGGTTGGATTTAGTAAGAGTAAGGTCACCTTGCCCTGTCTTAGAAGCCTTCACACATGTAATGGTGAGCTTTTACCATCTTTCCTGTTTCACACATGGGAATGCTGTCTTTTATTTTCATCCATGTCACAAAGGCACCCTGAACTAAGAGAGGTTTAGTGAACAAGTTGCTTTGAAGCCACATGGACAAAACCCAGGTTAATTCCTTTAATCCATGTAAGAGAAGACAAGACCGAGAGTATTAATATAAACACAGAATAACAGAATGGCCCGAAGCTGTTGATCCTGAGTGTTTTCCAACTCAGCGTGTTGTCCTGGAGTGGATTTTAGTTTGTATGCAGGGATATTTTAGAAGCCTCAGAGAGCTAAGATGTGTTGCCTCTAAGCTTAAATTCAAGTTCTTATATTTTGCCTTCCTTGCTGAGTGTCCCAGACAGAAGTATCTGCAGGCCACGAGGTGTGTATCATATGGTGCTGCGACTGAACACCCAGAAGGATCATGTTGTTGGGGTACAAGTATACGGTGACTGAACACGGATTGGCAAAACCATTCTGATGGGCCTGAACCCAGACCACAGACCTAATTGCCCTCAGCGTCCAGATCGGTGCCTACAATGTGCAACTTTTGTCTGTCTTCAGCAGAATCTAACTCCTTTGACAGAGGAACAATTTCTTGTGGCAAGCCAGGCACTACACATGAGCTTCCAGGAAAGAGGGTCTTGTGACGAAGCTATTAGAATGGAGAGCTAAAAGATCTGGGTCCAAGTCCTACCTTTGCCACAGACTTTCTGGATGACCTTAGGCAAATTGTTTTGAGCCAGATTTCCAATAGAATTCAGCTTCCATTTGCACTCCTTAATGAAAAGGGGGCAGAGTTTCAAAAATCCACTGTTCCTGGTATCTCTCACTGAGAACAACGGAGAATCCCCTAACATGGCTACCCCTTTAGAAAAAGTTAGTTCGACCTAAGCAAGTGCCATTCATGGCACTTGCTTAGTTCGAATTAGTGATCCCCATTCATTTCAATGGCCGGTTAGTTCGAACTAAGAAATTAGTTCGAATTAACATGGCCACATGGGCTAATTCGAACTAGTTAGTTCGAATTAACCCCTTAGTTCGAATACCCTGTTCGAACTTAGTAGTTTGAATTAAGGAAGCCTTTAATTCGAACTACCTAAAGCCTACTGTAGCCATGACTTTAGTTAGTTCGAATGAAGCCTCCTTAATTCCAACTAACTTGCCAGTGTAGATATAGCTAGTCAGAACTGCAAGCGGCTGACTGCCTTCGAAAATCTGTCCGCTTACTCTCTCTGACCCAGATCCTCCTTGGTATTTAGGCTACTAACGTCTGTCGAAATCAGTGGACGTTCGGGAGCTACATATCTTTAAGGATCTGGCCCTCTGTGCCTTAATTTCCCCATCTATAAAACGGAGGGAGAGCATCTCCTTCTGCACACGGAGTGTGGGAAGGATAAAATCAATACAATGTCTTTGAAGCTCTCACTTATGAAGGTGATAGGCAACATATAAATACCTAGGTAACACAAATGTTTGGTATCTCAAAAAGTAACCAGAAGGCTAGTTCTTAGCCAAGTTGGCCAAATCCTCAAAGGTGTTTTTGTGGCGTCTAATTCCCAGGGAGTTAGGCACCAAAATAGCTTCGAGATCTGGGTGAACCTGCTTTACAAAGACTAGTGCAGTGTTCCATGTGCATTCGGGGTGATAATCATCAGAAACTGAAGCCATGAAGGGAGCGAGGAAGTCACAGGGTTGTGGTAAGGTTCAGACATGCTTCTTAACTAGTAGGAACTACTCCCACTGAGTCTACTGTGCCTTGAGTTGATGGCGAGAAGTTCACACACTTGTTATGACAGATGCTTGTTATACAGCCTCGGTTGATAGAAATTACATCACTCTTCCAACCACACCCACCGGCAGGGAAAATGGAAAGTTAGATTAATCTCACTACAAACAGTTTCTTAGGAAACAGACCCATCTGCCAACCCCTTCTTGGGTTTTCAGATGCTGTTATCTTGGACAAGCTCTTTCCTGGCTGGCTGCCAACAGGAAGCGTTTAGTAAGTGGGTAATAATAGTTTCATGTTAATAGGAAATAGCAGGCTTCGAAGTGGCCATATGTCTAGCAGCTGAAAGGACCCCACAGCTCTACGTGCATGTGTGGGAATCCCAGAGGCCAGTGAGACTCATCCAAAAAACACAGTCCATTTAATTCTTATATAATTACCAATGTCAATAATCAGCGGGTGTAATTTTGTCATATATTATTTTAATCTGGGAGCAATAGCGGCTGACACAAAAGCTGACGAGCGAGAACTGCGCTGAACTAATCATTGGATGGTGTTTTGTTTGTATGCTGTGAGCCAGAGTAGACAGCAACCTGATGGAGCAAGGGGTAGAAAAGCCTTGCCGGAAAAAACCTAATAGCGGCGACTCAGGCCCTGCTTTCGGTTTGAGTTGGTCATTCAGCGCTGGAGAATTGCCAACCCGTTAGTGGTGGGGTGAGGGAAGAGTCCCCTCTTTCAGCCTATTTAGAGGAGAAGACAGTTTCTCTTAGCACAAAGCAGTCCCCTGCTTCTGGCCGGTTTGGTGAATGCTCAGCAGGATTTCCCTTCCTTTTGGGTGGCTGCTTGCCAGCCTCCAAGGCCAAGCGAGTTCACACAGGACTTTGGGTTAAGACTGCAGGAAGAGAGAGGAATAATGAAAGCACGGGGTGCTGAGAGGGAATTCTAGAGGAATGAGCGAGCAGAGGGAAGGTAAATCAATGGATTGTTCACACACTGCAAATCTACAGCCGATGGAAGCCACTTTCTTTCCCATGGCTGGCCTGCTTCTCCGTCAAATAACTCTTTCTTTAGAACAGCCCTGATGTTATCGGCTTAGAGACATAGCAGTTGCAATGGGGATGTTCCTTCTGCATATGGAATCCAGTCCTAGAAGACAAAGAACCAGACCTTGGGGTATTGAGTTTGTCCACATAGTGTGGAGCTGTGGTTAGGTAGTACATAGTGCAGCACATAGGGTGCATCTACACTTGTAAATTAAGTCAACTTAAGCTTGCTTAAGTTGACTTAATTTACTCTGAATCTACACTACTCTTTCCTTAAGTCGACTTAAGGAAAAATTAAATCGACTTTATTAAACCTCATTTTAAGTCGACATTGCTGGCTGACTCAACTTTAGAAAGTCGACTTAGCCAGTGTAAACATGGAGTAGCCCTAAGTCAACCTTAAATCAACTTAAGGGGCTCCAGGGCTTCCCCACTGCCCTCCCTGCCAGGGTGACTGGCACAGCCATAGCCTGGCATGCCCCCCCACAGGGCAGGGCAGAGCCCTGCCCACCCTGCCCCTATGCCCTGCCAGGGTCCCTGTCCCCCTTTGCCCCATTGTACCAAGGTACAATGGGGCAAAGGCTGAGCCCCCTGGCACTTGGCAAGGGGTGCCCCCCCTGCCACCATGGACCTGTCCCAGGTCCACCTAGCCCCTAGAAGTTGACCTAGGCGTCCAGTGTGGACGCTCTAGGTCGATTTGGCAGGGTCCCCTCAAAGTCGACTTAAATTTTGAGTGTAGACATACTAAGTCGACTTAACAACATCGACTTAAAGTCGCCTTCATTAAGTTGACTTAGTTAAGTTGACTTAAATTAACAAGTGTAGCCATAGCCATAGTGACCCTGTCTACACATGAAATAAGGCAGGGTGTGAATTCAAAGCAGATTAACTTGCTGATGAACTCCATGTGTGAGCTCCTGTTGTTAGTTAAGACACTCTGCTTCCTTCCGCAGACCCAAAGAAGAGCTCTGTGTAACTCACAAACTTGTACCTTCCACTAACAGAAGTTGGTCCAGCCAAAGACATGACCTCATCCACCTTGTCTCTCTCATATCCTGGGACCAAGACATCTACAACAATGTATGTGTGGGCATTCTGAATTTGCATTCAGTTAATTCATATTGAGGAACTCTTATTTTCCTTGCATGGAGTTAACCAAAAATACCTCCCCATGTAGACAAGCCCTAAGAGGCTTGCCTAAGATCCAACAGTGAGTCCTCACGAAGTTCCTCTACCACGTGTCTACACTTCCTCTGCAGATGTTGTTTGTTTGGCAACTTTATATCAGTGACTTTCTGCTTAGCCTAATATATGGATTTAGCCAAGATGTGGGCTTCAGCTCATATTCTTTTCTCCTTCAGTAATTACATCCTCACTATTCCTTAAGAGAGAATTTTAGTCAGGGAATAGGGAAATCTTCTCTGCTTAAACTCGATAGGTTTCATTGTTCAAAATGAAATCAAAACTCCATTGGCACCTCTGAACAGCAAGGCGTGGGACAGTGCGATTGACCTCAGAAGTGTGTCGGTTGTCTCCTATACCACTTCCTGCTGTATTTAACCCTGGGTATGGCATAGAGGCATTACTGATCTCATTGGCTTAGGATCTCCTCCTTTTCCATGGGGATCCTTCATGATCTGTTAGCGGTTTTTGATAGCATTGACCCCAAGGTTTTGCTGATGTAACTGTAGCCTGCAGCTGGGGTAAATGTTCTCTTCAGTGGCTGTGGTCTCACAATCTAGGCAAGGTAGCTAGCTTCTCTGTACCCCATGATTAAATTGCTGGAGTTTTCTTGTTTGCTAGCTACCTCCTTCCTCTGAAGCATCAGCCATGGCTGGAGATGGGAGATTGGACAGGGAGGGCCAGGCGACACCAAGCATTATTTCTCTCTCAGATGGCTAGCTGGCTGGTTCTTGCTCATGTAATCAGTGCCTAACTGATCACCATATACAGTAGTGTGACCCAGGGGCCAAAAGTGTCCCGGGGCATCTTACAAAGTGTTCTGCACCACCCCCTCCCCCCATTGGCTCCAGAAGGGGGTTGCTGCCTAAGGACGCGGGGGAACATGCTGGCGTGGGGCTACAAGACCAGTGAAGGCTCCTTGCTACAGTCAATGTCTACACTTGCAAGTTAGTTCGAAGCTTAATTAAGGAAGGTTAATTCAAACTAACTTAAGCCTTGGCCACACTAGGCTTTCATTAGTTCAAATTAAGGGCTTCCTTAATTCAAACTAATAAATTTGATTGCTTAGTTCGAACTAACCCTTAATTCAAAATAGTTAGTTCAAATTAAGTCAATGTGGCCATATTAGTTTGAACTAACTGCTTAGTTCGAACTAATTGGCCAATTGACCTTCCTGCAACTGACTAATTCGAACTAAGCAAGTGACCTGCATGGCCATGGCTAGCTCGAACTAACATTCTAGTGGGGCCATGCTAGTTCGAATTAAGTTAATTCAAACTAACTAAAATTAGTTCAAATTAGTTAGTTCGAATTAACTAATTCAAACTAGCTTTTTCCAAAGGGGTAGCCGTGTTAGTCTATTGTAGAAAGACAACAGAGTCCTGTGGCACTTTTAAAGACTAACAGATTTATTTATCACATGAGCTTTCGTGGGAGAAAATCCCACTTCGTCAGACACTTTGAAGATAGGAAAGTTACAGAGTGGGAGGAAATTAAATGCGGGGCAGTGTATGACATAGCATCAGGTCAGGCTGTAACAGCAAATCAAAATAGGTGTTAGGATTCAAAACACTGGGGAACAGCACATAGAGGAGGGGGAGGTCAAATCACTTGTTGTAATGCGAGAAAAATCCATAGTCCCTGTTTAACCCCAAGACAACTGAGTCAAATTTGCATATAAAACAACAACAGAACGCCACTGGTCACCACCTACAACCCCCAAGCCAGATCTCTTCAACATATCATCAAAAAACTACAGCCTATTTTACAAAATGATCCCTCACTCTCTCAAGCCTTAGGAGACAGACCGCTCCTTGCTTTCAGACAGCCCCCTAATCTTAAAAGGATACTTACCAGCAACTACAGATCACAGAACAGAAACACTAAAGCAGGAACACAGCTCTGCAGCAGACCACGCTGCCAACTTTGCCCTCATATCTGCACTGATGACACCATCACAGGACCTAATCATGCCACCTACTCCATCAAGGGTTCGTTCACCTGCTCATCCACCAATGTGATTTATGCCATCATGTGCCGGAAATGCCCCTCTGCCTTATATATTGGACAGACAGGACAGTCTCTGCGCCAAAGAATCAATGCACACAAATCTGACATCAGAAATTGCAACACTGCAAAACCTGTAGGGGAACACTTCAATCTCCCTGCTCACTCCCTTGACGACTTGTTAATAGCTGTGTTGAAACAGATGAATAACAAATCACAGCTTCAAAGAGAGACTGCAGAACTCAAACTTATATGCAAATTTGACTCAGTTGTCTTGGGGTTAAACAGGGACTATGGATTTTTCTCGCATTACAACAAGTGATTTGACCTCCCCCTCCTCTATGTGCTGTTCCCCAGTGTTTTGAATCCTAACACCTATTTTGATTTGCTGTTACAGCCTGACCTGATGCTATGTCATACACTCCCCTGCATTTAATTTCCTCCCACTCTGTAACTTTCCTATCTTCAAAGCGTCTGACGAAGTGGGATTTTCTCCCACGAAAGCTCATGCGATAAATAAATCTGTTAGTCTTTAAAAGTGCCACAGGACTCTGTTGTCTTCAAACTAGCTTTTGTAAGTGTAGACATAGCCAAGAGGATGAGAGGTCAGCATTCCCCTCCCCCTGGCCGTAGCAGGGAAGATGGCAAAGTGCTTCTCCTAGATCCATAGGTGCTGGAGTGCCTGCTGGAACCAGAAGGAGAAGCAATCAGCGCTGCCCTCTTCTGGCTCCAAACTGCTTTTCCTGGGTCCTGGGTGCCTGCTGAAGCCAGAGGGAGGGGAGCACTAATTTCCCATTCCCCTGGCTGAAGAAGGAAGCCACTACTAAGGAGACGAGTGGAGTGCATAGAACTACAGGACGCCTGCAGTTTCCCTGCTGCAGGCCAGGGACCAGGAGATCAATGAGGAGGTATCCTTGTCCCTGAGCACCTTCAATTTTGCTACAGTGGCAAAGGGAGGCATTGCTGATGGAGCAGTCAGGACCTACCATGCTTGAGGAGGGGCAGGACGCTACAAATCAGTGCCTTCCGATTTCGCCTGCACTTAGCAGGCCACCCACCGTGACTTAGGTTCCAGGCCATGTGCTTCAGTGTGTCGTGACAATCACTCATCTACACTTGTGCTTCGTCTGTGAGTGTGCAACCTTTGCAGGTGTAAAGTAGTGAATGTAAATATGCACACAGCAGCATTGAAATGTTTACTTGAAATATGCAATGATTTGTAGTCCTTAATGGTGTCTGTGTCAATATATTTTTTTATAAGTTGACAGACTGGTGACCCTTCAGGGTTGTAAATATGTTATTTCAAGTTGAAAAGGTTGGTAACCATTGATATATAGGGTTCAGAAGTAGTCCTCCCAACCCCAAGGTAAGATTGGCAGTCACCTTAGCAAATTTCGCTTTCCTCTGCAGCGTGTGAGTGAAGATCATTTGCCAGGGTTATCTCACTGAATCATTTCCCTGACGTTGCGGACCTTGAGTAGCGGTGTACCTTAGTCGCTACTATTCTCTACATGTGGCACATGACCACCTAATCTTCTGTGGGCTGTGTTGCTTTGATCTAAATTTGGTTGTTGGGTTTAGTGTACAGATGTTGAGTGGTGTTGATGGACTGTGATAGTCAGGAGGTCAGACCAGATGGTCCGTTCTTCCTTGCACTGTGCATTCCATAGTTAAATAATTAACATTGTCTTCATTGCTAGCTATTCTGGTTAAATAATTGTTAGTGTCCTCATTGCTAGCTTCTCTGGATACTACAGTTAAATAATTGATGATTCCCTAGTTGCTAGATTCTACAGATGCTGTGGTCAAATAATTTTTTGGTGTCCTCATTTTTAGCTACTCCAGGCTGCAGTTAAATAACAGGTGGTGCACTGGTTGCTAATGTCTCCTGATACTGCAGTTAAATAGTTGTGGACATTTTGTTTGGTGTGTTTGCATTAGTTATAATAACTAGTTAATTATATGCTTTGTTTTCCTTCTCTAGCAAATGCCATAGCACGACTGCAAAATGAGACTCGTGGGCCCGACTGTCCACTCCCAGCAATTTTACACCTCTCCGACTCAGCCTGGAGTTGGATTTCTTTCTGGTTTGTGCTTGTTTAGTCATTTGCCCCCCTTGCAGAGTGAGTCCCACATTGGAGAACTTTCCACCCACTTTACGCTGGTGTGACTAGCCACTCAAGTCGGGCGGGAGTGGGAAATCATTGGTTTCAATGGAGATTGCAGGTTACATCAATGTAAACCAGAGGAAAATCAGACTCAAATTTGCTGAGACATAGAGTCAGACCAGTGAAGGTGAGCTGAGGCCAAGGAGGCTGAGTGCGGGAGGACAGACAGTTACATCCCATTTTGTCCATTCCATCTGCTGAGTACCCTCTCCGTGCTGCTGGTTTACATTTCCCCAAACTCTGAGGCTTTACTTATCTTCCGCCCTTTAGCACTGACTACCGTCCCACCTTGTAGAAACCCTTGCAGTTTTCTGAAGCTTACTTGATAGCCGATTTATTGCTTTATTGCATTCCTGCTGTTTTTTATTGCCTTATAAAGCCTCATATTCACATGGAGAGACTCACGTCTATTGGTAAACCTCTAGATCTGCTTCTTCCAAGATAATGACAAGTATTCAGCTTGCAAGTTAAGGATAGGTAGACAGGTGGATGGGGATTTGTTTATTCATTTTAAGCAACTCCATCTCACTCTCCCACCACCTGTATAGCTATGTAGATGGGCCAAAATGTTCAAACATAGTTTCTTAAATTTAGGAGTCTAAATGTGGTGTACAGATATCTAAGAGCAGGTCTACACTGTCTGTACTTTCTGGCAGCAGTTGAATGTAGACACACGAGTTACCTAAAATAACTACATTTAGCTTCTCTACTCCCTGCACACACACTCCACTGAGTTGACGGGAAGGGTCTCCCTTCAAAGCAGCGTTACCCAGTTGCCAGGGTGGAATTATGGGATTGAATTCCTGATGGGTTGAGTGGGTCTTCACAGAGCCGATCAGTCGATCAGGAAGTTTGAACTGACGGTAGCGAATTTGCCACCGTCAGTGAAGACCTGCCCTAAATGAGTGGTGTTCACCTCCCATAACTATTCACCCCAAACAACTCCTATTAACATAGACCTTGACCTACAAGCTGTTCTGCTTGGACAGATCTCTGTGCCCACAAATTACTCATTGCAGAATTGTGGTCTTAATGGGAACTGGGATGCTGGGCACCACTAAAAATGTGTCCACTATTTTAAGTGCTTTTATGTTAGAGTAGCACCTGAAGGTCTGTACTGAAAGCAGATCCCCATTAGTCTGGGCATGGAGCATATCTTTCTATGCGACCATATGTATCCTAGCATAATAAGATACCAAGACTGATGAGGAGCAGTAGACGCTACTGCTATAAAAATAATAAATAATAATAACTCTGTCAAAGCCCTTCCAATGTGCTCAGCCCTGTGACTGGAGCTTTACAGCTGACCCCTTATGCTTTTGACTTTAAAGAGACTACATACAGGCATAAGAGTTTGTCCACATAGGTCAACTGCAGAATCAGACCTTGAAATAGACAATGGAGTCCTTTCCATGCCCTTTTCTCACTTAGCTTTATTGAAGGCTCAGCGATAATAGGTTGAAGGTTTTAGAAGAAGGCTAGTCCAATTGTCAAGGTGATGACTAAGTCCTCAGGGGATCCAGTTTCCATTTCCTGTGCTACCACAGATTTCCTGCCTAGTCTTCGAGAAGTCACTTGAAATCAAGGGGAGTTAGGTGCCTCAGTGCTTTCAAAAACCTAACTAGACAGCTGTCTGCATCATCAGGCACCTAAAAACCTTTAAAATATGGCCCGTGGTCACTCCATGCTTCAGTCCTCCCTCTGGGGAGGATAGCACTTTCCCTACCTCACAAGCGAGTTGTGAGGATAAGTGTATTAAAGACTGTGTGACATTCAGATGCTATCGGAATAGGGGCTAGACAAGTAACTTAGGTAACGAGTACCTTGCCTTTCTGGGTAGTTTGTTTCTTCCTTCATGGTGTCAGCTTTCTCTCTTCCTTAACTCTTGCCACAGTCCTTATTTATCAGTTTATTTTGGTCCAGTTTTGTTAGTGTATTAATGGCCAGGATCTCCCTTCATCGCTGGCAAGTTTTAAATCAATGCTTTTCTAAAAGATTCACAAAGGAACTATTTCAGGGAAGTTCTATGGCTTGCGTTTTACAGAAGGTCAGAGTAAATGGTCACAATGAACCATTCTGGCCTTGGAATCAGTGATTAAGCATTGATTGAATGTCATTGACATTAATGATTCAATATCACCTTGAACAACAGGAAGATCAAATGGGGTCTGTGTTCAAATGACTACCAAATCATCTCTGCTTCAGCTAGCTCTCAAGTTGGGATATCCAGCAGGTGCCATTGCCATTAGATTTGAATTTGTTGGGGCTTTGCATGTCATCTCTGTTGGGGAGTGAGTTACAGATGGTGGTATCTATTTTTAAAAAAATGTATTTTAGGCCTTCTGTTCCAGAAAGAGGAATGAGAATGGACATTGGATTTTAAGGTGCAGAAAAGCAGCCCTAATTCAACTACAGAATCCAAGGCAGTAGTAAACTTCGGCTTCTTGTAAAGCTGCCATGTGGTGGATGAGAGTTTAATCAATAGACACCATGAATATATGACTGTGAAAAAAAATCTCTTTGGGCGTGATCCAAAGCCCAGTGGAGACTCTTTACACCAACTTCAATGGGCTGTGGATCAAGCCCTCTGTGAACCACTCAAGTTCTCCAGAAGAAAAGTGAAGGGCTGAAAGCTGATATATTGTTTTTGAGGTCACCAGGTCCTTGTTTCTGGTGTGTCCTATTCAGAAATAGAATGGCTGAATATGTCTTATTCTCCCTCTCTCTCACATGCACACATTGTGGAATTCAGTGATTTGACCTAACCAACCTTATTGATCAAAAAGCACTTCCCAAATATGATTTCATATTGCTCATGTGTTTGGCACCTTGCCTACACTGATCAGTGAATTCATTTGGTTGTAAGAGGTAGGATGGAAATAGTGCCTGAGCTTCACAGATGACACAAGAAATTCACACTTTTGGGGAGGGGCTGTCATACATTGTTATGATGGATAAAAACCAGATAGCTTCTGGGAGTGCCACTGCTAACCACCCTAAACAGCCAAGGCACTCCAATAAAAGACTTATCTCATTTTATTTATTAGTCTAAAATGGCATGTGAAAGCCACCCTGTCCATGCAAGGTTGCTTCTGTGCTCTTGCCAGAGGCCAGCCTTTTGGGGATCAGGTTGTAGTCATTGTTCAGAAACGTAACCAAAAGGAAGGCTGCTGAGATGGTTAGAACAATATTGCTTTGTATACACATATGTTTTCTTTTAAAGAGACTGGGGAGAGAACTCCCTTGTTTTCGCAGACACCAGCAATGTCATCAGTTTATTTCAGACCTGCAGCCCTCAAGGCAAAAGTCAAAGTGAATTCTCTGACGTTTATCTGTGGGAGGGGTTGAACCACCAATCTTTTGGTTAACAGCCAACGATTTACACCACCAAGACATTTGGTGCTACCTCCCCTGCCAGGACCAACACCACCAAAACACTGTGAATAAGACGCTGGCATTTTCAAAATGGCGGACAAGAGTGATACCTATTGAAATTCAATGAGATAGGGAGGCCTAACTCCCTTAGAAGACTTTGAAAATCTCAGCTTGAAATGTTACTCAAATCCTCCAATCCATTTCCATGTTTCAGATTCCATGGGCGATTCATGGCTTTTGCATGAAACCCTGTATACTCGAATGCTTATCCAAACCAGAAATTCTAAGGGCCCCACTCAGTGTCCAACAAAGTCAAAGGGAGTCATTTTTTCTGTTTTTTTTTAACTTCAGATCAAATGGGTTGACTACTATGTTGTGTCATTCCATCATGTACAAAAAACAATGTTAAAAGAACATTACATTTGCCAAATCAAGCATTCAGAAGTTAAGAAATGCCAAATCAAGGTCACCCGTTCCATATTTGTTTGGCCTCCTTGCATATATGCATTGTGATGATCCTGCCTACCATCACATAGAAAGCCTGTGTCTTAGCCAGAGCCAGAACACAATTCTTTTTAGCCTTGACAGTGCCTTAAAAACAAGAGAACATTCTTTCTCTTCTTGGAACCATGTGTCTTCATCATGGTATATCCTATGTACTTAATGAGGTCAACCTCCTGCGATTCAAGCACTATGGTTATGTCTACACTAGTAATTTAGGTCGGATTAAGGATGCTTAAGTTGACCTAAATTACTCCCCGTCCACACTTGACTTTCATTAGGTCAACTTAAGAAATTCCTTAAGTCGACTTAATGAAAGCTTAAGTCGACTTAATAAATGCCCCTCTTTAGGTCAACTTAAGCTTTAAGTTGACTCCTTAAATCGACTTAAGACCAGTGTGGATGAGAAGTAGCCCTTAAGTTGACTTTATTAAGTCGACTTAATGTTAGTGTGGACGTGTTAAATCGACTCAATAAAGTCGACTTAAAGTGGTGCCGCATTGTTAAGTAGACTTAATAAGGTCAACTTTATGTTGACTTAAAGTTGACATTATTAAGTTGACTTAACGAAGTCGACTTAACTTTTCCTAGTGTAGACATAGCCTGTGATCCCATGAGACATACACCCCAGAAAGCAGAGTTAAGATTGGTCAAGAAACCTGAACCTGTACCTATTTCAGTTATGGTCACCAGACTGATCAATCGTCCTTATTGGTCAAAAAACACTTCTCAAATGTCACTGCCATGAAAAGAAATTATAATTCCGGGGCCTGCTCCAACAAAGTTCTCACCGAAATGATCTGATTCAACCAAAACATAAAAAGAACCATTATAATATTCTGCAATGATGGTCTGATCTTACACTCACTGAAGTCAACTGGAGCTTTGCCGCTGATTTCAGGCCGGTAGTGTTGAAAAGCCTACAGTTTTCAGTAATACTGTCTAGTCGTAGTAGCAGGGAGCTGGTTTCTGGACTCCTGGCTTCCCTTAACTGGCTGCAGCAGTAATTTTACTCTGTAGCCTTGAGCGAGTAGTTTATAATCTCCCTGTTCTGTTCAGTGGATGAGATAGTACTTACGGCACCACTAGTTTAAGTGGTTGACTTTTGTAGAGTGCTCTGAGATCCTGGAATAAGAGAGGCTGTGTATATGCAAAATATTATTAGTATGAGGTTACCATAGACTGAATAGCCATTCATACCGCCACGTGTGTACTCACTACAGTGTGCCATTGAGTTAGTGCTACTAACAGCGCTGATAATATACTGAATGGTTTCACAATCTGGCCCATGGTGTTAGGGTCTGATTCCGTGGTACATGGTGTTGTGGGTCTCGGACACTCTGCAGTTGAGTCTAACTTCCCACCCTGCATTTCAGGGCAGTCTGGCCTGGTGACTCAAGTCAACATGGCTGCCCTTGTATCTGCCCTATGTGTTCTAATGGCCAGAATCAATAGGGTGGCCAGAGGTGGCCTTTGGCTATTGGGGGACCTAGGTGAAGGCCCATTGCGGGGCCCTTTATAGGTCCGCGGGGCACCCCCTCTGTGGCCCAAGCTCCCTGCCTCCGGCTGCACCCCGCGGCTCCAGGCCCAGGGGTCAGCTCCTCCTGTGGCTGATCAAGGCAGACGCAGCTTTAGGGGTAGGCGACGCAGACAGGGGGACCCCTTACTTCTCGGGACTCTAGGTGTGTGCCTGCTTCACCTACCCCAAAAGGGTGGCCTTTTTGATCAGAGCAACGGGGCTAAAGGACAAATTATTGAGGTCACCCTTCTCTGGGGTGTAGTGTGGCCTGTTGGTAGGTTGGGGAGTAGGGTGCCTCCTAGAGGGGTGTGGGGCAGCCCTCTTTGCTCCTCCAAGTCCTGTCTGCATTGGAGATGCTCACCAACAAGTCAGTGGGGATCCTACCAAAACACCCTGCTTAGTTCTATGACTCCCCCACTGTAGCAAAGTGTAAGTCCCTTGGGCTTTTTCCTACCTCTTTCCCCAGTGGGAAAGGCCATAGCATTCCTGGGTCTCTGGGGTCATCGGCTGTTGCAGAGCCTGGCAACTCTGTTACCTCTTGATCTCCTTTGGGTGGTGCAGCTTCCACCTGGGTTGCGGTGCTCTTGAACGGTGTGGTTTGGGATTCTGGCCAGGCCAGGGCCAGAGTCTGCAAGATGTATCCTTTCTCCTCAGCTGAACACCTCAGCTGAGCTGGTCTGCTGTCTTTTGTACTGAGGCTGTAGGTGGACCATGCCCAAGAGAGGTGTGGGGGTGTGGCCTCCTCAGCCCACAGCGTGGGATTAATCCCAGCAAGAGCAGTGCAGGACACGTGCACCCTTGCACATATGGGCAGAAAGGTACGTTTTGTAGCTGTGTTAATGTGTGAGCATAATTATTATTAATTGTATTTATTATGGTAGTGTCTAAAGACCAGCCATGAAGGATCCCTGTTGTGCTAAACACTGTATGACATGGAGGAGCAACAGTCTAAGTAGACCAGACAAACACAGAATGGGGGAAGGAGGAGAACACACGCAGAGAGATCAAGGTGATGGGAGCAAATGGTGTGTGAGTTCCATATTTTTTTCCAATGTGGAATAGCCAAGAGAGGATCATCCCGATGAAAAGAAAAGGAAGTGGGTGCACTGAAAGGAAGCGAGCTAAGAGAGATATCGCAGGGAAGAGGCGGATCATGCACCATGCCATGTCCATAAGCCATCTTCCGCTCTCAGCTTCTTTCCCATTTTAGGCTATGTCTACACTTGCTAAAATTAGTTTGAATTTGTTAGTTCAAATTAACTAATTCGAACTAATTTTAGTTAAACAACAGAGTCCTGTGGCACTTTTAAAGACTAACAGATTTATTTATCTATCGCAAGAGCTTTCGTGGGAGAAAATCCCACTTCGTCAGACTCTTTGAAGATAGGAAAGTTACAGAGTGGGATTTTCTCCCATGAAAGCTCATGCGATAGATAAATAAATCTGTTAGTCTTTAAAAGTACCACAGGACTCTGTTGTCTTTCTACAATAGACTAACACGGCTACCCCTTTGGAATTTAATTTTAGTTAGTTTGAATTAGCTTAATTCGAACTACAAAAAGTTAGTTCGAACTAAGCAAGTGCCATTCATGGAACTTGCTTAGTTTTAATTAGCGATCCCCATTCATTTCAATGGCCGTTTAGTTTGAACTAAGAAATGAGTTTGAATTAACATGGCCACATTGGTTAATTCAAATAGTTAGTTCAAATCAACCCTGTAGTTCAAATACCCTATTCAAACTTATTAGTTCGAATTAAGAAAGCCCTTAATTTGAACTAACTAAAGCCTAGTGTAGCCATGACTTTAGTTAGTTCTAATTAAGCCTTCTTAATTTGAACTAACTTGCCAGTGTAGACATAGCCTATGGTGCTCATTTGCCTGAGATGGTATGAGCTTCTTGCATTTATGAAAGTTCCATACTAGTACTGACTAATCATTTATGCTGAAATGAACGCCCCCTCTCTCCCCAGCCTTTGCTGCTAATTTCCCTTGTGTCTTTCAGCCTTCACCCCTTGCCAGACAGCTTCTTGGGGGCAAAGATAGGCTATCGTAAAGATATCGGGGAGCTTGCATTCCGCAAGTCCTATAGTACGCAGCTGCTTTGCAGATCCCCCCTGAGCCATGCAATTTAACCCATGTCTGTGAGGTGAACAAGAACAAATTCAATTGCTTTTCCAAGCCGTAACTCAGGGACTTGTTCACCAGCATTCAACTCTCTGGTGAGTCGCTCATTGCCGCTCCAGTGTAAACTTTTCTGATCCTACAACTGAGCTTTCTTTAAAAAAAAAACAAACCAAAAATGAAAAGTATCAGGTTCCAAGTTAAACACTTGGAAAACATCCAGCTGTATTACAAGACTAGCTAAAATATCCTGAGAAAAGGAGAAGAAAATTGTTTAAAAAGAAGGCTGGATAACTCTTTCCAGCATAGTGATTGTATGCAAAGCAATTTATGAGAACACTAAGTGGTCAGGAAAAATGCCTGAAAGGTTCATTTCCTTCATGCAACTCAGGTTAATGACTTTACGAAGGTCCACTGGGAAAGATGGCTCATTAATTCAGTTACTCCTTGTGGCTACAAGTGTTAATTAGTCTCTTCAGGCTGTATCTAATACACAACCTATGCTATATATAGGAGTGTGTGTGTTTGTGTGTGTACACAAACTCTGATCTGAACCGGCATATTTTAGGTGCACACATTATAATAATTTGTATCACACTATCACCAAAAGACTCCTCAACAGAGCTCATGGCCACATCATGTCAGGTGCTGCACATGGAAGACAATCCCTGCCCTGAAGAATTTCTAGTCTAATTCTAAATAAAAGAGACAGACAAAGGAATTATTATCCCCATTTTACAGAGGGGGAGACTGAGGCATCCCTGCTGTACAAAGGATAATAAAAGACTTGACCAGACGAGAACGTCTGTCATGTGACCCAAAGCTTGCCAAATTTGGAACTTTACAGTCCATACACAGGTAATAGGAGTAACTTCCAGACCATGAAGAATGTTCAGTTACCTATTCTGGAGATGTAAACCCCAGAAAAGTCTCAAAAACATGACATAGGAAGGGACATAAATGAGAAAAGTTATCTGCTTCTCAAACTGTGAATAGGGTGTTGGCTCTCTTCCTGCTCTTGTTTGAGAAAGAAAGTAACAAAAGCAGGGCGGAGGGGGGGTGCAGGTGTGTAAGAATGATCCAGCAGAGAGCACCCACAAAAGAAATTCAGTGGTTAAAGTATAAATTGATGGGACCCGGAACCCTCCTAATCTCCGGGCCCCCTTCCTGTATTGTCTGGGCCCCCTTCATGCATGTGTGGGCCCCAGCCCAGGTAGGAATTTGCAACCACTTCTCAGTACCACATACATCGGTTATCGCTCCATAAAAATATTTATAATTTTATATGGCGTTTGTGTCTATAGCAATTATTGTCACAAACTAGCAAACACGGCATAACACAATAAGTATTGTGATTAACAACGGTGAGGCATAGGACCTGCCAGCAGTCAGGGCAGAGTGGAACATGACGGACTTTTATATTTTTAGGGGCCCCGGAACTCTAGTTTCTCAAATTTGTGGGCCCCAGATCTGCGTTCCAGTGTGTTCCCCCTTACTTTAATGCCTGAAGAAAGCAATGTCCACAATAGAGGCATGTAAAAGGGGGAAAGTACAGGGGAATATAGGGTGTGGACTGCTATCTGGAAAAAAAAATATGGTCATGAGTAGAGCAAGTCAGGAATTTTTTAGCTAAATGTTTTTGTTTTCATTTTATATAAATATATATTCTTCCAAACCAAAACTTTTTGCAAGACAGGGACAGTTTCAACAAATTTCTCAACTGCAAAAACTTTTGTGTGAAAAAATAAATTAAAACTTCTGAAATTCCCAATTATGACATTTTTTCAATGACAATTTTTTTTTACTTTTGACATTTTAAAAATTCCAGTTTTCCAATTCAAAATAACCTTTCATTTTGAAATTTCAGCCCAGTATGGTTCGAACCGTGAAATATGAGTCAAAAATCAAAATGAACCATTTTGAAATAACCAAGGCAAAATATTTTTGTTGATCCAAACCAATATTTTTTTTCCTTCAAAGATGGACATTATTTTCAAAATTATTCGCGGGATGGGAAAGCTGTTTCTCACCCAGCTCTAGTCATGAGCTTGGCAATGTTGATTTCTGCCCACTAGGTTCATTGCGGGATTAGAATTAATAAAGACTTAATAAAGTCGATTTAATTTAGGTTTAATTTTCCTTAAATTTACTTAAGTAGTGTGGATGCAGATTAAATTAAGTTGATTTAAGCAAGTTTAAGTCGACTTAATTTGTAAGTGTAGATGCACCCTCAAAGATCATTGCTAATGGCTCTTAGAGTACTTCAGCTAATTCATTAAGTCCTTATGATGAATTTTATTAGGCCCTGCCAACATCAATACATCTAACTTTCATAAAACATTTTTAACCTGTTTTTCCCCCTGCTTTGGCTCGTGTTCCTTCTTTGGAAGACTGAGAGGACCAACCCATTTTATATAAGCCACCAAATAGCTGTCATGGGTTATAATACTCCATTACTAGTGACCTAATGTAGGTTGCTCTTAAACAAGTGATCTAAAGATGAAAGGATTTTATATTTTGTTACCAGTGACCAAATTCAGTCAGTCATGTCTGGTTATATAAAATCAGTGTTATTTCAGGATCCCATGGAATATCGGTAGTAAATAACGATCTCCTTGCCTCTGCCTCCCGTCGCGTTAGTGAAGTTATTCCATCACTCTTTAGGTTGTCTCCATTAAAGACAGGAAGATGACAAGCAAGAAAGGTTCTGATTTGGTACCCATCAAAGTCAATAGCAAAGCTTCTGTTGAGTCCAGTACTACAGAATCTGGCCCTAAAGCAATACATGTACAACTTACAGAACTGACACACGAAGAAAAAAAATCTGTGAGGCGCACCATCAAAAATAAAGTAGGAAGATGAGAAATAATGCAAGGTGTCGCTGGAAGTGAGGAAGAGTGCAGTCAAGTGTCGCTAACAGCCAAGCATGAAGAAAACTCCCATTAAATGTTCCATATTTCACATTTCCTGAGGGCACTCTTTCACTCCTTTCTCTTCCCTCCCAAACTCACTTCAGTCATGAGCAAGCAAGATTCTCTGGAGCAAAAACACTCCGACATATTTGTCAGGCCCACTTGAGTGACGGTGAAGATTTCTTGCCTCTCGGGTCATGCTAATTCCATCCAAATAGCAAAGGAGAGAGGAACAAGGAGAACAGGGGACAGCAAAACTGGAATGGGGTAAGGAGAAGAGAAAAGTGACAAGTACTGACTAGGGACTTACTTGGGTTCAGAAGGAAATGTTCACTCCACACTCTTATCCATGGCAAGTAGTATCATTTATCTGTATTGTTGTAGCACCCAGTCTTGGATCAGTACTCTATTGTGTCAGTTGCTCCCTGTACAAACATGCAGCTAAAAGTCTCTGCCCCAAAGAGCTTACAATTTATGTAAGGCAAATGACAACTGATGGACAAATGCCTGGGATTTTTCAAGCTCTAAAACTGTGTGCAAATCAAATGAGTGCTGCTGGGCTATTATAAGTCAATACTATTTGTACCTGACAAGAATTGAGGGTCTCTTTAAAAGATTACACCATATGACTTCAACCCACGGAGCAGCACAGCCTGAATTCTTTCTCCTGAAAAGTAAAAACGAGGTTTAATCAGAACTGGCATTTTTTCAGGGTAATGTGTCTATTCTGATGACAAATTTCAGTTTCCCCGCAGGAAATGTTGAACCAAACATTTCTGATTAATTTCAGCTTCAGGTGTCATTTCATTTTGCCTGTTCTGTTTCAAAAAATCCAAAACATACTAACATTTTATGCTGAAACATCCGTTTGCAGTGATAATTTTTGTTTTGTTTCAGACTTCCACTGAATTTCATTTGGACTCGTGGGTGCCTTAAAACCAAAATGAAATAACATTTCAAGTGGAAATGAAATGAAAATTGTGATTTTGTTTCAAAACCTTTATTCCAGGCATGTAGTCAGCCCCCATTTTCTGACCAGTGGCTGCCTAGGGATGGAGCTGTGAGACAGCGCGGGCGGAGAGCAGTCCACCCCCGCCCAGCTTCCCAAGCACTGTCGCTCATGGCTGTGGCTGCCCGCTGCTGGATGGTCCATGGTCTCAGCGCAAAACTCATGCCATTGCCTGTGGTGGGAGACAGTGGGTGGGCCTGCTAGCCAAGTGGGTGGGCCCGGGCCCACCCATTGCTACACCTCTGGTTTATTTCAAAACAAGCTTTTTCATTTTGAATTCGTTCCAAACTTCCCTAAAATTTTTGACCAACAAAATTTGAAATTGCACCTACATGTGATGTTGATTAGTACTAGATTAATTGAATGATTAGGGTAGATGAAATGTATATGGACTGTGGCAGATACCTCTTATTGTTCATGCATGAATGAGTGCTACTCAAACACATGGGCTTCTTGAAACATGCATAAGGCCAGCACTACTGATCTGTTAGTTGCTCAACACATTTCCAATTATCATTCTGATAAGTGGACCATATTCTCAGTTTAAGGATGAGTACTCCCTACCTTCCCTATTTTTACATACTGAAAACTGCCTTAGAAGAATATTAAGGTTTCAAAGTCAAGCACCCAAATGTTAGGAAATTCCAGAATTAAGGTTACCTGTCCACCTTAATCTACCTCCCTTCTGCATATGCATTATGATACAATTTTTAATTACATGATCATATACCATTTTTCCCACAGGACCCCTGCTACACTTGACCCCCAAAATGTAGCCCCCCCAGTCATGCTGGCCCCTGAATCCACCCCCCCCCCATGCAAGCTCCCCACATCCACATACCCCTTACCGCATTCACCCGCTGCCTGGGCCCACCTAGTCTGCCCCCACTGGCCCCGGACCCGATCCCAGGCCAACTGCCAAGTCGACTTAAGTATAGTGTGGACGGGGAGTAACCCTTAAGTCGACTTTATTAAGTAGACTTAAAGCCAGTTAAGTCGACTTAACAAAGTGGACTAAGTCAACTTAACTTTTTCTAGTGTAGACATACCCCTAGAACGCATCTCATCAGGCCTTGCTGACTTGAAGACATCTACATTGTCTAAGTAATTCTTAATTTGTTCTTTTCCTATTTAGCCTCAGATCCTTTTTGGTGAAAAATGAAATAAAAGAGGCATTTAGCACTTCCACCACTGCTGCATTTTCTGTTGTTGTGTTTGCCTTCTTGGTGAGCAATGGGCCCACCTTGTCCTTGGTCCTCCTCTTGACTCTTGGTTTTAATGTATTTG
This sequence comes from Pelusios castaneus, assembly GCA_007922175.1. Classification (NCBI taxonomy): domain Eukaryota; kingdom Metazoa; phylum Chordata; order Testudines; family Pelomedusidae; genus Pelusios; species Pelusios castaneus. Next base: position 3,395,961 of record ML685864.1, read on the forward strand.
TAAAATGTTTTCTTGTTATCACTTAAGCCCTTAGCTAGTTCAACCTGGATTTTGTGCCTTAGTTTTTGTTCTTACATACTTGTGTAGTTTATGTCTATATACTTTGTAATTTAACCTAATTTCCAGTTTCTGTATGACTCTTTTTTTGAGTTTCAGGTCACTAAAGATTAAGTCAGGGCAGTCTCTTACCATACTTCCTAATCTTCCTATGCATTGGGATAATATGTTCTTGTGTCCTTAATAATATCTCTAAAAAACTACCACCTCTCCTGAACTCTTTTTTTCTTACATGACCTTTTAACCTGCCAATTCTCTAAGCTGGCTAAAGTCTGTCTTCTTGAACACCATTCCCTATATTCTGCTGTTTTCCTTCCTACCACACCTTAGAATCACGAGCTTTTATCATGCCATGATCACCTTCAGCCAAGCCACCTTCCACTGTTGAATTTTGAGTACCAGTTCCATTCTGTACTAATACAGGGCCTTCCCATCATACATATCGCATCACATGTGCCATCACCCACCTCATCGCCCAATTCTCCTTCTCTGCTTCGATCACTGTCCCCTTCCCCCCAACAGGGTATACGTCTACACTTACAAATTAAGACGACTCCGCGCATACACTGGGCTTTTGTTAAGTTGATTTAAGCTACTCCTTACATCAAATTAAGGAAAAGTTAGTTTGAATTAATAACACCTCGTTTTAATTCGAACTAGCGCTTATGTTGACTTTATTAAGTCGACTTAAACCATTGGAGATGGGGATTAGTGCCTTGGTGGAGCTTAATAAATCGACATAAAATGTTAAATTGACTTAATAAGGTCGAAAAGGGGCTACGTCTACACTTGAAAAGTTAAGTCGACTTTTGTTAAGTAGATTTAAAGTCGACCTTATTAAGTTGGCTTCATAAAGTCGACCTCACATTTTAAGTGTAGACATAGCCACAGTTTTGGCATGCACTATAAAAGTAGTGACAGGCCTGGATTCCAACTACGGAGTACAGCTTTCTGAAAACAGCGGAGAAATGCATTTATTGCCTCTCAGACCCATGTTCCAAAGTTGCAATTTGCTCTGCTTTTAATTTTGTGGGTTTTTTATAGTATAACACTAGGAAAAAGTAAGGCAGCTATAAAATCCCAGGATCCTGTGATCTCTCAACCACTTCTATAGTCTTTGACTTGAGTTTCATGCACAGAAGGCATGGTATGACTGACCCCTCCTATAGCTATAGACACCTGAGTGTTGTCTGATGCGGTGTCCTGTCTGACTCGCGTATCTCCCTCCGCTGATATTCCTCTCCTCTGTTGTCCCATGTAGTGACCTGCTAGGAGCAATTGCCACAGCCCTCCCCCTTGCTTCCTCCTTCTACCACATACGAGTTTCAAGTTTTATTATTGCAATAAAAATGCTTTATGCTGGCTTTTCCCAAGAACATAAAGAGCCTATGTACTGCTACAAAACAGTCGTTTCTCGACCACATATTTGCCATTATTTGCTGCAGATTGTTGGTGGTCCCTTGCCTGAGTCCAAGTGCTCAGAAAACTAGAGTAAACGGGTTGTTTTATGGATGTGTTTAGTGGCTAAGGAGCGGAGAGACTCGGCCCCAGTTTGTGTGGCTGTGCTAGACCTCAAGCACAACTGAACCCTTGTCAGTGGGGGATGGACTCCAGAGAGACCACACAGGTGATTCCCACATCCTTTGTGGGCCTTCAAGCACAGCTCTGCTGTATTGTCTGCTAGACAGCATGAAAATAAATTATTCTGGGCAGTCACTGAAATCCTGAACTGAATAGGTCTTCTGAGGGATGCATGCTGGCTACAGATTGGAGGCTTCATTTCTCTAGAGGTTAGCAACTGATTTACCTGGTTTCAGAGAACTACAAGACTCATATGCTGTTTATCCTTTGCAGGTATTTCCTGTGATTACGGAGTAAGTGTAATCCTGACTTTCTGCAGTTCCTTTTTTTTTTTTTTTTGTAGTTGGATCAGTGAAAGATTTGCTCCAGAGGATTGCTCAGGAGGAGAAAACATGAGCAGAATAGTTAGTGGGTTAGGACAATCACCTGGAATGTGCTAGTCTCAAATGCAAGTTCCTCCTGCCTATATCAGAGGAAGGACTCAAACCTGGCTCTCTCAGTTCCCCGCTGAATGCCTTATCTGTCAGTAACACTTTCTTGCCGAGCTGAACATTGAATTACTTACACAAATTGGGCCAGCTCTCTAATGGAAGACACCAAGTGTGTAACTGGTAGAGCAGTCAGCTGGGAGGTGAAAGACTCAGGTTCAAGTCCCTGCTTCAGGCCAAGGAGGGACTTGGAATCTGGGTTTACCGCATCCCAGGTTGGTGCACTAATTACTAGGGTGGGTGTCTCTCTCTGAAAGCTCTCAATTTGGTCCTGTTGTGGAAAAAAAACCAAAGGCCGAACCCTTGAAATGTTTCCCAAAATGGAATTCTTGTTTTCTAGCCAGTTCTACTTAAAAATGGGCTGGAGAAAGCACTCAAAATTATACCACAAGTAACAATCATGCACTGACATTAGGGCTACAATAAGAGACTCATCCAAACCCACTAAAGTCAAAGGAAATTTTTCCATCGGTGTCAAAATCAGACCGTGTGTGATAACACAGATCTCTGCCATGGACTAACTCTGCCTCTTGCCCACAACTTTTAGACTTACTCTTCCAGATGTTTTGCATTCGCTCTAGTGGCTTGAAAGTTGCATTTAAGAGTGTCCTTGAAATGTTCCTGCTGCCCACCTCGTGCATATTTTCCAGCCACTAAAGAAAACTTCTTTTGTGACATCTATAATCATCCCTGTGGATCGCATGTCCCACCCTTTGCAGAGAGTGGAGCTGCCATGCTGGATGACAAGAATCAAAGAATCATAGGGATGGAAGGGACCTCATGAGGCCATCTAGTCCAACCCCCTGCTAAAAGCAGGACCACTCCCACTAAATCACCCCAGCCAGGGTTTTGTCTAACCGAGCCTTAAAAATCTCCAAAGATGGAGATTCTACCACCTCCCTAGGTCACCCATTCCAATGCTTCACCACCCTCCTAGTGAGAAAGTTTTTCCTAATATCCAATCTCGACCTCCCCAGCTCTAATTTGAAACCATTGCTCCTTGTTCTGTCCTCTGTTACCATCAAGAGCAGCCTAGCTCCCTCCTATTTGGAGCAACCCTTCCAGTAGTTGAAGTTTGCTTTCAAATCCCCCCAGTCTTCTCTTCTGTAGACTAAATAAGCTTAGTTCCTTCAGTGTCTCCTCGTAAGTCATGTGCCTAGGCTCACTAATCACTTTTGTTGCTCTCCACTGGACTCTTTCTAATTTGTCTCCATTCTTTCTGTAGTGGGGAGCCCAAAAGTGAACACTATATTCCAAATGTGGCCTCACCAGTGCCGAATAGAGGGGAATAATCACATCCCTGGATCTGCTGGCAATGCTCCTACTGATGCAGCCCAATATGCCGTTGGCCTTTTTGGCAACAAGAGCACACTGTTGACTCATATCCAGCTTCCCGTCCACCCTAACCCCCAGGTCCTTTTCTACAGTGCTGCTACTTAGCCGATCAGTCCCCAGCCTGTAGCAGTACATGGGATTTTTCTGTCCTAAGTGCAGGACTTTATACTTGTCCTTGTTGAATCTCATGAGATTTCTTTTGGCCCAAGGCTCCAATTTGGTTAGGTTTTCCTGAATCCCATCCCTACCCTCCAGTGTATCTACCATTCCCCCCAGCTTGGTGTCATCTGCGAAATTACTGAGCATGCAATCTATCCTATCACCCAGAGCATTAATGCAGATGCTGAACAAAACCAGCCCCAGGACCGACCCCTAGAGCACTCCGCTTGTTACTGGTTGCGAACTAGACATTGAGATATTGCCCCCTACCTGCTGAGCCCAACGATCTAGCCAGCTTTCTATCCACCTTACGGTCCATTCATCCAACCTGTATTTCCTTAATTTAACTTTCTGACAAGAATGCTGTGGGAAACTGCATCAAAAGCTTTGCTAAAGTCGAGGTATATCATGTCGACGGCTATTCCCGCATCCACATTTCCAGTCATCTCATCATAGAAGGCAATCAGGATGGTCAGGCATGATTTGCCCTTCGTGAATCCATGCTGTCTGTTCCTGATGACCCTGTTTTCCTCCAAGTTTTTCAGGATGGATTCTTTGAGGATCTGCCCCATGATTTTTCCAGGGATTGAGGTGGGGCTGATTGGTCTGTAGTTCCTCAGATCCTCCTTTTCCCTTTCTTGAAGCTAGGTAATATATTTGCCTTTTTCCAATCATCTGGGACCTCCCCCATTAGCCATGAGTTTTCAAAGATAATGGCCAGTGGCTCTGATATCACATTGGCCAACTCCCTCAGCACCCTCGGATGCAGTTCATCTGGCCCCATAGACTTGTGCACATCCAACTTCTTTAAGTAGTCCCTAACCTGACCTTCCATCCCCGAGGGCCGCTCTCCTTCTCTCCATTCTACATTACCCAGTGTAGTAGCCTGGGAGCTGACTGCCTGTGAAGACTGAGGTAAAAACACATTGAGTACTTCAGCCTTTTCTGCATCATCCACCACTTGTTTTCCCGCTGCATTCAGTAAGGGACTTACACCATCCCTGAAGTGTGGTTCTGAAATCTTTGGTTCCCATTCTCTATCTTATCTGGGCCATGCACTGTACAGGAACAGGAGCAAGGGCCAAAGGTGGCTTTACTTCACTTTTGGACCTTCTGTATTCCCAGGCCATCTGGGTATGTGCCTATGCCCTGGTGAAAGTTAGAGTAGCCTCATGTTTGATCAAACTCATGATCTCCTGCAAAGGCCCTCTAAGGACCATTTCAACCGAAGCGAATACTTGGAGCCCAATTCCCCCCCCCCCCCCAAACACCCACACACGTCCTGTGTGGTGGGTGTGACAGGAATGGACAGTGCTTGGGGAATCTCCTTACAGTGGAGCAAGTCTTTTACGCCCTTTTGCAACATAGTTTTATTGCCAGATGGATGGAAAAGAGCCAGGATAGGACAGGAATGGAACCCTCTACGCGTAAAATATCTCATTGCAACTTCCCCTGCATATATTGGGGACACTAAGGGTGCGTCTACACTTACAAATCAAGTCGATTTAAGGAGGCATAAGTGGACTTAATTTACTCTGTGTCTACACTGGGCTTTCCTTAATTCAACTTAAGCTGCTCCTTAAGTCGAATTAAGGAAAAGTTAGTTCGAATTAATAACACCTCGTTTTAATTCAAACTAGTGTTTAAGTCGACTTTATTAAGTCGACTTAAGCCAGTGGAGACATGGAGTAGTGCCTAGGTGGACCTTTTTAAGTCGATTTAAAACGTTAAATCAACTTAATAAAGTTGACTTAACTTTTCAAGTGTAGACATGGCCTAAAAGCCTTGTATCAGAGAGCAGTGAAGGAAACCTGTGCCCTCCTCTGGGGGAAGGCAAGAGATGGCAGGGATAACATGGAACTACTTTGCGATCTGCCACCAGATCAGCAACGGACACAGCAGTCAAATGGTCCCAGGATCTGACCCTCAGTGCATCAGGTAGCCCAATCCTGGGGGACTCTTAGCTGCCTCTGATGGGCAACCACGGGGTCTTTCTTGTCACATGTTGTCAACACATGTACTGCCTTTCATGCTAGTAGCATCCAATTAAACTGAGCTGGCTTGATTGCCTGTGGGTGTTTTGTAGGAGACATCTCTGGCTGCACAGGGCTCAAGTCTCAGGGTGGTGCAGACATTAAATGACTGGTTAACAATGAACATGTAAAGCCTGATTTCCCCATTGCGATACTCCATTTCATGCTAGTGCAACCCCACTGAAAATAACCCAGTCGGACCCATGTCACGCAGGAGCAGACGCATCCAGCAATCAAACCCGTAATTGGGAAAATAATGGGATTTAATTTTTTTTTAAAGGAAAAAGAAAAGGGTCAGTTTAAATGCTCAGTTTGGCTCCCAGCTAGGAGATGTTTGTGCAGCCGTTTGGAGCACGTTGTTTGCAGCCAACAAAAAACAGATGGAAGTGCTTTCAAGCCAGTGATCTGATAAGCTGATAGCAGAGACGGGATGGGTGTTCTCTGCCAAAACAGAACCTGCACAGCTCAGTCCCTTGCTGGGCTGCGAACCCACAGTGGAAAGGGGCTGAAATTAATTGCGACAAGCTCGCCCCTGCCCACCTGCGGACTGGGTGTGTGGTACCCAGAGCTGTTGTGCTCTCCTGTTACACGTCCTATTTCATTCTCCTAATGTTTTTCCCAGGACCTACTGTGGTGCTGCAGCTGTGGCTGAACAATTCAACTGCCTTTCCTCCGCCACTCAGGTACCGTTGTCTGGCCTCACAGCAGGACTGCTGTGTGTCAATGACTCAGTCCTGGCATTAGCAGGTCTTTCTGAAGAGCAGGTTCCACGCACAGTGTGTTGTATGGTTGTCCACGTAAATCTAACGCTGCCTGGCCCTGTGCCCTGGGGCAGGAGTCAAACTAAAGAGTGAAATGGCTGCTTTAAGAAAGAAACATGAGAGGCAACAGCAGAGACCCAAAGCACTGAAGCAGGAGGAGAGCCTGCTGTGGAAAAGATTTTAGCATTTCTCCCCCAACCACTGTGGGGGCAAAGTTTGGGGGCGGGTGGGAGAATAAACTGGATCTCTGACTGCACTGATGAGAAGATCAGGGGTGATGGATGGCTAGGCTAGGGTTCAGGTCATGATGGGGATGTGCTTTTTTTTTTAATCAGGCATGGCTGAAATTGTCAACATGGATCTCCCTTTAGAGTCAGCCCATTCAAGAGGAATATCTTCTCTTTTGCACTGAGGTGTATTCTATGCTTGCCACTGTTTTCAGTGGCTGTCAAAGGTAGATACGCAAGCTATGTTAAAGAACTTGCATAACCCCCTTTGATTCTCTACTGCTCACTTACCTCCCTATCCCCACTGCACTGAGTGGAAGGGAAATGCTGTCCTTTCAACTCAGCACTACTCTTCTTACGGGGCTGGAGATACTAAATAGAACTCCAGATTGATTAAGCGGGTCTTGCCTGACCACTCAATCAAACCTGGAAGATCGAACTGCTGGTGACGAATTTGCCACCATCAGTATAGGCTTATGGACATAGCTACACCATCCCCTAGGCCATTCACCTGGTAACTTATCTGTCCTGGCCTGGGACACTGCAAAAACACAAACGATTTGTTGGTAACCAAAAAATCCATCTCCACAGCTGACTGTAATCGGCTCTGTAGTTGGGAGAGGATAAAGGCTGAATGGCCGGTGGAGATTGACTCATCGGCCTTCTTGTTGGAAAGCAAATGGAGGTCATGAGGATGGGAGGCCAGTGTTGGGACGCCGCTGTCCAGCTGGACCTGTCTGGTGGAAAAATTGAGATCTGCACTCTCTGCTCTAAAGAATTCATTCCATCAGCTAAGCAGTGTGGACCTGTTCCAAAGGCTTAACTCTGTCGGTAGCTTTTGAACCCGCAGAGCTTGATAAGATTTGCATTTCATGCATAATGCGACAAGTTCAGCTCTGACACAAGAGGCCATCAGCCCCTGCTTACTGTATGGCTGCATTTGGCCCATCAGGTCTTCTTCCTCTTCATAGCAGCAGCTCTGCATGTGACATTTCCCAGGTGTACCAGGGGTTCATAGAATCACAGAAATGTAGGATGGGGTATCTTCAACATCTTCATTAATGACCTGGAGGATGGAGCGGATTGCACCCTTAGCAGGTCTGCAGATCACACTAAGCTGGGGGGAGGTTAGGGATAGGATACAGGTTGATCTAGTTGGGGTTGGTCCTGCTTTGAGCAGGGGGTGGACTAGATACCTCCTGAGGTTCCTTCCAATTGTAGTCTTCTATGATTCTTTGAGTGGAAGGGACCTTGACAGGTAATCTAGCCCAGCCCCCTGCAGTCTAGTTAGGACTATGTAGTAACTAGGCCATTCCTGACAGGTGATTGTCTAACATGGTCTTAAAACCCCCGAGAGAGGGAGAATCCACAGCCTCCCTGGGCAATTTGTTCCAGTACCTAACTACCCTGACAATTAGGAAGTTTTTCCTTGTCTCCAACCTAAACGGCCCTGGCTGCAGTTTAAGACCATTGCTTCTTGTCCTATCCTCAGACGTTAACATAAACATTTTTTTCACCGTCTTCCTTTTAACCATATTTTATAAACTTGAAAACTCTGTCCCCCCTCCCCAACCTGCCACCCCATCAGTCATCTCCTCTCCAGCCTAAACAAACCCAGTTTTTTCAATCTTTCCTCAGAGGTCATTGTTGCTGGACCGGTCATCATTTTTTGTTGCTGTCCTCTGGCCTATCTTCAATTTGGCCAACTGCCCTTAGAATGAAGAAGCGTTATCTGTGCCTGCCAGGAGTCAGTTCCCCACCACAGGCCACACAAGTGTTTCCCTCTCAGCCCATGCGACTCCATTGTCTGTCTGATATACTCGCTCCAATCCCTGAGACCTCCAAGTATCCCCCTGATGTGTCCAGTCCCTGAACCACCAGGCCATACCGGAATGGTCAGGTCTGCCATTTCCAAAGTAGTACACACGCAGGCTCACTAGTTACACCTTGGCCCACAGCTCTGTTGACACACCACGCTTAGGTTAGACTATAGAGCAAGAAAGTGCTTGATCATGTAACAGACAACCATGATTCCAATGCGAGCAAGCAGATATACGGGAAACAAATGCACACATAGCAAATAAATTGGTAACACACATTTTAGAGCCTAAACTTAACAAAGAAGACATTATAATGTCATCAGAGAAAGGAGCTCACCCAAAAGCCTTCTAGCATATCACAGCCACGCCTGGCTGTGATCTTCTCTTCATCTGAGTGTCACCTTCCCTCCTATGGCTTCTTGTCGAGTCCTCATCCTGCTTCTCACCCCATCCATGAACACGCAGTTGCTGGATCATTGCCCTCCGCTAGGTCAGCAACCCCAGAGATAGCAAAGTAGTCCTTTGCTCCTTAACCACATCCTTCGGCCGTGTGTTCTTCCTGCAGATTTTGCCATCTCTTCTTAATCTGGATTAGTGTGGGGCTCAGGTTGCAGCTAGGCATCCATTGTGAAGCACACACTACTCCATTTGCATGTAGTCTGCCAGATTAACAAGCAACTCCTGCCTGACTGAAAGGGGCATCTTTTTGACTTGCTTTAACCCATGGACCTTAAGAAAATAAGCACCAATATTTATACCCAACCCTTTTTGCTATGGTTACAGTGACTGGTGTGTTACTGGCCCTCAGTGGAGACCGCACGTCACCCGTTAGTGAATTATTATGTCACTGACCCAGGAGATCCCTGTAAAACTCCGTGCGGGCCCTGAACCCTCCGCTAGTTGGCACTAGGTGGTTCCTGAATCATGCTATGTACCCCTGACTTCCCACTGACCTCCTACCCTCCATGACAAGATGCTCTGAGCCCCTGTTCGCTTCATATCCGGGTCCCTCCGTCACAGGGGATGATGGGACACAGGGAAATGGTACCCACAGAGACCCCTGCCATAGAAAATATGGGAGCAACTCGGAAGGCGAGGGTTCTGTGTGCCCCATTTCCCCACCTGCTCATTTCCATGTTCCCCTGTACCCCAGACTTTGTGCGCCATACTTTCCCTGATTCGGGCTCTCTTATTCTGCCCCCACCATGGCAAGAGTTCTCTGTGAGATCTATTTCCTCTTCCTCCCATTCCCATCTCCTTCCATCTTGGGGGGAGGGGCTATCTGTTCCCCTTCCCCATCTTGCCAACCAGGTTCCCCATTCTCCCATCACCACATGCCAGAGGCTGCCTGCACACCCCAATTCTGCCCCTTTCCTATGTTATTCGTCCTTCTGGCCAGGAGAAGCCATTCAGGGTTCCAATATGCTAAACTTTACTGGGCAGAGATGTGATCTGTGCACTATCATGCTGTAAAGCATCAATGGTTCCCAAGATGTTTGATCACAGACAGAGGTGCTTTCGATTGGGACATTGCTAAAGAATTCACAGGAGCTACCTGTGCAGGCCACTTCAGTTTTCCAGGTTTCCCCCAAATCAATAGGGGTCTGACCATTGCTGCCTAGAACATTCCCCGCCATTTTAGAAATGGCCAGAGGTGGCATCCATTGCTTTACATACAGACAGACAGAGAAATACAATCAAGTCACGTCCATGGCTGCCACAAGTGAGGCCAGCTAGAAAAGGACGCCAGGATGGTCGGGTTCTAGCACTTGGATTCCTTTGATTGTATATTCCCTGCTCTGACTGTATGACCTTGAGCCAGTCACCTCCTGCTATCATAAAGAATGGACACTGCCTACCCTCCTAGAAAGGATGGGGAAACCTAATTCATGCTTGGAAAGACCTTCTGACATCCTTATGCTTCAGCAGTGGACAACATTAGGATTGCTACATGTTTAACATAGCATCTGGCTTTATATGCAGTCACTTAAACCTATTTTTAGAAAAATATTTCAAGAGCGACCTAATTACTTGATTTATTTGGCTTACACTGGGTGGCCTATATAGGCAAAACAAACAGCGTTCTGCTCATTTATTTGTATTTATTTATTTATTTGTTAAAAGAGGCTTCCCTGCCAGAGAGTGACACAGAAAAGCAACATGGAAAAGTTCGGTGAGGGCTGAGAAATGACATTGTCTTGAAAAGATTTTGGTTAGCAACCTATATATGTTCTCCTCACCTTCCTTAGCTTTGACACATATGATATGATGCTCACCCATCAACTATGACGTGTGAATTCACGATGCATGACATTGCTGTTATCATATTTGGTTGGCTGAATTGGACGTGACATGGAAAAACACAACGAACACAGAATATCTCATCACAAAAGGGTATTAAGTTTATTTTGCAAACATAGGGGTGTGGGGAAAAAGACATAATTTACAAGTTCTACAGCACACATCGCTGACAAAGCCAAAGACAAGCAGACTTAGTGCTTGTGATCTTTATGATTCAGCTCTTTGCACGTGCATTTCACTTTTAAAGGCATGTTGTCAGCCAGCTATTTAGGATGAGATCTGTGTAGTATGGAAAACTGTTAAAATGGTAGCATTATCACTTTAAATGATCAGCAGTTTCCTGATCCAGCTTGTCAGAAGGGAGCCATGAGTTCTGAGGTTCCACTCCAGTCTGGAGAGGGCCAGCGTACAGCAAGGAAGGTGAAGCGTGCAGCTTTATCATAGGGAGCAGCCTGCATTGTCTCTTTCTGGTTTTGGTTCTTCTGTTATTAAGGTTTTGGATTTTAAGACATGAAGTGATGTTACCTTTCAACATTTCAGAAAGAGTATTTTCTATTTTTAATCTAACTTCCATGCAGTTATGCTGTAAATATAATCGGATCCTCAGCTTTTTAAATTTAATAGCCTATACTGAAGTCAGGAGATCTACACCAATTTATACCCACTCAGGCTTTGGCCCTGTGGATCAATTCCTGCCCATATCAGCACAGAAAGATGTCAGTAATGGGAATGCATGTATGGCATGAGGCTATGTCTAAGGCAGATGATGCTGTGATAATTGTTGCATCTGTGGGGAGGGAAAAAATAACAGACATGATTTTTTTCATGCTCATCTCCATGGCATCTGTGCACTGATTTGAAACGGACATCCTCCCAGGGAGATTACAAAAGGGAGAATAGTGGAAATGGAAAGTAATCTAAGAATATGGGCATTTCAGCTGGTACAATCAGTGGGCTAGATTGTAACTTGTGTTTCTGTGGGGACTAAGGAGTTTGACCCACTGCATCCCCGCATGGGATAGTCACATCTTGGTTGGACACACCCAAAAGATAATGAGTTCTGTGTGCTTGTTATTTGTATCCAGAGCAGGTAGGCGGGGACAGGGTGGAGTCTTGGTTCTGTGCTGCCCATCCATCAGCAAGTGTAGCTGAGTTGGCACATAGCATGCTAGAAATGCAGAGCTAAAAGGGACCTCAAGACATCACCATGCCCAACCTCCTGAACTGGGGCAGAACCAACTAAACCTGGCAGGTGTATGTCCAACCTGTTCTTTTAAAAACATCCCATGATGGGGATTCCACAACTACCTTTAGAAGCCTAATCCAGAGCTTAATTCCCCTTAGAGTTGGGAAGTTTTTCCTAATAGCTAACCTACATTTCCCTTGCTACAGAATAGGTCCATTACTTCTTAGCCTATCTTCAGTGTTCATGGACAGCAGTTGTTCACAGCCCTCTGTAACAACACCTTAACATAGTTGACAATGCCTCTCAGCTGTCTTTTCTCAAGATTTCAGTCCAGCAGAAAAACTCCAAAGTATCTCTGAACCCGCAGAGCAAGAGGAAATAGGAAGGAAATTGTGGCCTCAGATGTGTATCTCTGCGTCACGGCACTTGCTGGAGAGCTGCAATTTACACATCTCCCTTTCTCCACGGTTGTCCCCAAAGGAACAATCTAACCCAGTGATACAAGTGCACAGAGAAATAAAACAAATAAAGGGTTCTGCCCTCTCAGGAACAAAAGGGGAAAAAAAAATCAGTCATGGTGCAAAAGATTGGAATCAGCAGCGAGAGGGATTTTTTTTTTAAAGGATTTTACAACCGCTGGTGGGTTTACTTCAGACATTTCACACAGTCACCCCAAAAGATCAATCGGCCAAATCTTACTCCCATTTACTCTGGTGCAACCCCCTTGTATTCTGTGGAGATCTGCAGATACATCTGTAACAACCTGGATCGTGGCATGATTGGGAATTGAACCAGGGACCCTCCACAGCTTAAAAACATGAGCCCTACAGGTTCATATTGAAAGGCCATCACCTGTAGTGAGGCATCACAATGGACTGCAATTCTTTACTGAACACTTACTCACTCATCAGTGGGTACATAGTGAATTCAACGCAGTCACTTCTGGGCATTTCCCCATCCAAATGGAACTTCTCCCCTTGGCTGCACAGATTTTTTGGAAAGATGAGGGCTGCAAAAAGCCCCACGCTCTAAATGCTGTATCAGAATCCCCTTGTGGACTTTAAAATCAGCAGTGCTGAGGTATTTATTGCGGAGAGAGTGGCTTTTTTTATTGACCATAACATCAGCCAGACAAGTAGGAGAGCTTCAACCCTGGGTAATTAATGACCCCTTTTCTAAGGTTCACCGCACATGTCCTGTGTTTTGGAAGGCCAGGCCTGTTCCTCCAAGGTAATATCTGATTTTTGTTCTACATTTCAAGATAAGACTCAAATGTCTGAGTCCCCAACCACAGGCTCTGGGGCGAATATGTTACATCCTTTCATGGCTATTTAGAGAGGATTTAAAATCATGTTCCAGAAGAACCAAATCCTTTAGGAAGACAAGCTTTTTCCGTTCACTTCATCATGGCAAGCCGGCAGGCAGAATTCCAGCTCTCCCCTCTCTAACTGCATACCCCACTCAGCCACATAAATCTTTTCCTTGCACATGTCCTTTTCACTCTTCCACTTCCTTGCCCAGCATGTCCAATATATACTGGTTTAGGGACACCACCACCATTTGGCCCTGTATTCTCTCCATTGAAGCAATACAAGTTTGCATTTAACAAGTACATTCTTCTTATTTAAAGACGTCATAATACGGAGGAAATCATAGCCTGCCATAAGCTGGAGCCTATGGCTCGTCCCTGTCCTTGCAGCTGACGACCCCAATCAAAAGCTATCCCATCCTGACACAACTGTGTTTGAAAAGACACCTTGGTGGACATCTCATGAACCAGCACCTATAAGTCCCACTGCTGGATTTAGTCTTCAATAATTAGAGCAATCTTCCTAAACTCTCCATCTCAGCCTGCTTCAGTGGGTCTCATTCACTGAGCCCCCTCTCCCTATAGCTATCAGGTGCGATGGGGTCTACTCAGTCGATGTAGCTCCCTGCATAGCCCAAAAACAAGGAGCTGAGGGGAAAAAATGTATCAAAAGTGGTGCGATGTGGTCTAAAAAGGAGGGTGACCATCTACACTAATATTTTTACCCTTTTCACAAAAGTATGATTGAGTCTTGTACAACGTTCATCTTGTGAGGTATCATCGGGAAAGCTGTAATCTGCAGTGTATTATGATCTTCTGCAAGGGGTATCTCGACATGGGTGTGAAGAATTATGAAATTATGCCATATGGCTGTAACTCAAATCTGTTGTGAGTCTGAGAAGTGTTAGTGCTTCAGGAATAACAAAGGAACTGTAAATGTCAGCCTCTGCGTATCACTCCCCAAGACACCTCAAGCAGCATGGACACAGAATGTGCAAGCAAAAATCTGCAATTTGTGTGACGAACTGATGGAAAAACACATAGGCCATGGCACTGCTTGACTCCATGACACATGTGTGGTCAAGATACCAAAAGGGAGGGAAAAGGCTGCCTCTTTCCTACCCCCTCCCTGTACTGATGGATTCTGACAGGGGAAGTTTTGAAAAAAATAGGACTGAAGTCCACAAAAACTATTTGGGTGACCCAGGGAAACTTAGGTCATGTCTATCCATACAGAGCTTCACATGGGTGGTGTGTTGAGGCCAAGCATCCCCCAAATAGAAAAGGCTGGAGATGCAGGGGGCAAATGCTGGATGTGACACAGATCACCTCCCTTTGGCAGGTCACTGGTTCTATCTTTGCACCAGCCTGGAGCACTGGAAGCTACCTAAAATTGGGGGGCCACTCGTGCCCAGAATGTGGCTCTGCCCATGCTCTACCCCAAGGTCCTGATCATAGTTGGTCTCTTCTCCCCGCACCACACCCTCACTCCACCTCTTCCCCACCACCTGCTCCCAGCATGGCACTCTGGTTCTGCCTGCCTGCAGGTGTGTCTCTGGGTTGTACACAGCACTGTGCTTGGCCAGGCAGGGAACCGGGGCAGGCTGGCAATGGGGCAGTGTTAGTTCAGATGCTGGCACAGCCCAGGAGCCCATGGCCAGGTCCCCTCGGTGCTGACCCAGGGAAATGGTGCTTCCTTGGCTTGGCTGGAACTTGGCGTCCCTAGGCGGTGGGAACTGAACGAACCACAATGTCCTCCACATTGCAAGGGGAAGGCTGTGGGCTCCTGCCTCTCAAGGGCCACCTGTTGTCAGGGCTGGATTTAGGCCCCTGGGGGCCCCAAGTTGCCTACTCTTGAGGGCACTCCTAACCATGGCAGTACCCAGCATGGGGACAGGGCCAGCACTCAGAGCTGAGGGGGCAGCCATTGCTGGGGAGGCCACCAGCTGTGGCCCGTGGCACTCCTGCCCTGCCCCTAGGCTAGCTCATCTGCCCCAGGAGGTCCAGGGCTCTCCAGGGCTGGTAATGGGGACAACTGGCACCCCATGCAGCCTCTGGCAACGGTGCTCCAGGGCCTCAAGCACTGTAGGTCTGCTGTGCCTGGGCCTGTGGGGGCCTGGCAGTGGGGTCCAGCCAAGCCAGCCTGAGTCACAGTGGCCTTTGTGTGGTGACCCGACAGCATTGCTGTCCCGAGCATCGCCACTGGAGGCCGCACCACATGTTGGCCAGCCCCGCCTCTGGAACACAAGCCAGCCAGCCCAGGGGTGTGGCAGGAGCAGTGCAGACCATGACCTTTGGCGCCAGGGCCCCGGCCCCACAAACTGGCAGGGCCCCTCCCAGCACCCCCCAGGTCCGGGTAGTACTGTGCCAGCTGAGCGAGGCCAGATCTCTGTGGGGCAGAAGAGCCCCCCTTTAGCCTGGGGCTGCAACCTCTAAAGCCCTTGCATTGACATAGCCTTTGCTCTGGCTTAACCTGATCTGCCTTAGTAGCCACACGTCTGAGAAGCCCTGCTTCCCCCAGCTTCAACATGGATCTTTCCCCTGCCCCTCCCAAGGCCTCCCAGGGTGTGAGTGGGGGGAAAGACAAGACAGAGCCCTGGGGGGTATGCTGGGGTAGCAATGAGCCCTGGAGAGGGGGCAGTTAGGAGCTTGGGAGGGGAGACCGAGGGATGCAGGGAGCCCCAAGGCAGAGCATAAGGCCATGGCTGAGAGCTGGAACAACAACGGGACTTTGGGAAGGAAGAGATGGATCAGGGTGGGGCCTCATGGGGAAGCACGGTCTAGGCACCGGTGGGCCCCCCCCCCCCCATATTTCTAGGGAGCTTCTCTCACCGAGTAGCTTCCCCGAAGGAAAGACTCCCATCCATCTATGGCACTGCAGTGGCACAATTGTACTGGTGCAGCGCATCTGTTGAAGACACTCTACGCCAGAGGGAGCGAGCTCTCGCATCAGTATAAAAGCCCCACCTCCATGAGCAGCAGAAGCGAGGTTGGATGTCCTGCCAAAGTAGCACTGTGTGCACAGACTTCCGTCCGCATAACCTACGTCGCATCGGTGGGGAGAAATAGTCACATATTTGCCAACACAGACTGCAGTTTAGACAAACTACAATCCGCCGGGCAAAAAACCGGCAGATTTAACATCCCTGCTATCATTCCGGAATATGACTTTGATTCAACTGTCACCTATTTTATTTGCTTAAAGCTTTTAGTAACTCTCATTCCTTTTCCTCAGTTAATAACTCTTTATTTAAGTTTATTAAAGGGTTGGTTACAACATTGTCTTTGGTTAAGGTTCTGAGCATCCACGGGAAGTGACTGGTGCTGGAAGAACCAAATGTGTGGTGATTTTTTGGTTTTAGTACCCATTCATCACAGAAATCCAGCTTGGCTTGGTGTTTAAGGCCACTATCCATGGCTCTACATTAAGCTAGGAAAGTGATCCAGGAGGACACGTTTATTGCCGGTTTGGTTAAATCTAATTATAGAATATAGCACCAGTGTGGGGGGATGTCAGCCCTGTTTTTTGACAATCTGGCTTGAGAATGGCCCTCTCAGCTGCAATCTATATCAAGCACAGTGACAGTTGTTGGAACATCACAGAGGCTTCTGCTTCAAGGTGGGTCCTCCAAGCTTGCCCACAAAGGGCTGTCTGGAAATGCCATTTTGGAAGCCACTGAGACTTGGTCCTCCAAGGGCTCGAGCAGTTAGCAATAAACAGTAAGGGCCCTATTAGCCCAGATAAAAGGAGCTGCATGGCCTCAGCAGTTCATTTTGTAGCTGGAATGAAAGGACCAAGGAAAGGTGATCCTCTTTGGCCAGTGGAACTTGTGGGACAGCCAGAGTTTGTTTTCTAGCTACATTTTGCACAGCTGGGTTTGCAGGGAAAAAGGGGTCCTAAGAAAATTCACTGAACCTGAAGGGGCCAGGTGGAAGGATGCCCAGGAAAGAAGCAGCAATGAATTTCATTAAACAGTATGTAGCTGCTGATTATAGGGTCCCTGAGATGGAGCCTAGAGTAGTGAGCAAGCATGAGTTCCTCTATCAGCCCCATGAAAAGTGGTGTAAACCCCAAGAAGGGAACTGAGCTTATCTGAGGGCCCAAACAAAGGGTGGAATCAGGGACCCAGGTTTGATCGCTGCTGCTGATGATCCCATATGGATTACAAATGGTGGGCACATTCACCTTGTTCTATTTTTCACTTTCTAAATGCAGACAGTAAACAGTATCCATAGATTCTAAGGCCAGAAGGGATCGTTATGAGCATCTAGTCTGACTTTCTTTATGAGTGCATCTATACTTATAAATTAAATTGATATAAGATTGCTTAAATCAATTTAATCTGCATCTATACTACACTTTCCTTAAGTCAACTTAATTAGCAGCTTAAGTCGATGTAAGGAAAATTCAAGTCCACTTTATAAAATCTAGTATAAAGTTGACTTTACGGGCTAAGTCAACTTTATTAAGTCGATTTAGCCAGTGTAGACACACATTAGCCCTAATTTGACTTTAAGTCAATTTAAAGGGCTCCAGGCCTTCCCCACTGCCCTCCCTGCCAGGGCGGCTGGCACAGGCAGAGCCTGGCATCTCCCCTTCCCCCCCACAGGGCAGGACAGAGCCTTGCCCATCCTGCTCCTATGCCCTGCCAGTGTCCCTGTCCTGCTCAGCCCCCATTGTACCCAGGTACAATGGGACAAATGTTGAGCCCCCTGGCACTTGGCAAGGGGTGCCCCCCTCCCACCGTGGACCAGTCCCAGGTCCACCTAGCCCCTAGAAGTAGTCTTAGGCATCCAGTGTGGACGCTCTAAGTCAATTTGGAAGCGTCCCCTTTAAGTTGACTTAATTTTTGAATGTAGACATGCTAAGTCGACTTAAATTAACAAATATAGACATAGCCTATAACACTGGCCATAAGACTTTCCCGAAATAATTCCCATTGATCCTAGAGCAGAGCTGTTAGAAAAACCATCCAATCTTGATTTTAAAATTGTCATTAATGAAGAAATCACCCCAGCGCTTGGTAAATTGTTCCATTAGTTAATTATAATAAACATTAAATTAGATGAAAAATACGGGGGGGAAATTATGTAGAAAAGTTTGAAATTCTCTGCAAATCTACTTTTTTTACTATTCCATGCAAATTGATACTGACATTCTGAAATATTTTTTCAAGTTCTAGCTAAGCTCCTGCTGAAGATTCTTGATATTGTGTTCCAATGGGAATAGCCTGTATTGAGGCTGAGGTGCAATCAACTAGAAATAACCCAGAGGACATCTCAAACATTGGGGCAAATTCACCCCCTGATGTTCTCCATAGACTTCAATGGCATTTCATCAGGAATGACTTTGATCTCATTACACATCTGATATTTTGAATGTAGCATAAAAGCCCTGAGTTATTTGCTTCAGATGAGGATTTTATGGTAACTTTAATCTTAGAGCATATAAAAGATAGATCATAGAAGATCACCTCTGAAAGCTTCCTGTCTCTCCTCTCCTTGTATATTACTTCATTTCCTGTGTCTCCAACTATACTAACAGCCCACTGCCTTCTGGGAGCTCTCACAGAGAGACACCAGATCCATTCACAGTTGTGGAAATAAAAATTCGCTTTGTACCACATTTTAATGACATTTAATTTATCTGTCTACTGTCCCAACCCAGGAAATCTGTTGAGTCCATTAAAGCCAATTTGACTGCCCACAGGCTTAAAGCTAAAGCAGGAGGTCTTTATTTTAAAGATTTTTAGGTACTTAAATCCTATTGAATTCAATGGGAGCTAAGAACCTAGGTAGCTTTAAATATTTGGAGTTTAGTGTTTTGCTAGGTTGGAACCAAACGGCACAACTCATATCCCTATTGAAGTCCATAGAAATTAGGCCACTGAATTCCCTGGAAGCATAATTGGACCTTGGGGGATGGATTAAACATCTAGTAGTTTTTCCACTGACTACCATGAGCTTTGGTTCAGACCCTAAAAGTATAAATGGACCATATCATTACAGAGTAGCAAACGTTGACCGGCAGTGGTCTGGAAATAAAGGTGAAATATAATGAGGTTGGAGTTGAGGTTGGTCCTGCTTTGTGCAGGGGGCTGGACTAGATGACCTCCTGAGGTCCCTTCTAAACCCAGTTTTGGATAATAATAATAATTCGGGAAACGTTTTAGCGTTTTTTAAAGAATGAAAAAAGAAGTGGTCTTTTGGAGGCCATCCTTGCAGATTTCATAATCAGGGCAGTTTGATTTTAAAAGCAGAGCTGTTTTAGAACGAGAGAAGGAAGAAAGCCCAGAGAGCAATTCCACAAAGAGCTGAGCTCCGTCAGCACAACCCACGAAGTGAAATGGGTCAGAGGGAGTTGCATGAACTGCGCTGCATAGTAATATGAAAGGACTCTCTGCTGTAAAACTAAACTGGTTCTTTTCTAAGAGAACTATTTACAAAGATTCTGCTACTGCAGCGAGCATTCTAGCCATGTGCCTGACTTCCAGGTGCTTCCTCTAAACTCTTCCCTCCTGCAGCCTGTGTTGCTCCCTCTCAGTTCCTCATTTCAGCAGTTGCCCATCACTCTTCATCTTCATCATGCGGTCTTTGATTGTCTGTGTGCCTATCAGCCGAGTGCAGCTCTAAGCTCATTTGTAGCCATTAGCACCTTTCCTCATGTCTGTTTGGGTTCTGATCCTACAGAGTTTTGTCCCTGAGTTCCCTCTGCAACTAGTTGCGTAGAAGCCAGTGATTCTCCTCCCATGAAAAAGCCAAGTGCTTGGGGTTGGACTCTAAGTCAGGAATCTCATTCACTCAGCGACATGTTTTATGTTTTAGGCAGGAGTTTTCTAAAGGTGCCTGTTACCATCACGTGAGGAGTGGTATGTAAAATCATTGCAGCCTGGCCCACAAGACTAAAACTCACTTGATTTTAGGAAATGTCCTTCTCCCATGTCACTTTATACCTTAGACTCTCACACGGGGACACATTTGGCCATCCAAACAAACGTCCTCTGCACTATATCAATGATCACCATTTCTTCAGCTGATGGTTACTATGCCAAATACATGGTATGCCGACAAACCAATCACAAAATCTGATCAAGAGTCTACTGAAACCGCTGGGTTTTCAGGAGAGAAATGGAAGGGTTAAGTGAGACAGATGGGCTATGTCTACACTTGTTAAGTCAACCCTGTTAAGTCAACTTAATAAGGTCGACTTAAAGTCGACTTAAGTCAACCTTCAGAGGTGGTGTTTTTAAGTCGACTTAATAAAAGCCCAGTGTGGACGCAGAGTTCTGTAGGTCAACTTAAGCGTCCTTAAGTCGACCTAAGTTGCCAGTGTAGACGTATCCATGGTGCGGGAGGAAGATCGAGGGAGGAATGATATGGGCGAGCTTGGTTCAGTGCTGTCTCTGAGGGCAAACCAAGTCTTGTTAGGCTCATGTGGCCTATTTTCTCCCTACTGTGCATGTAAGTAGGCAATGTACAGTCTTCATGCAAGCCTCCAGGGGAGCTGCAGTGCTTATACTAGGGCACCAGGGGCAGTACACCAAAGTAGAGTGGAGGCCATGGCCATGGGAAGGAGGAAGCAGTGTGTCTCCATGCCTCCTCTCCTGTTCGCCCCAAGACTCATCATCAGTATAGTCACTTTGTCAGCGTGCTGCCAGCTATTTATTTACTTGCCAGTTGGGTCCATTCCAAACCTTCCAGCCATGCGTGCGTATACGAAAGCCATAACGTCTAGCAACCGTGTTGGCATTTTGCATTTGCTATCTACAAGTTACAGGATGATGGAGGAGCCATGGATGCACCCTGGGTTCACCTGGCTCCAGTGATGGAGAATCCCCACACTCCTTAGATAATTTATTCCAATGCTTAACTACTCTGATAGGAAGTTTTTTCCTAATGTCCAATCTAAATCTCCCTTGCTGCAATTTAAATCCATTGCTTCTTGGCCAGTCCTCAGTGGATAAGAATAATTTATTACCTTCAGCTTTTTATATGTAATGGAAACCACTTCAAGCCAGTTCCTTCAGAGCCTTTAGTTCCAGCCCCTCTGGGCTGGTGGCCTGCTCTCCTGAGGGCAGCAGAGTTATTCACATAGGCTAAAGACAGCCTATTGTTCAACCCTGCCCAGGGAAGTAGAGCCCCAGTCTGTGTTTGCTGTCTGCTCCTGTTGGAAGGCTATAGCTAAAAACTGCTCATTAATATGCCCTGCCCAGAAGTCAGAGCCCTCGCCTGCTACTTAACCCCTTTACTGTGCGATGTAGTGAGACAGAGCAGGCTCTCCCCAGGCCTGATGAGGAAGGACAGCTACGGAAATATGACACCATGCTAGGAATTGAACACAGCTCTCCAGAGTCCCAGTTTAGTGCCAATATTTTTCCCCATTAGTTGCTGAAACCCTTGACTAAAAGGACATAAATCCATGGAGGCCCCATTCCTCAAAGATATTTAGATGCCTAATTCCCACCGAAATTAATATAATCAGTGAGATTGCAACACTGATTATGTGAAACTCAACAGGTAAACAGAAGGGTTTGAGATGAGGCTGGTGACTCAACCCCCACCATTTCCTCCTACTATTGTTCCAAAGTGGAACGAGAGTCTCCGAAACATGAGCTGTGTAGATAAGAGGTTACTATAGTGGCTCTTTTCCATTTGCCTTTCTCTTTGGCCCACCCCTTTCATTAAATCTGAGGAGCCACTTGATTTCTTTTATCCTTCACTGGAGAGACAGTACGTAGGAGTTTTGTAGTAAATCCTTGTTCTCCACTTTGTAAGTGGGTTCTGATGCTGCTGGGAATTTATCCATTAAAGAGCACTGGTTTCGTTTTTTTTTTTAAACTGGTGTAAATTTGGAGCACCTATGCTGAAGTCCGTACAGTTACACGGGTTGGAAAAGCGGCGTAAGGGAAGATGGAGCCCCCGTGTGCTCTACTCCCTCATGGTGAAATTCATGGCAGAGCAGCAGACCAGCACAGCCTTCTCGAATTATGGCTTCTGTGAGACTGAGATAATATACAGGCCTGAGTTTCAGCCTTCAGACAAACTAGTCCTTAGAGGCTTTTAAGGTGTGACTTGACAAAGCCCTGGATGGGATGGTTCAGTTGGGGTTGGTCTCGGTTTGAGCAGGGGGTTGGAGTATACCTTCCAACTCTAGTCTTCTATAATTCTCTGATACTCCCCAAAGTACAATCGTAGGCTATGTCTACACTAGAAAGGTTAAGTCGACTTTATTAAGTCGACTTAATAAGGTCGACTTTAAGTCGACTTAAAGTCCACCTTATTAAGTTGACTTAACAAAGTCGACTTAACTTTTCTAGTGTACATATAGCCCCTTGTCGACCTTATTAAGTCGACTTAACGCTTTAAATTGACTTAATAAAGTGGATTTAGGCGCTAACCCCGTACACACTGGCTTAAGTAGACCTAATAACATTGACTTAAGCGTTAAGTCAACTTAAAACAAGGTGTTACTAAGTCGACTTAACTTTTCCTTAAATCAACTTAAAGAAATGCTTAAGTCGACTTAAGGAAAGCCCAGGGTGGGTGTGGAGTAGTTTAGATTGATTTAAACCTCCTTAAATCAATCTAATTTGTAAGTGTAGACACACCCTATGAGTGAGGTACAAACAATCTGGGGACCAATGTGTCTGGAAGCTGAAAAGCTGCACATGCTTTTAATTCCAGGAGAGCCCTAGTCTGAAAGGATTAGGCTGGCCTTCTTCACTTCAGTGGAGCCGCTGTTTACCACAGTCTTCTATCAAAGATAAGCATCAGCATTATTCAAAATAGACTCTTCTCTGGCCACAGCCACTTTTAGCAGCTTAAATTGGATCCTTTTAAAAACACTTTGTTCTTTCTTCATGCTCAGGCTGTTTATTGCTGCTCGCTTGGCTGGGCTTCATTTCTTTTTTCAGTTTATTTATTTTTCATTTTGTCAGTAATTGGTTTCACTATTTTTGATCTAAAATTAACCACTAAATCCATATATCATAGGTTCTTACAGAGAGACAACAGGGACATTCTCACTAGGATGCTGAGATAGAACTCAGGAAAGCTAGGGTCAACTACCAGATTTGCCATTGATTTCCCATGTGCCTTTGGGCAAGTTGGTTTGGGCTGGAGTCACAAATGTATTTAAACATGGAATACTTTTAAGGAGCTGGGCCTTAATCTCCCTCTACCTCAACGCCCTTGCCTGGCTTACATCCCTATTCCTAGTGCTGTCCCTTAGTGCATATAAGTAGAACAATTACCACCAGGGAGTTCTTACTTTACTTGGGAATTGTAGGTGCTTCCATAAAAATGCTAACAACAATATACCACTAAGTTAGAACTGTCTGAAAACCCGGCTAAGTAATTTGAGGTGACCCAGCAGCTCAGATCAACCCTTTTGGGGAAGTTTCAATCCATATCTGCATGCAAAATTCACCATATACAATTAACCTTTTCGTAATGCTTTTTGTAACCAAAAGTCAGCAGGGCAACCAGCATATCTAACTTTGAATTAAACATGAGCCAGAGGCACAGGTTCTTTGCTAACTGGCTCTCTGTGCTCATGAGCTGAGATATACTTCAGAGAAAGCCAGCAGATAAGACTGGAGTAACCACCATCCTGTATCTGAAGGTTCTCCAGCTAGATCATCTTCTGCCTGTCACACTTGGAATTGGTGAGGCCAAACCACACCCACAATCAAGTCACTACCCCTTCCTCCAAGCCACTGCTATCGTCAGTCCTTACCTCAGCCTTTTCAGCCAGCCAGTGGTCACGACCAGCTCAGAGGGTGGATTCTGCCAATAAGGACTACCAGGAGTAGGAAGGTTTCAGTCACCACAAATATTTTTTTTACTAAGTCATTCTATTTCTCAAAATGGTGACAGATCTAGTAATGAAATATTCTAATGAAATGGAAAGAGCTTCTGTTAAACATAGTATACATTTGTGTAAAAGCTTGACATGCAACGAGAGGAACAGAATCAACCAATGACATTGATTGAGATTCTCAGTGATATTCAGGTGCCTAACTCCCATCAAAATCAATGGGAGTTAGGAGCCTAAATACTGTTGAAAATCTGGGTATTGCATTTATTTCCACTAGCTTTCCAATAGGATTATGTAGGTATCTTTCCAGTCATCAAAAGGTCACTTGATTATAGCGTATAAATACCTTAATGGGGAGCAAACACTGACTATTAAAGGACTCTTTAATCAAGTGGCGAAAGACATAACAAGAACCAGTGGTTGGAAGTTAAAGTCAGAAAAATACAAATTAGAAGCAAATTAGACATTTTTGACAATGAGGGTGATGATCCAGTGAAACAAATGACTGAGAGAAATCATAGATTCTCTATCTCTTGAAGTTTTCAAATCAAGACTGGATGCATTTCTGGAAGACATGTTTCAGTCAGACACAAGTTATTGGAGCCAGTAGAGGAGTATTTGGATTAAATTCACCAGTTTGTATTAAGGCGGGAGGTCAAACTGGATGGCTCCTTCTGGCCTGAAAATTGATGGATGTTTTCTGGAAGTCTACTGTTAGCATTGCATATTGTATTGTTACATTAATAACATTCACTAGCTCTGACCATCATGTCCAGTGGTTGTATTTTGGCTTTAAACACTTCCTCTGTTTGCAAATATGTCTACTTGTGCAACCTGCTAGTTCGAAATTAGTTAGTGAGGAATAAACTTTTAGTAACTGATTCCCAAAGATTACAAGAGGTGAGATTTGCCAAAGCACTGAGCGTTGCCCTTACTTTGCTCCCAAAGATATCAATGGATGTTGACTTCTACAAAGTTAGGTCAGCGCTAAGTGCTTTTGATAATCCTACCCAGATTGTAAACAATGGGTCAATTTCACTCCAGCAAAAGGCATCTTTAGCCCTACATATAAGCATCTCTCTCCAGCCCTGACACCCAGTTCTTACAAGCACTGAGAGGGCCCTTTGGCTAATGAAAGAAATTCACAACAAACTGTTGAACGCAGACAGGTATCACAGGAGACATCCAACTTTGTAAGGACTGTTTCTTTGTTTAATAAAGACGGCAGGAGATTCCAAAGCAAGTTATGAAAGGGGAGGTCCTAAAGGAATTAAGAACCAAATTCTTCTCTCATTTAAAGTGGAGTAATTCTGGAGTGACTTTACTGAAATTAGTCAGCCCTGTTGTAAATTGGAGCAGTTCCAATGAAGGAAATGGAGATATGCCCGTTTATGGTCTCTGAGGATCTAGCTTAAAGGAAGTTACTCGAGAATTACACCATTGTAACAGAGATCAGAATGTGGCCCTAAAGGAAGACCAGTAGAGGAAGTGATGTGACTTCAGCTGTGACTACTAAAGGCGAACAGTCAGCTGTACATCAACTTTTCCTCCTGTGAAACAGAGTCCAGCCTCTGTCATTGGCCTGATATATAGCTCTGTTTCCTTACCAAAGCGAAGATTGAGTGCAACAGTGATTGCGGGTTGTCATCATGAGTCGGGATGAATTTCGAAAGATTGACTACAGAAACCTTTCAGCGTCCTCAGTAAAAATGCACCATCAGGGGAAATCAAAAAAGCTTTTCAAAGTCAAGATGCCAAAAACATAAAACAAAAACAGCAGCTGGGAGAAATAAATAAGGTCCCTTTGCCATTTCGCTTTGTGTGACTGAGCAAAGCAGACTCTATAAAATGAAAGCACATGGATCCTCACTGGGAAAAACAATTAGACCTCAAGTTAAATTTGAGTCCCCCATGTGCTGCTGCATAAGGGTCTACTCAAGGATCTAATTGAACTAACTGCTAGTCTTCATTGGTGCTGGAAATTTGCCGCTGTCAGTTCGAATTTCCTGATCAACTGCTCAGGTCTGTGAAGACCCGCTCAGCCGATCAGGAAGTTCACTCCCTGAACACCACCCTGGAAACTGGGGTAGAGCTGAATGGAAGGGAGGCTCCTTGCTTTGACTCAGCACAATGGACGTGCCAGGGGTAGGGAGATCAGAATACAGATACACGAATTATTTAAATAAGTGTGTATCTCTGTTTGACTGCCACCGAAAAGGGCATGCAATGTAGACCTGCCCTAAGTGACCTCCCACTGACACCAAGTGGAGCTGAGGATGGTCAGTACCTCCCGAGCAAGCACTCAGCATCATACAGGACTGAGTCCCACGTCTCTGCTCCTTGGCAATGCCCCAAGCTCAAATGAAAGGGAGGTTTCGGTTGGACGTTAGGAAAAAATTCCTCACTGTCAGGGTGATTAACCACTGGAATAAGTGGCCTAGGCAGATTGTGGAATCTCTATCATCGGAAGCTTTTAAGAGCAGGTCAGACAAACATCTGTCAGGGATGGTTTCAGAGGGTCCTTGGTCCTGCCATGAGTGCAGGGGACTGGACTCGATGACTTCTCATGGTCCCTCCCAGTTTCTATGATTCTATGAAACAGGAATGTGCTGAAATGAGAGTATCCATTCTGTAAACATGTCTCCTTCTCACTCTTCCTCATTTATCATTTATTTTGGCTTCCTTCCTGCTCACCAATGTACCCCAGGAATTCTGAATTCCTGTGAACAAGCTAGCAGCTTATTCCCACTGTCTCAGTTCCAGGTATATTTGCTCTATTTTGAACAAGTTAAGCCGTCATGGGACTGTCCCTGACTTGGGGAGGTGGGGGGACTCTCGAAAGAAGGAAGTGGTTCTGGTGATTCATGAGGTGACACCATCATCTCTGAGTCACTGTTAAACCACTGTCCTGGTGCAATGCTAGTTAGAACCTGATGCAATATTCTTCTTCACCACCTGGGTTACGTTGCTGAGTAGAGTCAGTCAAACAGCTCCCAAGAGTTGCCTGCCGATGCCTATACTTCAGCAGAGAGAAAAGCGACTGTCCTAAATTTTAAGACTTAGTTTGAAACTGGTCTCAGCTCTAGGCAACCTCCATTTTGTGGTGCAAATGGAAGCTGCCTATTACACCAGCCTTCCTTGTGACATATTTAGGTCTAGAGACTGTATTTTGAAAAGTTCTATGATGACCTCTGAGTTCGAGGCAATTGGTTGTCTGGTAACTAAGCTTCTGATGCAGCCAAACACTTGACTCTGTTGGCCTAAACACAAGTGAAAGGGCTTTGCTGGGTCGAGATGGGCATAAACACGCCGTTAAAGTTTATCAAGTGCTTTGCCAATTCAGGGGCTAAGACAACAGGCTTTATAGGTGGAGGGGTATAAAAAATATCCCAGGTAAGCCTCTCTTTAACTATTCCTACAATAGTGTCTGCAATATGTGGCACTTAAGGGACACTACACTGGCAATTTAAGTTGACTTAAGCAGGCTTAAGTGGACTTAAATTAAGCCACGTCCACACTAGGCTTTCATTAAGTCGACTTAAGAAATTCCTTAAGTCGACTTAATGAGAACTTAAGTCGACTTAGATACTGTCACTCCTTAAGTCGACTTAAGGACTGTGTGGACGTGGAGTAACCGAGCAGTAGGCTTTATTAAGTCGACTTAAGATGCTTAAGTCGACTTAACAAAGTGGAATAAGTCGACTTAAAGCTAAGTCAACTTAGTCCATTTTGTTAAGTCGACTTTAATAAGGTCGACTTTAAGTTGACTTAAAGTTAAGATTGACTTAAACAAAGTTGACAACTTTTGTAGTGTAGACATAGCTATACGGAATACATGCTGGAGAAAAGAGTTTATGGGCAGTCAGCAAAACCCGTGGCATTCATGACATCACCACTTCTGCATAGCCCAGTTAGCCCAAATTCATGCTATAGTCTTTACCATACATGATATTGGTGCCTCTCATTCTTTAATTTTATATGTGTATGTAAAGTGACCCGAGATTGTTCTGGACAAAGGGGAGCTAAAGCCATGTTGTTGTCACCCTTGTGATAAAATCTGACTATCGTTGTATCACTGTTGCCTCACATTTGCTAATGGTCACTAGGATCATCTGATTTCTCCAACTAAATCCCCATCGTTCCGAAATTCCTATGACTAGCTGCACAGCAAACAACCATGATTTATTGAACCACATGTGTGTGTTCTCTTTTCAAAAACAGTCATCCAAACTTCCATACAAAAGGGAGATGTTTTTGTCATTAGCGATTTCTCAGTGATATGACTGGAAAGCTCCACTGAGATCATATTATGAAGCCTTCTGTAGGAATTTAATTTTAATACCAGAATTCTCAGGCAGTTCTTCACATGTCAAACAATGAGCCCTTGGGGTTGTTCCTCTGAAAAACTTCTGTGTCAACCTTCTGCTATTCCTTATCATTTCAGAGAAGCAAACACCAAAGTTATAGTTTAAAAGACAAAACCATATCTAGGAAACACATTCATCCCTAAAGGAATTCAAAAATTATTCATATAAGTCCTAAACTATCAAGGGTGTCTTTGTTGGGTGGTTTTTCCAACAACTCATCACTTGCTCCACACCACATCCCCATTTTCTATTTTTATTTTTTTTGGTACCATGAAACCTGAATTATTTTTCCTTCCTTGATAGCTCCTCTCAGCATATTTGTCTTTCTTTGGATGAGAAATCATGGCATAAAATATTGTGGCGAGAAAAGTCATTTGTTTGTTTCATTTGTAATCTAGCCCCCGAAATCCTAATGTCACCAGATGGTTCAGGGTTTTTAACATAGAGAAGTGTAGTAACTTTGGCAGATGATGGCTGCTTAGCTCAAGTTATAAAGGCTCAATAGTGCCTGATGTTTATAAAGAACATTTCAGTGGACAGCAACTTAAGGCTGAAAGTCCCAGGTTTGGTTCTGTCTGATTTCTCTTATTTGAAGAAAGGCTTCTTGCGAATGCCCACCGAAGCCAATAGGAGTTCTATTAATTGAGCTCTGAGGCAGCTGATTTTGTTGCATTGCCATTCAATTTTCTATTTAATACACCTTATTAAAGCACAACCTACTATCTTCTTTGCTTTTGCTATACCCCGTTCCTTGTTTCTGATGACATTCCCTTTCTTCTTTCATCACAGTAACCACATTTGATCTTTTCTGGTGTTCTTCTTAGCTCTGTCATCCATTCTCTCTCTCTCTCTCTCTCTGTTTCTTCCTATACCTTCTTCTTTCCTCTGACTTACTGTTTGTTGTTCCATTTCCTCTCCTGTGCACTCTGCGTCTCTCTCTTCCCACCTCTCTTTCTGTCTCATACCCCTTAGGCCTGATTCTCAACCCTCTCTGGCAGTGTAAATGGGCCTAAATTACATCTATATCCATTGTAAGACCCATTTATATGGCCAGAACGGAGTCAAACAGCCTTAGGGTAAATAGGAAGCAGGCCTTTTAAGTTTACCCTAGAGAGTCACCCTGTGTACCACAGGCAGAGCCTGGGGTACAATCCACATCTCACCCTCTGCTTGGAAGCAGTTTGCACATCTCTTGTGTCAGTATGAAAAGCTATGGTCCAAGCTTGGGAGATGTAGTGGAGTGTAGCAGGGCGTTGTGGCCTTCCTCAGAGTCTGCTGGAGAGACCCCGAGAATTGCGGGGCTCAGAGCCCGGAAGCAGAGGGGCAGGCTGGGCCAGGACAGGAAGGGAAAGTACAATAGGCTGGCCTGGAGGGAAAAGCTGCTGCAGGAGAAGGACACTTCTTCCCCTGGGCTGGGGCTGGGGCTGGGCCATCCATGCCCTTAACTGATGGGAGTCCCGAAGGCCTGTGATTCCTACTCTGCCCTAGCGACTGGGAAGGGCTCCCGCAGTGGCAGACTGAGAGAGATTCCTCAAGGCTTGCCGTGACCCTGACGAACTGCCCATTGCCTGGGACCAACCGGAGTTAATGGAGCCTGGGGCACATGAGGAATCCCTAGGGCCTGAACAGTAGACCCCTTCGGCCACCCTGCCCCACATGGGACTGGGCCAACGCCTGAGGCACCACCAAGACCACAGGTTTTTCCCCATTTAAAGCTTGTGGATTCTCCTGTGCAGGACTGTTTGGGGGCCGTGGCCTTCCTCGGAACCTGGGCCTGAGGAAGGGTCTCAACCTGCTCTGCTGACCAGACTTGTAAGCAATCTACATGGAGATAGACGCAAGATACTTTGGACAAACAAATAGGGCAAGTTCCAATACTTGATCTGGTTGGCTTCCTTCATAATTCCTCACTCATCCTCTTCTCACTCATTGTTATGCTGGACATGAATTGCAGATAGTGACAGGTCAGATCTTTAAAGACACCATTCCTAAGAACTGCTCCCCAGTGACTGTATAGCTGAATCCTCAGATGCTGATGTTCTCTTCCTGCTGTTACCAGACGCGTGGGGCTCATGGAACAGTTTTAATGGCATTTTCCGAGGGCACTAAAGAAGTCTCTGATCTTTTGTCGGTCACTGGGAAGATCGTGACTCTGGGTGCTGTAAAAACACACAGGGAGAGACAGCTACAGGCTCACAGGCTACGTCTACACTTGAAAAGTTAAGTCAACCTTATTAAGTCGACTTCACAAAAGTCGATTTAACTTTTGTAGTGTAGACATAGCCCCTTTTTTACCTTATTAAGCCGACTTAACACTTTAAGTCGGCTTAATAAGGTGGATTTAGATGCTAATCCCCGTCCACACTGGTTTAAGATGACTTAATGAGGTCGATTTAAGCATTAAGTGCACCTAAATCGAGGTGTAATTAAGTCGATTTAAGGAAATGCTTAAGTCAACTTAAGGAAAGTCCAGTGTGGACGCAGCGTAATTTAAGTCAACTTAAGCCTCCTTAAGTTGACTTAATTTGTATGTGTAGACGCATCCACAGAGCTGGATCTCAGAATAAGCAAACAGTGGAGAAAAAAGGAGTGCTCTTGAAAGACAAGGAACCCGAGTCACCGATGATGAGGTGACTCACGCATGGTCACATAGGAAGTTTGTAGCATCACCAAGAATACAGTCCTTACCTGTTTAAGCCAGGCAAGTCCCTTAACCAGTAGGCCATCTTTTTGTCCTTGCACCAATGCAGAATATCTTAGGGCAGCCTTTTCATTTCAAGATTGTTTTGAACTTTATCCATCATGCAGAGCATGCAACTATTTGTGGAGCTGCCTCAAGGTGTAACTGAGACATGGAAGCGACAACAGTGAAGGAGAGAGGGCAGGGAGAAATGGAGGGGCAGCTTAATAGGATGTCTTAGTGAATCGAGTGCCAATTCACACCTGTTGCCTGCACTCTATTCTCAGTAACTAATAATAAAACCGTTGCATTTACACAGAGCCTTTCATCCCCAGTGATCCCAAAACACTTCACAAATTATACAGGCAAAGGTTATTTCACCACTACGAAAGGCAGTCCTTTCTGGCAGCAAGCCCCCGTGTGCCACAGCACCAAGCAGAAAGGAAGTTGTTGCCAAGGATAACGGGGGGAAATTTCCCGTTCTCATGAAATATAATTTGGATCTTTAAATATCAGGTCCTTGGCTTGTAAAGGCTTGTTCCAAATGTTCCAGCACATTAAACAACCTCCTCCTCAGTTTGTTCCCCTTGTGAAAGACTGAGATGACATCCCCAGCATCCAAAGCCGTGGTTCCAGAGAGTCTAAGCATTTTAAACCTGATGCTTACCAGCTAAGCCATCTCCTCTAGCCTGCCCTTTCAGTGGATTAGATGTGCTGTTTGTTCATTGTTTCAAGCCACTGAAATGACTCACACTGAATGAGTTCCCAGGAAATCTCACCAGGTGAGGGAGGGTGACATTTACCAGGGGACCGATTCAGCTGCATCGACTTGTATAATAAAAAGGAAAATAGCAAACCTAAGCCTGCCTGCGTGAGCCGCGCCTTATCTGTCCATCGCTCAGCCGTGCCGTGGATCAGCGAGTGGCACACAATGAAAATATTCCATTGTGCCACCTTGGACAATTGTGTTTCAGGAGTCCTTAACCTTTCAGTCAGAACAATACGAGGCCGGCGAGTTTTCAGCTGGTCTATTCAGGAATGCCTGGGAAACACTGAGCCACCTCATTCTCCCAGCTCTCAGGTTGTGGGCCAGGCGTTGCACCTTGGGAGGCAGCCACACTCCTTTGCTGAAATCCGGCGGAGGCCACAGCTATGCTGCAGACCATGCTAGCTTTAACCTGGATAACATAGCTAAAAAGACCAGTAAAGATGCAGTTGCAAGGGCCCTGGCACCAGCTGTACAGGCACATCAGAGCCCTGGGCATATATTTATTGCTAGCCCATACCCCTGCCTCTTTGCTGCTATTTTCAGCTAGACTTAATCATGCTTCCCCATGCTGCCATGACACCACCATTTACAGGGCAGACCGATTCTGGGATCTAATCTTTCATCAGAGTAGACCGCTGTATCTTCATTGGCCTCAGGCAACCATCGGGTGCTCAGAATTTGTTATTTAAGTCCAGGTGTTGGTTGCCTAACTCAGTGGAGCTCTGGCCATTCATGCCAGCTGAAAGCTCAGCCTGTCATCAGAAAGGATGAATTGCTGTTGGGTTTCCTGGTCCATTCCCCACCCCAGCCAGTGCCCGTTCATTCCCCATCCTTAGTAGGTGGTGGAAAAGCTGTTTGCTGATGGACTGGAAATAAGATTGATGTTCCACCGTCTCCTGCTCTTTTATTTTTAATTGTTCACAGGTGACATCGAGGCTTGGGATTTAGCTCTGATTCAGTAATCACTGTACTGTTATATCAGCAGGCAGTGATTCCCTCCCCCCCCCCCCCTCGCCCCCACATTGGTGACACACAAGGGACTGAACAGGGGACTGCTGCACTTTGAATCAAAAAGCCGGTCTTCAGAGCCATAGGCAGTAAAAACATATATCCTCCGTGGCTCAGCCCAGAGCGGGACCTATACAAAAATTCATCAGCAGGTTACAGGTGCATAATCCTAATACAGAAAAGTATTTGACCCATCTGAACAGGAGTAAATTCAACCAGTGTGAATTGGGGCTAAAAGTCAAACATAGATGCCAAAGGTTTGTTCATGCAAACTTTCACAGGAAGTAACTTCTGAGCCTGTAGTCAAGGTTTATTTAAAGAAGAAACAAAATCAGTTTTGGGCAGATGTAGATATGAAGTTTTTCATAGGTCCATACATGTTATTGCCAGAATAGATCGTTAGATCATCCACTCTGACCTCCTCCATATTATAGGCCAGAAAATAGCACCCGATTGCCTCCGGATAAGCCCAATAGTTTGAGTTTAATGAAAGCATATCTTCCAGAAAGGCATCCATTCTTAATCTAAAGATATCAGGAGACAGAGATCCACCACTTCCACTGGCAATTTATGCCAATGGTTAATTAGCTTCACTTTGAAACATCTCTGCCTTTGTTCTAACTTCCAACAATCAGGGAGCAGAAATGATACCATGTTACCCAGGCAGCCAATCAGCAAGCTCAGAGAGCCAATTCCAGACATTGGATAATTGACTCAAAACCTGCCATGAATATTCCAAAGGCTCAAAATCTGTTTTCAAAAAGCTCTTTGTTGAACAATTGCAAATAAGGCCCCAGCCTGCAACAGTCACAATTTGCTGCTGGAAAGTTAAGTAAAACGTTCCCAGTTAGCCTGAGTGGTCCAACTTACTGCATCTCCACTGTTCCTTTCTCCAGTTCCATTTAAAAGGGACACTCAAGATGAACAGAAAGGAATGACAACTAACAAACTTGTTCCACTGGTAAACCCGATCCCTGCAGAGATCACAATGCGGTCTCATTGAGTCCACATATTTTGGATGTCAAAGGCACCACCAAAATGCATAATTTCAAGCAAGAGGAATGAACAGCACAACTAAAATGGGATGCGGTCGAACGTGATTATATACAGCATGATTCAAGGAGACAGACAAGAAGTAAAGCAGAAGGCTGAGACCAAAACCCTTTGCCACACCAAAAAAAAAAAAAAAAAAATCCCTGCCCATCATCCGGTAGCAAATTACAAAGCATACCAATGCAAAAAGCCAGCTTCCATGCTTACAGTCCCATCTCCTCTTCTGCTCGGCAGCCCAAAACCACAGAAAGGAAAAAAAAAGCTCGTTCCAGAGCTATCAGCCCAATAAATGAGCTAGCCTTTGGCAATCAACTAAATTGTGCCCATTTTAACACACGCTGCTCTTCTCCACCCTAAATGGGAGCAAACCTGATCAAGGGAAATGAATGATGGCAAGAGAAACCATCCCAGTCAGACCTGGGTAGAGAGTAAGGAGCTTCCAAGAATGAAAACAAGATGCTTCTGTGGTTGATGAAACCTCCACAGAGTCTAATCTGACTGCTCTAAATCAGCCGTGGACCATCAAGAAAAGAAAAACCAAAGATCTTTCCATCTTGAGTGTAATACAAGTTGAGCCAGCCCTAACCATGTGGTGTACAAAAATGAAACCATAGCCTCTCTTCACGGCTCCAGAACAAATAGCTAGTACTACTCCATATTCTGCAAGAGATGATGTGATGATGATGTTTATTAATTAAGGCAAAGGTTTCCCAACGTGTGGGAGATGCCTCCAGAAGAGTGGAAAGGACCAGCCAAAGGGGTGCGTATAAAAGATGTGTAGTTCTTTAACAACACATGGCTGGGGACCAGGGGCGGGTGCAATTGATTTTGATTTCCTGAAAGTAGGGACATCACTCATGAAAATCTAGGAAACCCTGATATAAAGTGGGCTTCTGAATGTGTGTGAAATGTGCCAATCTGAAAGACCAATTCCACAAGTGTCTTAAGGATGTCCCTTTAGGATAACTCACATCCTCAAGCATGTATTTAAGTCTCTTGCTGAATCAGGGCCTAACGACAGGAAATAGTCACCTGTCACTGATGTGCAGTCACCTCTGGCCCATCCATGACTACTATTACCAGATATCTCCAATGGCTGGAGGCAGGGCATTAGATGAGGAAGGCATTGAGTTGCTATAAAGAATTCTCTCTCTGAAGGGCCTTGCCCATATCAAACAGAAGGGTGTCAACTGCAGACCAATATCATTTCAGTCAGCCCCTAGGTTTATCTTGGAGGTCTCCGAGCCAAGTGCTAACCAAGTTTTCATGACCTTGGTAAGCTGGTGGTATCTGATGAAAGCAAAGCCAAGCTGGGAAAACAGTGCTTATAAAGTAATTCAATAGCCAGGAACTAGGCACATTCATACGAAAAGTGATCATATGTAGATTGTAATAGTGCTGACATGGGCCACTCAGGGATCAGGGCCTTATCGTACCAGGCACTGTCTAAACACATAACTGGAGAACAGCCCCTGCGAGGATGTAGAGAAATTCCAGTGACTGAATAACAGACTAATGGAAGGCGGATGGGAGGATACGATTGTGTAGCCCGCTATCTAAACAAGCAGACTTTTAATAAGTATAATTACACATAGTGTCATCCCAGGCTTTAAAGCCCACCTGATTAAACACCACTTTATTCACTTGGTATCAATCAAATACAGCCTCTTGTTGTGCGTGCTGAATGCTCCCTGCTCTGTAACATAGGGAAACTCTGTTGTCTGGAACATGAGCTGAAGAGCCAACGTTCAGCTCCCACAAACAAGGGGTGCCGTTGGGTCTTGCCAAGCTGGGGAGTGATGTTTAACCTTCCTGCTTTTGAAGGTCGATTTAGCAGCTGTCCGCAGCACATCTCAATGGAAGACATGCTCGGATTTTAACAGGCCAGTTCTCTGCCCTGCTCATGTGCCTGTCACAGAATCCCAGAAACATCAGGCTGGAAGGGACCTGGACAGGTCATTAAGTCCAGCCTCCTGCCCTGAGCCAGGGCCAAGTAAGCCTAGACCATCCCTGATAGGAGTTTGTCCAACCTGTCCAGAAAAACTGTTCCAGACCTTAACTCTTCCCTGCTGCAGATGGAGTCCCTGATTTCTTGTCCTACCTTCAGTGGACATGGAGAGCAATTGATTATTGTCCTCTTGAAGCCTTATCAGGACCCCTCTCAGTCATCATTTCTCAAGTTTAAACATGCCCCGTTCTTTTAACCTTTCAACATGGGTCACATTTTCTATCAGTTATGCCCCTCTGGCAGTGCAAGGGAGCTCCCCATAAACACAGAGCTATTGACCTCTCTCGCAGCTTCTGGCACAGGAAGGTTGCCTGGAGAAAGGAAAGGATAGGTGAGGAGTATCATGTCTGGAGCACACTGCGTGCATCTACACTTACAAATTAAGTCAACTTAAGGAGGCTTAAATCGACTTAATTTACTCCCCATCTACGCTGGCCTTTCTTTAATTCGACTTAAGATGCTCCTAAAGTCGAATTAAGAAAAAAATAGTTTGAATTAATAACACCTCGTTTAAATTTGAACTAGCACTTAAGTCGATTTTATTAAGTCTAATTAAGCCAGTGGAGATGCAGAGTAGTGCCTAGGTGGACCTTTTTAAGTCAACTTAAAGTGTTAAGTCGACTTAATAAGGTTGAAAGGGGGCCACGTCTACACTTGAAAAGTAAAGTCAACTTTTGTTAAGTCGACTTAATAAGATCCACTTTAAGTCCACTTAAAGTCGACCTTATTAAGTCGATTTGCATCTGACGAAATGGGTTATAGTCCACGAAAGCTTATGCCGAAGAAAATCTGTCAGTCTATAAGTTTCCACAGGACTCTCGTTGTTTTTGACTTCATAAAGTCGACCTAACTTTTCAAGTGTAGACATAGCGACTGTGATCTAACTGTTCTCTGCTCCCAATGGTTTTTATAGGGAGCATAACATAGCATAATGTAGAGCAACTCAGAGACATCTGTAAATCATGCTTGACACCATCCTGGCCCTCCAGACAGCTCCAAAATAAGGAGATAAAAAAGATGGCTCACCTTCCCTCCAGACCCCATCCCTGTTGCTCAAGGACAAGAGACATATGTATGGAGACTTAGTGGCTCTGTTTGGGATGGAGGGATGGGGCAAAAGTGAGGGATGGATGGGGCAAAGTTGAACCAGAGTGTCCCAGGGGAACACTTAAGTCCCTACATGCTACCCCATAGCACTCCTATAAAAAGACACAGGCCAAGAGACACTGAAGTTTGCGGGGGGACAGGTGTGTGAAAAAGCAATGGGATGTACCCTAGATGTGTTTTTAATCTCTCTGCAAAACTTAATAAAACTCAAACAATTCTCTCAAGGCCAGATTTTATTACCACAAATTCTTATTCTGTTGCTGCGAGAGGTAGCTCATGCCATAAAGTTCCTTTAGAACCCCTATAAAAACATACTCTCTCAGCCACCCCACCGCAGTTGACAGAAACCACCCATATCAACTTCCCTGCTCTCCACCAATGAGCAGTAGCCGCAACTCGGCAACGAAGCCCTGGAGACTGGCTGAAATACAATAGTAGACCCTTCTGGTCCTTTTCCTACAGATTTTATAGTTAATAAAAAATACTCATTGTGTTAGTTATAATGTAAACTCTGGAGCTGTGAGGTCTACAGAGCATTTCTTCATAGGAAATCATGGAAAGACGATCGTATCTCCTTTTGTCATATGAGGACATAAAATGAGGAGTAGTAAAGTACCGGTCACTTTCCCTTTATGTAGATGTCCACCCCCTGGATGCTCCCTTTAGTGCCTAGAAATACTAGTTGATAGCCCAAGGCTCAGTGAGTTCTCTGATACCTCACGGTTACATATTATGGAGCAGCATGCTTGGTGGAGGACTAAGAACCATGGAAGATGCCCATAGAAATCCTCACACCTAACCAGGGTTAGTGTGGTGCCTGGGTGCCTGTGGCTACGCAGATATGAGTCAAGTGTGGACACTCACATCTGGGCTTAGACCTGAGTCTAGTGTGGAAGCTCACACCTAGGCTTGGCTACCCAGGGCTCCTGGGCCTGAGGAAACTCTGTAGTGAAGATGTTCCTTTAGAAGGAAGGGGTGGAGAGGAAGGTGGAAACTTGTTTGGAGTGGTATGTTTCAATCTAATGATGGCCGAGAAAATAAATGAGCCGTTAGCGGGTTGTAAAGAACCAGCTAGAAGCCAGCGGGTGGCTCAAGCCAAGCAGTAAAGTCTTTCTTCCTCCTCCCCTGACTCTCAGATCTTCACAGGCAACAAGAATCACTCTACAGGGACCTACTGCATGGCTCTTGCTGGCAGCTGAATGTGGTTGCAGCCAAGTTTGCTGGGGTACTTGCTCAGGGCTGTGCATCCATGAGTCTGGTACCACTAGGAAATGGACAGGTAAAGCTGATACATAAAGATATGCCAACGGCCAGTTCACAGCAGCAAACAGGGCTACATTGTAAATAAAAAAGCAGCTAAGAATCAGGATCCAGCTGTGAGGTTTTTGAGGGAGTTCAGACTTGGTGGACCGTTCACAACAACTAATTTACATGTATGCAGTGCTTTCCGAAAATGCAGCTTTCAAAATGACACCATGGGCTTCTGGTATTTCTTGTCTCGTAATCATTTCCACATTGCCGGTGGGCAAAACTGAACAGAGCTGCTTATTTGTAAAATAAACAGCAGGCCCTCAGACATATCCCAAGCTTTCGGAGTACATCTGCACTGCAGTTAAACTAGAGGAGGTGGCCTGCGGAGAGCCCTGCGGGGGGAAGAGGGAGCGGCAGAGGACTTAGGGTGCTGGGGCTCGGAGGAGCTGGAAAGGTTGCCTGAAAGAGGCAGTGGATGTTGTGGAATGTATGGGGGCCACAGGGAAGTGTCCGAGGGAACCTTTTGTGGACTGGGGGTTGAGGCGACGTGTGGAAAGGTGTACAGGGTCCCTGGGGTGGGGCTCAGAGAAGTGGACAGGCCTGAGTCTCTCCCCACCTTCCCCTGAAAGGAGGTGGACCAGTGGGGTGAGTTGTGAAGAAACAGAGACAGCCACTGCGACCTAATAGGCTGCCACGGCTGGACTTTTCCCCAGAAGGGGGTTACCTTGGACTCAGGTTCAGCTGGAGGCGTGGGTCACTCTCCAAAGAGCTTTAGAACACAGATAGCGCCGGACTCTGGGTGGCGGACTTGATCTTAATTCCCCAAATACAATCACCAGGAGCTCCCGCTGGGGACTGGGCTGAGGGGATCCATTATGATCTCACAGCTCAGGCACCTGGGGTGGGGTTAGTTCTGCCCCAGTCTGCTATATAACTAATCCAGAATGGTTACTTCTGTTAAAAACACACGTGTAAGCACCAGCTCTACACTACAGATTTGCTCCAGTATAGCTATGTTGCTCAGGGGTGTAAAAAAATCCCCCCGCGTCCCGTCCCCCCCCAATGACACAATTATACTGGCCTAAACACGGCTGTGGATGGTGCTATGTCAGTAGGACAGCTTTTTGCCTCTTCGGATGGTGGATTAACTATGCTGATACACTGGTTTTAGTGTAGATCTGCCCTTACTTATTCCAGGGTATCCCTTTTCCTGTTTGATCCACTTTGGAAGTAGAAGAAGTTAAACTGGGGCGCTCTTTTGCAATAGTGCTACCAGAATAGCTCTTTCTGGTAAACTTCCGAGAGCAGGCAAGCCCCTAGGCCCATGGCATACATATCCAAAGGCAGACGTTGCACAGCCACATATTTTTCTGTAACATTGCTGCATTGTGAGCGATTTTTTTTTTAAGCTCCTTTCATCTGGGACTCATAATGCACTTCACAGATATGAATTAATTAAGCCTCCGTACATCCCTGTGCAAAAAAGATTTGCCTTTTGAGCACTATATAAAAGGTCATACTGAGATCCATGGTGCCAGCTATGCAGGATTGGGAGGCATTCACTTTCCCCCTCCCGCCCTCCCCCACATCAGTTTTTTATACTTGCTCAGAGTTGCTTGGGCCACAGAACGAAGGGTGGGAGAAAAGGTCCGACCATTTTTAAGCCGTACTAAATCCATACAGCTGCTGCTGGTGCAGTCCAGTGTGTGTCTCCAGCTTTGTGGTGATAACACCACTAAAATTGGTCCCAGCTGCCCCTCGGTGCAGACAGAGGGTCGGCCGAGTCAGATTTCAGGGAGTAGCGTTGTGATCTAGCACATGTGGTCACAACACGTGTCAGATTTTTTCCGGCTGCCCCTCTGTCCAGATGGAAGAGTGGCCTGGCCAATGAAGAGCCAGTTACTGTATGGCAGAGTGCAAGTTAAGTCCTCTGAGAACTCAATGCCCTGCACAGTTTTTGCAGTGTGGGTCAGAGATAGGGAACGCTGCAGCTAAGGGAGAACCTGTGGGGACAGAGGGAACCAACTGTGTCAGGAATGAACTCTTAGTTGGAAACGGGGATGAATTGATTCTCTCCCAAGACATATGTGAAGTAACACCCCTGACTGAGACAAAGAGAGATTAAATGACTTGCCTGAGATCATGCAAATGGTCAATGGCTGAAGTAAGAAGAAAACCACAGGCCTCAATTCTCCACCAGTATCGGAGCTGCACTTTGTCTGGGGGCACTGGTGCTCAGTTATGACTTTGTTAAGCCATTGTCAACAGGCCCTGCGTTTTTAAAGTATATTAGGAACAAACGAAACCTTAACGACATTGTCCAAGAAGGAGATGGTGACGTTGTTAATCATGATGCAGAAAAGGCAGAAGTAGACGGTAAATATGTCTAGTTTTTATTTGGAAGAAGCAGGGTGACACATTCCTGTCACATCAGGAGGATGAGCTTTTTCCAGCCACGGAAGAGGATGTTAGGTAACATTGGTTAAGGGAAAGCATTTTTAAATAAGGAGGCCTGGCAAACTTGGACCGAAGAGTACTGAAGAACTGGCTGAGGAGATCTCTGGCTCGCTGTTGTGAATTTTTAATAAATCTTGAAATATTGGGGAAATTCCAGGAGACTGGGTGATGACTAATGTCATGCCTGTCTTCAAAAAGAGAAACAGGATGTTTTGGGTGACTATAGGCTGTGGAGCCCAACATTAATCCAAGCAAAATAATGGAAATAATAATGGAATGATGGAAATAATTTGAAAGATGGCTTCAGTTGATAAAGAATTAAAGGATAGGTATGTAATTAATGCCTGTCAGCATGGGTTTAGAGAAATTCAGTCCCGTTAAACAAACCTGTTTTCATTTTTTGTTGAGATTACATGTTTGGCCAATAAAGATTTAAATTCCCCATTTTCAGCGCGTCTGATGAAGTGGGATTTTCTCCCACGAAAGCTCATGTGATAAATAAATCTGTTAGTCTTTACGGGTGCACCTACACTTACAAATTAAGTCATTTTAAGGATGCTTAAGTCGACTTAATTTACTCCGCGTCTACACTGGTCTTTCCTTAATTCGACTTAAGCTGCTCCTTAAGTCAAATTAAGGAAATGTTAGTTCGAATTAATAACACCTTGTTTTAATTCGAACTAACTCTTAAGTCGACTTTATTAAGTCAAATTAAGCCAGAGGAGATGCGGTGTAGTGCTTAGGTGGACCTTTTTAAATCGACTTAAAACGTTAAGTTGACTTAATAAGGTCAAAAAAGGGCCACGTCTACACTTGAAAAGTTAAGTCAACTTTTGTTAAGTCAACTTAATAAGATCCACTTTAAGTCGACTTAAAGTCGACCTTATTAAGTCGACTTCATAAAGTCGACCTAACTTTTCAAGTGCAGACATAGCTTACAAGTGCCACCCGACTCCTTATTTGTTTTGCTGAACTAGACTAACATGATTACTCTTTTGGAACGTGCATAGATGTAATATACTTGGACTTCCATGAGGTGTTTGAATAGGTATGGCACAAAAGTGTGATTAAAAAACCAGCACTATGCAATGTGAGTAGGACATGCATTAATTGGATTAAGAACTGGCTTATTGACAGGACGAGAAAAGCAGTTGTCAATAGGGGAATCATCATCAAATGGGATGTTTTTAGCTAGGTGGGTTCCACAGAGAGCCATGTTAGGGGTGTCACTGTGGAACATTTTCACCAATCACCTGGAAGTAAGTATAAAGTCACTGCTGCTAAAATTTGTGCACCAACTGCATATTGGCAAAGTACAACAAAGAGTCCTGTGGCCCTTTAAAGACTAACAAATTTATTTATCGCATGAGCTTTTGTGGGAGAAAATCCCACTTTGTTTTCAAGCGTCTGACAAAGTGGGATTTTCTCCCATGAAAGCTCATGAGATAAATACATTTGTTAGTCTTTAAAAGTGCCACGGGACTCCTTGATTGTTTTACTGAACTAGACTTGCATGGCTCCCCCTTTGGAAATTGACAGAGTAGTACACAATGAGGCCAGGGCAGTCATTCAGAATGATGTGAATTGCCTGGGAAGCACGGCCTATTCGAATAGCATGGATTTTAATACATCTAAATGCTAAGTGATACAGCAGGAGAAATGCAGGCCATACCTACAGAATGGGGACAGTTTTCTGGAAAGCAGAAACTAAGAAGAGCACTGAAGAGTCATAGTGAATTCAAGCTGCCAGGCAAATTCTGTGCTGAAAGGAGCTGATGGGATCTTTGGATATGTAATAGTGGCGTGGAAAGGTAGTGAGGAGGACAAGGAGAGAGGCAATTTTATCAGTTTACACGGCGTTAGTGAAACAGGTACTGGAATTCTGCCTCTAATTCTGGTCTCCATGTTTAAAAAGGATGTTGAAAAATTGTGTACAGGGCAGAAAAGAGCCACAAAATTTGTGTGAGGGCTGCAGAAAATGCCTTACACTGGGAACCTTCAAGAAGTCAATGCATTTAGCGTTGCAAAAAAGAAGACTGAGGAGTGATTTGATTATGGCGTGTACATATCACCTCAGGAGAAAATACTGGGTAGTAAAGGGCTCCCTACTGTAGCAGAGAAGGCATAACTCGCAAGGCTGAAGCCAGGGAAATTCAAATGATAAACTGGGTGCAGTTATTTAATAGTGAGAGTGATCGGCTATTGGATTAGGCAGTGGTGGATCCTCCTTTTGGTTCTTTTCCGGAAGATATGTTTTAGCCAAATATAAGTTATCAGGCTCAGTACAGGGGTAATGGAGTGCAATTTAATAGCCTGTGATGTGCAGGAAGTCAGACAAGATGCTCTGCTGATCTCTTCTGGCTTTAAACACTATGAATTGGTTAGAATAGCCTGGGGCTGCTCTAATTTGCACCCCTGCTATGGGACGGAGCAGAAGAATTCCAATCCACAGCCCATTCTCAACATACTCTTCCAACAAACCCGTGCACTGGGATGATGGCACAGAAACCAGCTTTGCCACGTAAACAGCAGCTAAGTTCTTTTTTGCAGGGAGAATTCTCCGTCATCGATTTATGGCCAGGTTCCAGGTCTCTGTACTACCTGAGCAGGACAGAGCATTCAAATCATACTGAAAAGTCTGTCCTTAGGCAAGGATCAGAACCCAGTCGCGCTTACTGCCTGTGCCCGGCTCTAACCACTAGACCACCCTCCCTCCTCTTCTCTTGAATCCTCATCATGTTTTCACATCCCCCGCTCATGTCATAAGTTTAGCTGCAAGTTTTAATTCAAAGGA
Source organism: Pelusios castaneus (assembly GCA_007922175.1). NCBI lineage: Eukaryota > Metazoa > Chordata > Testudines > Pelomedusidae > Pelusios > Pelusios castaneus. The sequence continues at coordinate 3,439,531 of ML685864.1, forward strand.
GAATGTGGCGAGAGGGGGAGATCAGACGACATCACATCATTTAAACCCAGCGAGATCTAGAGAATAACAGGAGGAAAAGTGTGCAATAAGGGGAAATAGGCTGGGTGGGATGAGACAGGAAAATGTGTGTAATATGATGTGATAGGGAATTGCCTGGCTGGGTGTGATGTGAACAGGAAATGTGTACAATAGGAAGTACAGTAAGTGGGAGAATGGAGTGATACCGTCTGATGTGGACGGGAAGTGGTTTGAGGACAGAATGATGTGAGACTGGGAACCGGGGCCCAGTGTGGTGTGCAAACAGCTCCTGTCTGTCTGTCCTGTGGTTACTTGCATGGCAGCACTCAGCTGTTACCCAGAGCTGCTCGGCCACACATGTACTCCTGAACACGCTGAGGAGAGGACAGCTCAGACTTCCGAGGGTTCAAAGGAGAACAGTATTTCTAATGTTACTGAGCATGACCTGCGAGGAAAGAGAGAGGGAGAAAGAGAGGATGCTCAAAAGGAGAGAGCCAGCAGTGGAAAATTCCACTTCTAATCCTGTGATGGAGTATACCCCTACACTCCAGTAGCACCCCACAACAAAATCCTGAGAGGGATTAAGCCCTATAAAATCTGAGTTATGGTGTTTGTTAGACTATAGATATTTAGGCCTGCTTGCAAGGCCTATGATTTCTAAGTATGTTCGTGTCACTTAGCTAGCGACAGTGCGAACAAACCAAAGAATCAAAACCAGAAACTGCCTTGCCAGGGTGAGGCTTGTACTTTGTCTAAGCAAAGGCAAAAAGCCCCAGGGGCAGCCATGAGCTGGGAAGCCTGGAGTCACATCCACACATTCCAGACAAAGGTGATGGCATCTTGTCTGGTTTGCAGACATTTGGGGGGATAGAATCTACCTTTCGTATTGTTTGGTCATCCTGGTACCTATCTTGTTGATAAATTCTCTCTGAGTCCTTGATTGTTTCTGTCTGTCCTGTAACTAGTTGCAATCCGTTAAAGTGGTGAGGCATGATTGGTTGGAGAATTATGTTACAATATGCTAGGATTGGTTCTTAAAATATTATAGAAATGATTGGTTAAAATACATTATAAAAACTAAGGTAAACCAGGAATGGGGGGAGGAAAATATAGGAGGGAGCGGGATTTAGTGGAGGGTGAATTTATTGGGGAGGGGTGGAAATTTACTGGGAGGGGAAACTTATTGGTGTTAAGGACTGTGGGGTCCTAATGGATGCTTGTGTGAAAAAGATCCCAATAAACCTGTTGTATTGCCTGCTGCTGGACTCCGGTCGTCTACTCCTGTCAGTGAAGCAAGAACTGAGAGAATTTGGGAGGGACCTACAAGTGCTCAGAACCCACTCGGGTTTGGGCCACGGAAATCGGAGCTGGAAAACACTGATCGTCTGACAGGCACTGGTCATCCACTCCCTCCATCCTCCTCCTCCGGTCTCAAATCATTCCCTACAGCTGAGCCAGCCTCACTAGGGGTGCATCTACACTGGCACTTAGGTCGATTTAAGGAGGTTTAAGTCGACCTAAACAAAGCCACGTCTACACTGGGATTTTCTTAAGTTGACTTAAGCATTTCCTTAAGTCAACTTAAGGAAAGCTTAAGTCGAATTAATAACATCTGGCTTTAGGTAGACTTAAGCCTTAAATTGACTCCTTAAGTCAACTTAAAGCCAGTGTGGACGGGGATTAGCGCCTAAGTCGACCTTATTAAGTCGACTTAAAGTGTGAAGTCGACTTAATAAGGTCCAAAAGGGGCTATGTCTACTCTAGAAAAGTTAAGTTGACTTTTGTTAAGTTGACTTAATAAGGTCGACTTAAGTCAACTTAAATTCGACCTTATTAAAGTTCACTTAACAAAAGTCAACACTTTAAGTCAACTTAGTCCACTTTGTTAAGTCACCATAACTGCCCTTAGGTCGACTTAATAAAGTGGACTTATGCGTCCACACTGGGCTTAGGTAGACCTAAAGAAGGGTTAGGTCGACCTAAGGAGGCTTAAGTCAACCTAATGAGTAGTAGTTATAAAGTCGACTTAAGCTTTCATTAAGTCAACTTAAGGATTTTCTTAAGTCGACTTAATGAAAGTCTAGTGTGGACGTGGCTTAATTTGTCGACTTAAGCCTCCTTAAATCGACTTAAATTGCCAGTGTAGACATAGCCCAGGAGCTCAGTCTGTTCATCACAATGAAGAGAAGATTAAGGGGTAATTTGATGACATTCTGTAAGTACCAACATAGGGAACAGAAATTTGATAGTACAATGCCCTGCAACCAAGCAGGCAATGGAAGATTTAATGACTGGATGCTGAAGCTAAACAAATACAGACTAGAAATACAGTGTTAGTTTTTAGCAGTGAAGATAGGTAACTATTATAAAGGCTTGTGGGAGGATTTTCAATCAATGGACATTTTAAAATCCAGATTGGCTGTGTTTTTTTTCCTAAAAGACATGCTTTTGTTCAAACCAGAATTAATTCAGGAAAAATTCTCTGGCCTGTGTTATTCAGGAAGTCAGATTAGATTATCACAGTGGTCTCTTTTGGCCTTGGGATTGATGAATCTCCACAGCTAGTAGGGACGAGAAAGAATTATTTGTTTTTAAATGGTACCTGAGCGACTCATATAATCACATGACTCCAGCAGCTGAGGCTTTAAGAAAGATAGCAAAGACTGTGAAAGCTGGAAGAACTGAAAATATGGGATCAAGATATGCATCTATAAGGATCTGAGGAGCTTACTGGCTATGTCTACACTGCAGCTGGTAGCATGCCTGCCAGCCCAGACTCAGACCAGCTTTGCTTTAGCTAATGTGCTAAAAATAACCCGGTGAACATCACGATATTCATAGAGGGAGAGGTTAGTCACATGAGCTCAGACCCAGGTGGTCAGAGGGGTTTGGACTCTGATAGCTAGCCCATGCCATCATCTGTGCCACAATGTCCACATGCCTATTTTTAGTATGCCAACTCAAACAAAGCTAGCTTGAGTCTTTCTCCCTAGGCTGGGAGGCTACCTTCCAGCCTAAGTGTAGAAATTTCTCTTGCATTGAGAATTCACAGCACCAGGATGAAAAAAAAATGGGCAAAGGAAAATGTAGGTTGGCAATTAGGACATATTTCCTCAAAAGCAAATATAAAAGGCTGTGGAAGAGTCTTCCAGGGAAAAAGATGGAAACCTCTTCCATTGACCCTTACTCCTGGACAACGCAATGGAGAAACATACTGTATAGAGCAGTCAAAAATGCCAGCTCACATTATCTGTTCTTGCCCAGAAATGACTTACCCAAGTGACAATGTGCATTGAATTTTGATTTTTAAGCAGCTTGCATAAGAGCCTTTCAGCATCTCTAGCCACCTAATCCTCTAAAGACATTTTTCCAAGCGTTCTGCTATTAAAATCAAGCCACTAAAATCGCTTGCCTGGAAGAAATAAAGGCTGTGATATTACAAATCATTTGACACTGTGCTTTGTAATCAGTTTTAAACGCTAACTTTCAAGCATTTTAATAGCAATAATAATAATAAATATAATAAAATGCCCTTTGCAATGTCTGTTTCCATCGTATTATCGCCCGGAGAGAAATTTAATTAGGAGCGACCCAGGTTGCTATAGACACCAAGCCCCATACAAAGGACTGGCCTCTTAGAGGCTGTGTTTTGCATTATACTTTTTATTAGTATGATTATCTCCTTCTAAACTCCTGCTTCCTCTTTCTCTGGGAAATGCTGGGCTTTTAAAAAGGTCAGTTGGAAGGGATACTGGCTTTTTATTAAATTGAAACTGCATGGATTTTTCACTTCTTCTCCCACATAATCATGGAGAGGGGAAGTGAAATATCTAATTAGGGAGGAGAGACGTGTGGTGGGGTTTTATGGAGAGCAAAGTGCCTCACATTCCAGGGCTGTGCATTTGGGGTGCTTAAATATTCCTTGGTTTCTAGTGGGAGTTCCTCATTTTAAACTGAAGGAATAGAATTGAAACCTTAATTAGCGGTAAAAGGAGAATTCTCTTTTTAAGTGCCTTCTTCGCCGCTCCCTAATGCCCTGTGGCTCAGTTCATGATTCTTATTGTTGCATGGATGATGATGTTACCTAAAACCCCCCTTAAGTTGAGGCCCCATTTTTGTAGATGTAGTCCATAGGCATAGTACAAGACAATCCCCAGCACTGAGGAGGGTAAAATCCAAGCTGATGAGACAGAGCAAGGGTGGGTGAAAGCAGAAACGTTACCACTCCCATTTTATTGACAGGGAAGTAATGCACTGAAGAGTTAATGACTTGCCAAAGGTCACGTAAGAAGTCTGTGGCAGAGAGAGGAAAAGCAGTCTGATTTCCTAAGTCCTAAACCAGTGTTTTAGCCCTCCCATGTGTCAGCAGCCTGCTCTTAGGATGGGTTAATTCTCTGGACTGGGGTTTAGAATGTTACTCTGATTCTGGTGCCAGACAGAGAGCTGGATTCAATTCCAAGCTTCACCCAAGACCCTGAGCAAGTCAGTATCTCTCTGGCCTGGATCCCTGGAATCATTTAGGCTCCTAATCTCCATTGATCTGTCTCACAGAGGTATTTTGAGGAGCTGGAGCTCACAGAAGCATCTAAGAGAAATAGGCAGGTTTATTGGCTGCTCTCCTTTGCATCTCCCAGCAGTTTCAGGGAGAGATTTCAATCCTGTTGAAAAAACAATGTTCTCATAGGCTAGAAAAGGGCATTTCACTCTTCCCGCACTGGCCGCTTTCTTTCATAGCTCTCTCACCACCTTTGTGACCCCCTTCCTGAGATCGTATGTGCACAAGTGACCTCTGGTGAGTGTGTGGGTCACAAATCACAGTGAGCCAACCACTGATTTTTCCAGTTCAGGGGCCAAACCAAAAAAATCCCCCCCAGAGATAGTGAATGGAGATATGGAGCCCCATTATATTTAGAGACTGGGGTGGCAGAATCAGGAGGGCAGCAGCGGCCAGAGCTCCCACCGGGGAGTTATTGTGGTGGGGATCTGCCTTTGTGTAAACTCGCACATGCCCGGGATGTTGAGAGTGGAACACAGAGGAGCTGAAGTGGCCACTAAAGGTGTGTCTACACTTACAAATTAAGACGACTTAAGGAGGCTTAAGTCAACTTAAACTACTCCATGTTCACACTGGGCTTTCCTTAAGTCGACTTAAGCATTTCCTTAAGTCAACTTAATAACACTTCAATTTAGGTCGACTTAACGCTTAAATCGACCTTATTAGGTTGCCTTAAGCCAGTGTGGATGGGGATTAGCGCCTAAATCGACCTTATTAAGTCGATTTAAAGTGTTAAATCAACTTAATAAGATCAAAAAGGGGCTATGTCTACACTTGAAAAGTTACGTCAACTTTTGTTAAGTCAACTTAACTTTTCAAGTAAAAATTCGACTTAACTTTTCAAGTGTAGACATAGCCTAAGAGACCCAGGGCCAGGAAGCAGTATGTGGGACCCGGAGGCCCTGTTAGTAGATAGGAAGTCACAGGCCTCTCCTTCCCAGCTTGGAGTTGCTTCCCCCTCAATTCCCCTCTTTTCCCTCTGTCCCCTCTCCCATTTTCAGGGAGCTTCCATCCCTGCCATTACCTATTGGAAGTCAGTATAGGTGGATGGTGGCTTGGACCTCTTATGACCTTGCTGACATTAGTTTACTTATTCTTATTACTAATCAGCACCACCTAAAGGCCCCAGTCAGAGGCAGCACCCCTATCAGGCAGGACCTCCACACTGACAAGCAACACAAGACTGTGTACAAACACAAAATCTTCACAAGGGGACAGGGAACGTCATGATCTTGGGAAAATACAACAATGGAACATACATGAAAGAGTGAAACATCCCCCTTTTCCAGTAACTTTGCAGTTGTCCCTCTCACTCCCTTCCCACTCACCAACGAGACTGTCCCTTGATGGCATCACTAAACTCCACACCGGGGTTGGATAAGCCAGTAGTGATGCCCTAGGTCTACCTCAAGGAACCTGCCCACCTGGACTCCTCCAGGAGATGCCACTACCTGACCTGGCTGAGCGAGTGAGCTTGCTTAAGGTCTTTGTGTTGGGGAGATTCTCCTCAGAGCCCACTCAGCTCTATTGCTTTTCTTTGTGTTGCCTCATATTGTGAAGTCTCCAGACTGTTTTGTCGTTCTCAGCAAAGGACCACACAGACCCATGAACAGAACACTGACGACTTAGAAATGAGCGTTTGATAATAAGGTATGAGTCCTTAGCCAGTCCTGAGATCCAGCCTTTAACCTCATCCAAGTGTCTGACTAGTTAGGGTGACTTCCTAAAAGTCACTAGAGGAATTATGGGGAAGGTAGCCTATGCAAATGAGCTCTCCATGGCAGCATATTTTCACTTTCACCAAGAGAGGGAGTACACACTTCTTTCTCCTCTGAAATGGCTGGCCAGACAGCTTATGCTTAAAGGAAAACTCAGGGGTAATAAAAGCTTGTCACTATAGGTCAGTAATGTGATTGAATGGCTGAATCCAAAACGAGTTACCCATGTGCACTGTCGAGGCAAACAGGAGCTAGGGCAAAGCTCACAAGAGATGGGCATCTCTTGCTAGTCAAATCCTCTCATTTTTCTATGTTCAAGCAGCAGTATAATTCTGTAATGCCATCAGGTCCAAGTAAAAAATCTGGGCTTCAAGCAGGAAGCGCTGGCTGCCAGCTGCTGTGCTGGAAAGAACTTCATTGACCATTTTTGTAATGTAGCTAGGGCGATTGCAGATAATGCACTAGTGAGGATAGAATTGCAAGGACTACCAATCATTATGGGTCAGGGCAGAAATTAGGGTCAGGAAGAAACTTACCCATTAATTAGTTATTATTAATCAAAGGTCAAGGGCCCATTGGGTTAGAGCACCATATAAACACTTTGGGAGCCAGGAATCCGGCCCCAAAGAGCTCACAATAGCTGTAATACAAGAGTTGTCTGGTTGCTTGTGATGCAATCATCATCCTGGCTGGAGACCACATGCTAGACAAACCACTTCTCTCTCCTGGGATGGTATCTCCGATGCTCATCTAGCAATGGACCTTGGGCTATGATTCTGAAGCTGGCATGGAAGGATGTCATAAAGGAGGGGTCCAAACACCAGCCTGACTCGAGGAAAGGATGTGGTGGGGGGAAGGGGAGGCTTTCTCAGCTTTTGTCATAGCCCTCTGCTGTGGAGGTCTACCAGGAGAGGTGGGTCTACTGAACACCTCCCATGCTTAATTTTGCTCAGTCTGGGAGCCTGACAGTGCTCTGTCTTCCACTTAATAACACGTCTCTGCCAGGCTGACTCAAAGGGCGAGTTTCCAAGATCTTACCAGCAAGCACAGGAAACAATCAAATACTGTTCCAGCATTGTATGCTGGCTCTGGTGCTGTTTGAATGCCTCATCATCATGTGTATTCTTCTGCAACACTCAGATCGGTGTTAGCTGAATATTGTTCTACAACCCTTCCCTCCCCCATGCTCACACTTCTGTTTTCCCTATGCTTTCATCACCCCCAAATCCCTTTTCTCTCCGTGTCAGCAGTCCATAAGTGTGTGAACAAAGGGGCTAAAAGTGATGCATAATGAAAATGGTTTTATGGTTAAGAGCATTGGATGGGGAATCAGGAGACTGGCGTCAGTTCCCAGCTGTGACTCAGACTCCTTATGTGCCCCTTGGCAAGTAATTTCTTCTCCCTTTGGAGATAATAACATCTTCCTTCCTAGCAGGGGGCTGAGAGGAGAGATGCTATACCGAACACTAGGTGCGCAGAGGCTGCCATGATGAGGGAAGTATAGATAGAGTGAAGTTGTCCAGACGTTTCCACGACTTCTGGTCTGTTTCCATTTGTGCATCCCTTGAAGGGTTTCCTCACACCCTAGTCCAGACCGTCCTTCTGGAACGTGAAGCTCTGCTTCTCCTCATGTTTTTTCAGACACTGTTTTGCTCTCAAAACCGGCTGAGTTTTTCAAAATGACAAACCTGCTCCCAAGTTGTTACAAAATTACAAAGGGAAAGAAAAGTGCGCCAACTTGCAGTTGGCCTTATCAACTAGGCGGTGTGCCTATTTGCCAGTGTAAATCGAAACTGTCTTTAGCCTTTATTATTATTTAACATTTAAATTGCAGAGGTGTCTAGGACTCAGCTAGGCTGGCGGTCCCATTGTGCTAGGTGATGTACAGACATATAGCCAGTGCGAATCTCTCTCCCAAATATCAAACAGGTGAAAAAACAAGAGACAGAGGAGACAAACAAGTGGGCAGGGTGGACTAACCAAATCTATAAAATGGGATTGGATGGATGTACAGCACCTAGCACAGTGGGTTGCTGAACTATGACTAGATGCCCTAGCACTAAAGTAATAACAATAAATAATAGTAGTTCATAATATTGGTCCACAGGAGAACTGCTTTCAATTCCTGGCTCAAACACTGACTTCCTGTGTCACTTTGGGTCAATCTCTTAACCTTGCCTCAATTCTCCATCTGTAAAATGGGAATAAATACCATGTTGAAGAGTCCCATATAAAAATGTAGAGAGGTTTTGGTACAGAGTAGCTGTGAGAGCCTTGGGAATTTCCTTTTATCCAGCCAACAATTCCTCCCAGCGTACCACAAGAACACTAACAAAGGAGGGTAGGGGATAGTTCAGTGGGACCTCTGCTGTCTGCCATATCCTATTTCATCCCTTCTAAGGCTCAGCCCCTCAGGATGCACTGAGTGCTACTCCCACTCTGTGCAAGCCTTCACCCTGACTACGGGGATGTATAGAGGAGTATTTTAACTTGCTGGTATTCTAAATCCCTGAGCATTACTGGAGGTATTTCTGTACCTACAGTAACTTACATGGGGTGATGTTGGCCCTGCTATTCTCCCGGAGCTCTTGTCCTTCCAGTGTTTTGTTCATCATGTAAGTGGGCAGCGAATGCCCTGGCAGAAACTAACACAGACATCTGGCTGCAGTCTCTCCTTTGTAGCTCATCAGGCTACTGTGCCGGCGTCCCCCTGGTACCTCTCCAGGAAGCAGATCAGCTGAGTGCATTGGCCTGTGACCTCTGAAAGAGAAGAGGTATTATTGTAATTATGGGAAAAGAGAGCCAGGTTCCCAGCTGGCATAAATTGTCATAGCTTCATTGGCGTTAACACTGCTCCACTGATTTACAGCAGCTGAGGATCTGAACCAGGAACCACAGACCGCCAAATAGCTGCTCAACCAAAAAAAAAAAAAAAATCAATGACACAGTCAAAAATGACGCAGACTCAAGCTATTCCCAAGATGTGTTGGCTGCATCAGTGGCACAGATGAATGCAGGATGGGTCGGGGGGGGGGGAGGGGGGTAAAATTAACCTCTGTATGGAGCAGAGGCGGCTTTTGGGGTAGGTGAACCAGGTGCATGCCTAGGGCCCAGAGCACTAAGGGACTCCATCACCTGCTCTGCCTACCTCAAAAGCTGTGTCTGCCTCGGTCGGCAGCAGGAGGAGGAGCTGGCTCAGGGAGCCAGGGCCACATGGGAGAGAGCTGGAACTGGAGGGGGGAGCTGGGGGTAGGAGGAGCTGGGCCACGGGGGGGGGGGGGTGCACAATGGGCCTTCACCTAGAGACACAAATAGCCAAAGGCCACCTCTGGTGTGGAGCACTCACTCTGGCCCTGAGCCCCACTTTTAGGCTATGTCTACACTTGTTAATTTAAGTCGACTTAGCTAAGCCAACTTAGCATGTCCACATTCAAAAATTAAGTCGACTTAGAGGGCACCCTGCCAAATCGACCTAGAGCGTCCACACTGGACACCTAGGTCGACTTGTAGGGGCTAGGTGGACCTGGGACAGGTCCATGGTGGCAGAGGGGGCACCCCTTGCCAAGTGCCAGGGGGTTCAGCCTTTGTCCCATTGTATCTTAGTACAATGGGAGCTGAGTGGGACAGGGACCCTGGCAGGGCATAGAAGCAGGGTGGGTAGGGTTCTGCCCTGCCCTGTGGGGGGGCACGCCAGGCGGTGGCTGTGCCAGCCACCCTGGCAAGGAGGGCAGTGGGGAAGCCCTAAAGCCCCCAAAGTCTTAAAGTCGACTTAGGGCTACTCGATGTCCACACTGGCTAAGTGGACTTTCTAAAGATGACTTAAAAGGAAGTTTAAGCAAGTAGACTTTAATTTTCCTTAAGTCGACTTAAGCAGCTGCTTAAATTGATTTAAGGAAAATGTAGTGTGGACTCAGATTAAATTAAGTCGATTTAAGCAAGCTTAAGTCAACTTAATTTACAAGTGTAGACGCACCCTCTGAGTCTTAAATGAGGGCTAAGGTAGCCTATAGAACTAGTGTGCCTGCTTATACATATATAAACTTTCCTCATAGATGTATTTGTTTTATGATAATTAAACCATAGATTCATATACAGATAGTAATGCTGGAACACAAGAGCCTACAGGCCACAGCCTGCGTAAAAGCTAAATACACATATATGCGGGCCCTTTTCCTAGATAAATAATAACAATTTACACATGTGGTTGTCATTTTGTGACCCTAGATAAGTCGAGGCATCAAAGCAGAGGGGTTGCCCAGTTTATGCCCAAATAAACTTCAGGGGTACAACACAAAACCCACCGAAAGGGCAAGAAATAATAAAGGTGAGATGCCTGGAACCTTCTGGCAAGGATGTTAATATACACAAACCTACGAGCCTATAAAATAAGTATACCCCAACAATCTGAGGGTGAAGAAGCCATGTTGGGACTTAGAAGGAGACCCCATAATATGCAGGGTATAAAAAAGGGCAACCCACGTTACTCGGGTGTGCTTGTTAGTTATTTCTTCTTTTAGTTAGTGCTTCCCAAAATCCTTCCTCTCAGTGTCCAATTATAATTATTTAGAGCTCTTAGCTCTCTAGCACAGCCAAGCCCTCCACCCAAGAGTAGCGGAACGGGACTTCTCTCTCAACCAGCTCATCAACGAAGGGAGTGAGTATATTGATCCAGAGCATAATATATATATACCTTAGAAAAGAACTGTAATTCTAATCATTATCCATTATCTGACGAAGTGGGTTATAGCCCACAAAAGCTTATGCCGAAGAAAATCTGTTAGTCTATAAGGTGCCACAGGACTCTCGTCATTTTTGCTGTACACAGACTAACATGGCTACCCCTCTGGAAATGTGTGCATTGAGTGAAACTTTTCAGAGAACTATCCACATTTCAGGATCTCTTTCTTGCATGCTAACAGTCAACCCATCACTGTGTATATATAGTCGGGATTATGTTTTCCAGGGTTCATTACTCTGCATTTATCAACATTGAATTCCATCTGTAATTTTGTTGCCCAGTCTCCCAGTTTTCTGAGATCCCTTTATAAATCTTATTTTCTTCACAGTTTGCTTTGGATTTAACCATCTGGATTAATTTTGTATTACCTGCAAATTTTGCCACCTCACTGTTTACCCCTTTTCCCAGATCATTTAAGAATATGCTGAACAGTACTGGTCCCAGTGCAGACCCCTGAGGGAGACCATTATTTACCTCTCTCCATTTTGAAAACTGATCATTTATTCCTACCTTTTGTTTTTTGTCTTTTAACCAGTCACCGATCTGTTCTTTGCAACAGTTTCAATCAATTTACTTGGTACTGAAGTTAGGCTTCCCGGCCTGTAATTGCCAGGATTGCCTCTGGAGCCTTTTTAAAATATTGGCATCTCATTAGGTATTCTTCATTCTTCTGGTACTGAAGCTTATTTAAATGATATGGTATGTTTCACAGTGAGGAGTGCTGCCTTTTCATATTTGAGTTCCTTTAGAACTTGAGGGTGACTATCTTCTGGCCTTGTGACATATTATGTTGGTGAATTACACCGTACAACCATGCAGTGAGGCAAGGGGCATGCTGTATCTCAGCCATACAGGGCAGGTGCCTGAGATCCAGAGGATGAATTACTTACCTATGTTCATACAGGAAGACCATAATAGGGCTGGGGTTAAGAACCCCTAAATTCTGCCCCTGCTCCTCTGTCCTATATTCCATGGTCCATCAATTCCCAAATAACAAAGTGAATGTTTCACCTGCAACTCCCCACAATGGCACAGTTTTCCCTTTGCCAGACACCTGTTCTATCTTGTATCTAATCAGTGCAAGATTTGGCATCTTGACTTTACCTGTTTGACTCCCTCCTCCCAAATCTCACAGTAGTGATCCATCCCAATTCTGTGCTCTCTGAAATGATGTAGTCAAGTTTCCACAGATCCCTTTTCCTTTGAGGTCCTCCACTGAGCTTGTGGCTTCAAATACACCCTTGAGGAACAGAGCCTCTGTATAGTAAGTAACTATACCAGGCAATAATGGAGATGAACCTCCTGTCCAACCCCAGCAAATTTCTGAGTAGGGGGTAGGTGGACAGACTGAAATCCCCCACATCTGAATCTGACCTTAGGAGCTTGCTCTATATATGTTACCTTGACACTGTGTGAGTAGAATCTTCTCTTTTTATGAAACTCATATGAGTGACCTGATCATCTCTTCAAACTATAGCTGGAATGGATCAAGAGGCAACCTGAATCTTCACCAAACATTCAACCCAAACCCAAAGAGAAACTTGCCTGAGGTTCTAAAACATTTGTTCAACTCCTGAAGTGATTTTTTTTTTCTGGCCGGGATCGGAGGGAGAAGTGCCAAGATAACATGAGACAAGGGAATTTCCACCCTGACCAGAAGAAGCATGAGCTCCAGGAAATGTCATCAGGGAGCTTGTTGTCATGAGAGCTCCTGCCTAGTTTTGCACAGTCATGAGATCTGGAGATGTGTCCGGGCTTTTCTTTTTAATAAGCAGCCAGAGTTTTGGTGCTTTACCTCAACTACAGCTCCAGACTCTGGGCTTCTCACAAGGAACAACATCGAAGTATTGCTTGGCTGGTCTCACTTCCAGCCAGGTTGTAAAGCTCCTTTCCCACCAATTCATGTTTCCATATCCAATGAGAGCAAAAGTCTAAAAGGACACAGAAGAGGTAGAAGGACCAGTTGAACTCCCATAACAGTCAATGGAAACCCTTGCATTGGATTTCACAGATGTTGGATTCAGCCCCGATCAGTGGGTAAAACGAGACTCGGAGGAGAAGCAGAGGAAACACTGAGACTAGCACAGTAGCAGCTGTTGAGAGACTTTTCTAGTAACCACAATGAATTTCACTTAGCTATACAAGCTGGGTGAATGTCTGAAATTGATCAAACTTTTCCTTAAAATTTCACATTTGCAGCCAAAACAAAAAGGAAAAAAAAAAACCATGAACAAAATATGTTTCGGTCTTTCAACCAGTTCTGCAATTTCCACATTATGTTTTATATCTTGTTGTATATCTCCTCAACACTCGTGTAATTTTCCCAAGACGTATGGAGTCCAGTCTGCACCACTGCCAATAGGTGATGTGACAAGCACAGGGCATGATCCAGATTCAAAATCCATTGATGTGAATGGGAAGATCAGAACTGGATCCAAGTGAAATTCCTGCACCTGATTGGAAGGCTCCGTCAGGGTTATGAATCAAGGGAGAGGCTCCTGGAGTGGGCGGAGGTGGGAGGGAAAGAATAATACCATATAGGACACAATAGAGTCTATGGAACATTCACACCAGCTGATGTGAAATAGGGATCTGTGCTGGAGAGATGACCATTTCCATAATTATTTATATAGTTCCAAATCAAGGCTCCCGGTACTTCTGGCTGCAGAAGAAGTTCACAGTATTATTGATTCGAAGGCTATAAAGGACCATTGTGACCATCCTATCTGACCTTCTAGGTAACACGGGGCAGAGAAATGCCCCAAAATAATTCCTAGAGAAGTTCCTTTAGAAAAACATCCAGTCTTCATTTAAAAAATGGCCGTGATGAGGAGTCCACCATGACTCTTGGCAAATTGTTCCAATGGTTAGTTACCCCCACTGTATCTATGAATTTATCTAGTTTCAACTTCCTATCATTGGATGGTGTTATATTTATCTCTGCTAGACTACGGAGCCCATTATTAAATATTTATCCCCCATGGTAGGTACTTGTAGATTATGGTCAAGTGACCCTTAACCTTCTTTTTGTTTAGCTAAATAAATGGAGTTTGCTGAGGCTGTCACTATAAGGCAGAACAAGCAAGGAGTCTTGTGGAACTTTTAAAGACTAACAACATTATTTATCACATGAGCTTTCGTAGTAGAAATCCCATTTTGTCAGATGCTTGAAGATGGAGAACTGTGATGAAATGGGATCTGTCCCACAAAAGCTCCTGCGAGAAATAAATTTGTAAGTCTTTAAAGGTGCCACAGGACTCTTTGTTTGTTTTGCTGAACTAGATTGACAATAAGGTAGGTTTTGCAATCCTTTTATCATTCTTGGGACTCCCCTCTGAACCCTCTCCACTTTATCAATATCCTTGAATTGTGGGCACCGGAACTGAACATGGGATTCCAACAGAGGTTTAATTAGAGCCAAATAAAGAAATAAAATAATGTCTCTACTCCCACTTGGGAGTCCCCTCTTTATGCATCCAAGCATTTCATTAGCTCTTTGGCCACAGTGTTACATTGTGAGCATCTGTTCAATTGATAATCCAGCTGATGGGGCAGGAAGAACAGGGGTCTCCCCCACCCACCTCCTCCAGACTGCCTCTCTAAGCCCACGGAGAAGTTGAGTGGCCTTTAATAAGAAAAGCCCATAGTCTGGTCCAAAGCCCACTGAAGCTAGTGCACGAGTTGCATTGATTTCAATGTGCCTTGGATCACACTCATAAAGAACAAGGGGTTAAGTTAGGGGTGTGTAATATTTCTTACAAAGAGCAGCCCCTCTCCCTCCACCCCCTATATTAACTGAATAGAATCCAATGCAGGTCAGAAAGGCCACCGGGCTTTCCTTTCCCCAACAACTGTTTGCATTGTTTTGGAGCCTAAAGCAATACAGTCATCCCATGACAAAACTGGAGCCCAGAGAAGCTGACAGAGCAAAATCTTAATGTGTTTACAATTTCTATCAACTCTTCCGAGGCTCGGAATTTCATTTAGACTTTCAGGCTTTAATTCATCCACCAGGCAATTTGTTTTAATAGGTTTTATGTAAAGTGAATTTATTTCTGGGGAAATGTGCATGAGCCCTACAGACCACAGTCTTCTGTTTGTCTGGATGAATGTACTGCTGTTTGTTATTAATATGTTAGTAGCTAGGATGATCAGGGTCCCATTGTACTGGCTGTTGTTCAAGGAGAGAGCAAAGATGGACCAGTGTGTAGGGCAGCAACTTAAGACTGAGAAATCTGGGTTGGAGGATCAGGGGCTGCCTTTCTGGGTACATCTGTCTGGCAAAAAAAAAAAAAGCATCATAGTCCATATGGGTCCACACATTGGGGTTAGCTCTGCAGCAGTCAGGATAGTCATCGAGACGTTCTAGCTCAAGCTGGGCTCTCAAACCTGGCAAAGAAGGAGATCAAGCTTGAACTTGAGTGTTGACATAGCTACTTTTAGTGCTGTACTGCAGACATGACAAGGTTGATTTTGTGGATCTGGGCTCTGAGAAGCATTGTCATGGGCTGTTTTTTTTTTTGTTTTTTTTTTCCAATGTGATGTGTCCTCTGTCTCCGTTGTCCATCTGTATAATGGGGTTATAGATCTTCCGTCCCTCACCAGGGGTGTTCTGAGAGAGAAACACACTAAAATTTGTGCTATGCTCAGTCATTACGGTAACGGGGGGCCCTATTGAAGCTATTTAGCTAGACATACAAAAATCAGAGCAGATCCTCTAGCCCAGACAGCTCAGACTCCAGGTGTCAGATCCTTTGATAGATGGATGAAACAGAAAGTGGGTTGGGGAGGTTAACATACAATATGAGGAACACCGTCCTAGCAACAATGCAAACTTACTTCACAAGAACACCTATGTTGTTCTCCATAGAGTATATCGTGGAGGGAACGTGCCTTAGCAGATGAGGGAAATTATTCCCATGCCCTGTCATTCCTTGTCCAATCTGCAGACTCAATCTGTGGTACTTTTGTCAGGCGGCCACGAGCCTCCAATTCCGTTACGAACGGGCCTGAGACCCACCAACTGCCGTTCACACCAGCCACGGTGGGTCCTGATTTTTCAAAACCTCCGCCCGCTCCAGGCTGTGAGTAAGTGGCATGCTCAGATGCCCTGATTGCACAGGATTAAGGCGAGCCTGAAACAAAAACGGAAGGGACCTATGCAATCGCCTCTGCGCTGATACTGCATGTGGAAAATTCCAACCTTGGAACAAATCGTTGGCAGAGGTTGTGAGTGAATACAAAAAGACTTGCGATTTGATGCTTTATTTCTCACCATCACTCTCGTCGCTACCCATGGTGTGCAAGCCAGCCCTGACTGGCTTTGACTGGAATAGAATGGAACCTTAACTTGGGACATGCTAGCCCTTGGTAGTTAGATTACTGGTCGGAAACCCTACCCCTGCCTTCCTGCTGCAGATGTTCCTCCCATTGGGGGAGGGTGTATGAAGGCAGGGACCTGAGACAGGTGCTGCAAACCACAGAAGACTCTAAAGGAGCCTCCACTCAAGAGTTGGAGACTGGTACAAGGAACAGCTTGATTGTGTGACCCCAGTATTCCTGCACCTCACATTAAGGCGGGCCACGTCCTAAAGAGAATGAGCTGCCTGAATCTGAGACTAAGGCCTGGTCTGTACTCGCCACCATTTTTGGCGACAGTCGAAGGGAGATGCGTGAGCGCCGTAAAATCACCTGCCTATCTCCCTTCAACTTTTTCACACCCACTTCCATCTGTGCCTCCACTGCGCTGAGTCAAAGGGAAATTCCATCCCTTCGATTCAGTGCTAACTCTTCCCGCTATTCCATCTACCCAAGGGGAAAAGAGATATCTCAGGAGAAGCTGGGACTAGAAGGAGATACAGGCAGAAATTCTAACCAGCTCCCAGGCCTCTTTCCTTTCATCCCTATACACCCAACACCGAAATGCCGCTGACCTAAGATGGAGAAAAAGATAGAGGTGCTGGCCAGTCTATGGAAGGAGTAAGCCCTCAAAGGTCCCAATAGACTGGCTGGGAGATGGAGGTGGACTGGGAAGTTGAATATACCAAGATGGTAGGTGAGAAGAAAGCAAAGCATTCTGCTGCACGCCTAAACTTTGCACCCAGAATCCCCATGTTTAACTGAACGTCGGCCTTTGACAGTGAGGCATAAGGGAAGCAAGTAGCAGTGTCTAGGATACTCGTTTGGAAGACGGGCTTCACAGGTTCAATTTTCTTCTCTGTCAGTGTCTTTCCAAGTGACCTTGGGTAAATAACAATCTCTGTAACTCAGTTCCCCATTTGTAACAGGGGGATCACAGAGCTCTCTAACCTGATGGTGATGCCACACAGATGTCTGTATTAAAGAAGGTGAGGTGCTCAACAAGTAAGGTGATGGATCCAGGTAAGTACCTTACCCAGAAAAGCCACTGAAAATTATGAGATGCCTTTACTGGGTGGGGAAAATATGCCTTCATGGAAATATTACAGCATCAGTTGCATGGTTCACTTTGTTAATTACAATATCCCTCCCATATTGGAGGGGAATGTTTTCCCGATCTGCCCCAGAGTCTTCCATTTACTGTCACTCCCATCACTGAACCCCAGCAGCCACGATCAGAGACAGTGGTTGGGGAAAACAGGACCCAGCCCCATGTCAGGAGTTATTCACATACCTTCCTGGTTTTGTGCGGAAGGTTAGAAATACCAGGAGCGCTTGTCCTAATTGCATTTATAGCCCAGGAATAGGAAGTGCTAGAAATTAAGTAAGACTGATCTTGTGAGATTTCCAGCCCTGGTTCCAGACCAGAGAGGTTTGGCTTCATTCCGATGTGCTTTGGCTAAGGACCTGGACCACTGGAACTGATCCAAACAAAAGTCGAACTCCAGAACAACTTACCCATCACTAAGGCTGAACTGCCCTTGTTTGGGGGTTGTCCTAAGTACCAGCTGGATCCAGGAATAGTTTTAGCTACCCCCTATTTATCCTGGATCCTGGAGCCCTTTGCAGGGACAACGCACCCAACATGACTCTTCTGTGTACGTCTTGGAAACTTGTCTGCTATATGTTCCAGAGATGGCGTGCTAGTTTCTAACGAGGTAAAAGAGACACCATTAACCAGTTGGTTTGACCACCCGAGTGGCTTGGCCGCTGGTCTGTTGTGCAGGGATATGGGGATTTTATGTTCCAAGATGGTTTGTGAATACTGCCTGCCCAGTTCTGGGCTTGGCTCAGCATGACCAGCCCGTCACTTTCACAACCAAATACATACTCTCACAAATGCCTTCTAAGGCCAGGCAGTGGGGAGCTGCTTTCGTTTCCTTGCTAGAAAATAGAGTCCAAGTAGTGATGCTCAATCCACTCAGTTAACATTTTCTTGCAATTGAACATTTCCCCTGGGATTATGGGGTCAGCCCTTTCACGGGTGTACATGTCAATGGACCTGCCTGCATTCACACCAGCAGAAGGTCTGGTCTGTAGTTTCGCGTGCTTGGTTTTTTATTGATTTCGTTTTATTTATAGAGTGTCGAGGAGAAAGCCATGAGCTGTATCTTGCAGCAGAGTAGGGGGAGGGGAACCGATTCCCATTTCAAGAATGTAAATTTAAAATAAACAGCCGGATCACAGGAAAACACACATGCACTCGGCATATGTTCCAGGGCACACTGAAGACTGCTGATGTTTGGAGACTGAGAGTCCCCCGCTTTCATTTTTTGGAAGCCACAGCAAGAAAGCAGGTCTCAGAGGAGCTGCAGTCTCTGGCCGCAGAGGTGAGCCTCTAAAAGTATATCCTGAGGCTACAGGGCCTTTTGGAAGTTGGCACACTTTCAGCAGGAAAGATGGTAAAATATTAGGGCTTGAAAAAGCCCACAGCTGATCCAGCAATGAATATAACTGCTATCAGATGCCAGCATGTCTATCAGTAACAAAGACAGATGTGTGGGGAGCTCTCTGGTGTACGCACGAAAGCATATGGAGACAGGGAGTAGGGGGAGGGAGGGAAGGAATATTTCCAGGCATGGACCTGTGAAGCCTGGATCTCCCATAAATCTGACTGGCAGCAGAGAAGTCAGCTGGACCAGATCTAAATTGCTGTGGATTTTCATTCCTCCTCTCCCATAACAAAAATTAACACTAGGCCTAAATCACAAAGAGACCGGATTCTGGTTCCAACTCAAATCTGTACACCAGTTTTAAATGGGATCAAAAATCAAGCCCCAGTTTGGATCTGGCTCTCTTTTTTCCAGAGCTTAAGAAGAGGGCTGTTTGGAGACAGAATTTTCAGGTTCAGCGGAGCCCAAGGGCTAGCCAAAGAGCTGGGATCACGGTCCAAACTACCTCAAAAGTTTGGAGGTGGGTGGATCGGTGACATTCCTGGTGCCCCTCCTGTTCTCTGCTTTCCTGAGGGCTCTCAGATGTTCGTTTAATTCTGGCAGTGAGGTTTGATGCAGGGATGGCTGTGTGGTTTTCGTGGCCTGTGATGTACAGGAGGTCACACTAGTGATCTGGTGCTGTCTTGAACACTACAGAGGTGAGGTTGGTTCTCACCCATCTCTACTGATAGGAGAGCATGGCAGGAGATGGACATGTGGCCTCACTCAGGGATCGAGAATTATTCCTTGCCCCCAACCCAGATTGCTTTGCTTTGATCGGTCATAGCTCACTTAAACAAAAAACAAACAAATAAAGAGAGACTGGGAAAGCTGAGTGGATTGATTCATGTATCAATCATTGATTTTGAGTATGGGGAGATCACCGCCTTTCCATAACTTGAATAGTGGCTTTGCTTTGTGTCTTCTGACCCTCTAAGGGCATGTTTTCTGCAAAAATCAAAACAAACTGTGACAATGAATCTCACAGCCCTGGTCCCCAGACTCAGGCTCGCGCTCTAGGGCTAAAAATAGCAGTGTAGACATTCCTACCTGGACTGGAGAAAGGGAAGTGAGGGGGCAGCCCTCAGACCCCAAGCTCCAGTCCAACTGGGACCATCTACACTGTTTTTCTGAGTCCCAAAGTGTGAGTCCAAATCGGTAGACCCAGGTTTTCAGACACACTGCTGTGGATCTCCTTCTACAATGTTGGTTTAAGCTATATCTACACTACAGCTGGTGTGGTAAATCCCAGCTTGAGGAGACATACACAAGCTAGCTCTGAACAAGCTCTCACACACTAAATATAAAGCATGATCCCAGTTGCATACGCAGCAGAAGGGGCTAGCTACCCTCCGTATGTATTTAGGGTTTCAGTTGGACCCCTGTTGCCTCTGTATCTACACTCTATTTCTAGTGTTCTGGTGAAATGAGAGCTAGACCATGTATGTTTCCTCAAGCTGGAATTTACACTTCCCAGCTCTAATGTAGATACCCCCTAACTCCGAAGCCACTAACCTCCTATCCTTGCTCTATCTCATCTTTAGATCAGTCTTTGTGTCAACTGCCCCACTGCAAATCCACTGATCACACTGGAGGGAAGCCACTGTTACCAAGAGGCTTTTCCCCATAGTGTGTGTGTGTGTGTTTGGGGTTGCGGGGGAACTCTACAGGGTCAGTTAGAGATGAGCCTGATCACAATTCCCATAATGGAGCATCTCTGGGCTTTCAGACACTTCAGATCCATATCCAAACATTCACTTTTCAGGCTGAAATTTTCCATGCTTGGTCATTGTACGTCTTTCCTAGAAAGCTTAAGTGAAATCCGTGTGACTGCTTTTGACTTTATAGGAAGGTGAAAGGGGGGCGGGGGGAGAGAAACCCTCTTTTACAGACAGTAGCATTCAGGTCATCTGTTAGGGTCCTTTTTTTTTTAGTCAGATTGCTCACGAACGACATTGAAATGACCAGCTTGGCCTGGAAATAGTCCCAAATGCACAGTAAACATTCCCATACATTTGAGAAATGCCACGTGAGAGTGGATGGCTCACTTGATATTTGCCATGTTCCATTCGCTACTTTGGATGCATCTGGCACTGGATACTGACCTAGATGAACCAGTTGGTTTGACCCAAGGTGATTTAGCCCTGTAGAGCCATTCTTTTTTTCTAAAGTTAAGAGGATCATAACAAGCTAGATCACGTAGGTGGAGAAATCAAGATTTCACCCAGAGACTTTTAGCCCCAAATCCCCAAGCGGCTGCCACTTGAGCTAAGGAAGATGCCAGCCTTAACGTACCCACAGATAACATCTGAGGAGCAGCCGCTAGAGGGGGCAAGTGCTCCACACTCTCTTAGGCATGGGAATTATCTAGGAGTCTCAGAATGTGCATGGGCGTGATGGCTGAAATTTGCTCGTCTCCACGTGCTTCAACACGCATGGCTGGGCTTAGGTTCTCATCCTGCTAATTTGTGGCAGGAAAAGCTTTCACTGATGGGATAAGGCCTGAGTAAAGACTTTAGATCTTCTCTGCCAGGATCACGTCAGGCTTTAACCTGTCTGGGAGCCCAGGTGTTCAGTAGGTATTTAAGATGGCAGGCGTAGTGGGCTGAACATTGTGCTTGGCCAGATACTATAGTGATGGGGTGAAGTAGAAAGATAGCTGTGTCACGCTGGAGTCAGTAAGACTGAGCGTGCACTAACACGTTCAAAATCTGGGTGTCTGTTTCCAGCTCTGCTCTTGGCTGGCTGGGTGACCTTAGGCAAGTCACAGCACCACCCCGTGTCTCAGTTTCCCCATAGGAAAGATAAAGAAGAAATCCTGTGGCACCTTTAAAGACTAACAAATTTATTTATCACATGAGCTTTCATTGGAGAAAACCCCACTTTGTCAGAGGCTTTGAAGATGAGAGCCCTTGTTTGTTTTCCTGAACTAAACTAACACGGCGACCCCTCTGGAACATATGTAAGATGGTGAGGATGATATTTTGTAAAGTGATTTGAGATTTACTGATGAAAGGGGTTATATAAGACCTAGATACTCGTATTAAGAACTTACACTGTAAAAGGGCCGGTCACTCACTCTATGGCATGTTAACCACAGTAGAGTCTTATGTCAAGTTAAGGACTCATTTCTGAACAGTACCAATGTCTTGAAGGCACCAGCACTTTGCAGGATCAAATCCTAAATCCTTATCTTGCCTGAAGGACTTAAACTGCTTTCTAGGCAAAATTAACCCCAGCATAGAAGTCCTATACAATGCACTGTTTCATCCCGAATAGGGGCATTAAGTGATATACAGGATCTTGTGTGCGGCCTCATCTTTTACCCTAAATTCTCATTCTTATATAAGGTAGCTTTAGGCTTTTATGCAGCTTTAAGGACTTACAGCAGCTTAAATGCTTATGATTTAAGGGTTTCTGCTGCCTTAAGGTCTTTTGTTACCTCCTTCATCTTTGCCACATTCAAAAAACCTGGGAAATTAAATGCAAAAAGCTCTGTTCAGTCAATGAGGTTGCAGCTAAGCCCTCAAAAGTCAGGAGACATGAAGGGAAGGTGGAACTCGCAGCCTTAACTCTTCCCATTGCAAAATAGCTTTGATTACATCACCATTGGTTGTCTCAGGCTCACATGACTGTCCAAGATTGTAGGAAACATTTCTAGTGGTTGCTTTAATTTAGAACGTACATGACCACATCACTAACTACTGTATCATTAAGCACATGAGCAAAGGGCAGGATTAAGGGTGCTCTATTCACCCTTAACTCTCCCCACCCCTTTATCATCCTGCTCCTGGGTTTACCTGGGGTACAGGCACCTCACTTCCCACTCTGAGGGGGATAAAACTGACACCTCTTCTTTCAGCCCAGCTCTGCCTCTTGAAGGCTTTTCAGCTATGTCTACACTCATTAAGTCGACTCTGTTAAGTCGACTTAACAAGGTCGACTTTAAGTCGACTTAACGGAGCATCTACACTTAAAGTTGACTTAAGTCGACCTTGTTAAGTCAACTTAACAGAACCTGTAGTGTAGACATACCCGTCCACACTGGCTTTAAGTCAACTTAATAAGGTCAACTTAAGCCTTAAGTCGACCTTCAGAAGTGGAGTTATTAAATCGACTTCAGGAAGCGCTTAAGTCGACTCAACAAGTGCCCAGTGCGGACTCAGAGTTCTGTAGGTCGACTTATGCATCCTTAGGTCAACCTAAGGTGCCAGTGTAGACGCACCTTCATGCTTGAAAGCTTCTGCAGCCATTGGCATGAGCTGCCATCTTGGCTGTGTAGCCAGGGGCCTCCAGAGCTAAAAGTGTGATTGGAGCGAGTTTGAGTTAACACTCAACTGCAGCAGGGACCCATAGCAGACACCGGCCTGTGCTGGGGATGTGAGGTTGGCTTCTGAATATGAAGGGAGTTTTCCTTCAGTCATTTTGCTTCCTTCAACGTCATGCAGCCAATGGCCCATTAACAAATACACCCACCCCATGCCCTGTGAAGAAGCCATCTTATCCACCTTGCACAGCTGGGGAAGCTGAGGGAAGTGACTTTTTCTGCACTATAGAGGAAACTGGTGTCACAAGCAGGAATAACACTGAGGGAATCCTGGGTTCCAGTCTTGGGCCCAGGCCATGCTTTTCTCTCTAATAAAGATGGTGTGCAAAATACACTTCTTTCTTTCATCTCTGCATAGAGGAAATGCCTGCCTGTCCCCAGCTGTAATCCCCAGACTGGCCTTTTAATGTTGTGCTTGCAAAGGACACATACCAACAAATCCAGCGTTGTAGGGAGGGGATGGGAAGGCTGGGCCTCTGGGAATATCTGAACTTTCAAACATCTCCTATGCTACTTCGTTCATCAAAAGAATAATCCGACCTCAAGAGTTCTGGCATTTCTCAGGGGGCATGGCCACAGGCCCTCTTTCCTTCCTCAGTTTTCTGCAGAAGCTCTCCCAGTGGTGTGTGTAGATGGGAAAACCTTGTGTCTCCACCAAAACCAGAGTGAGTGCATAGCCAGCTTGCAGCTTCAGCATGCTAGATTTTTTTTTCATAGAAAATGATTTCCTAATATCCACCCCCTTCCCATTATTTCCCATGAACTAACCCCCCCTTCTTCCCTCCTGCTACACACATGCCCGTCCTCCTTTTACCACGTCAAGCGATGGCAGCCGGGGACACTGGATAGTCCAGAGCGTATCTGAAGGGTGTATTATCTCATTCACTGGCTGAGGCTCCCAACACTAATAATTTCCACAGTAAAACAAAGCAGGGGTGGGGGGAATGGCTCTCCAGTCCTTCTGAAACACATCCAATTCTTTTTGCCGGTCTCTCTTTCCAGATACGCATGCCAGCTTTTCTAAGGCCTCTCAGCCTGTCCAAGGCCTCATGTCACAAGATAGCTTCTTCCATCAGCAGCCAAACTCTTGATGCAGGGACAGGATTGAACTGGCCTGTCTCACTGATGTTATTATTGTTACAGGCAAACCCCAATAGCATTTGCGTAGCTGTGCAAATCCCGTTGATGCTGTAATGATAGGCAGAGTAGCCCAACATTGATTAGTTCTGTCATCGTTCTCCCTTCATCTGAATCACATCTCGAGACACATATCTACCAGGATGTGTACAAGATATCAGCCAGCTAATAAGGACGAGGTAGCGATACGCATGGAGAAAATGCATATAAAAACTAATGACATGTCAGTCACTATCCTCTCCATTTTAATTGGATGCTATTTCTCCTTGCCTCCCCCTTTGGGCTACGGTTTGCTAACTCTGGATCACTAACGGCCTCCAGAGTGGTTCCATACAGGCATAAGAATCTTCCTGTGTAGCTCCTGTTGTAGGTTTGGGTTAGATCCGTTCAGATATATAGTTCCCGATCCTGTGGGGCTGTTTATGGTTATGGGGTCTGCCAGTAAAACAATTGGCAGAATCACGGATTGAGTTTGTAAGCAATTTGGGGGGCTGTCATCCTTTGTCTGTACAATGCCCGGCACAATTTGGATGCTATTGTATAATCAGTCATTAAGAGGATGTGCACAATGAGATCACTAAGCGAATGGAGAACATGCGTCCCATGATGTGTAACTTGTTTTCAGGGCCGATATATGTAAGATCATACAGAGTGATATCAAGATGAGATCATTGTCTGGAGGAGTTTAAGATGAAAGTATTGTGAGTGGAGAGATGTCAACAGAGCCCTGATACTCCTTGTACCTATGTGGGTTTTGTGGGCCAACATTTGTCCCAAAGTGCGTCTACACTTGTAAATTAAGTCGACTTGAGCCTGTTTAAGTCGACTTAATTTACTCTACATCTACACTACAGTTTCCTTAAGTCGACTTAAGCTACTGCTTAAGTCGACTTAAGGAAATTTTAAGTCGGCTTTATAAAACCTAGTTTAAAGTCAACTTTACTGGCTAAGTAGACTTTATTAAGTCAACTTAGCCAGTGTAGACGTGGATTAGCCCTAAATCGACTTTAAGTTGACTTAAAGGGCCCCCAGGGCTCCCTCACTGACCTCCCTGCCAGGGTGGCTGGCACAGCCAGAGCCCGGCGTACCCACCCACACGGCAGGATACAGACCTGCCCACCCCGCTCCTATACCCTGCCCCTGTCCGTCCTGCTCAGCCCCCATTGTACCCTGGTACAATGGGGAAAATGCTGAGCCCCCTGGCACTTTGAAAGGGGTGACCCCCCCTCCCACCATGGACCACTACCAGGTCCACCTAGCCTCTAGAGTCGACTTAGGCATCCAGTGTGGACGCTCTAAGTTAATTTGGCATGGCCTACTTTAAGTCAACTTAATTTTATAGTGTGGACATGATAAGTCAACTTATTTGGCCAAGTGTAGACAAAGCCAAAGAAAATGGCTATGTCTACACTAGAAAAAATTAAGTCAACTTTGTTAAGTCAACTTAATAAGGGCGACTTTAAGTCGATTTAAAGTTGACCTTATTAAGTCGACTTAACAACGTGGACTACGTCGACTTAAAGTTAAGTTAACTTAGTCCACTTTGTTAAGTTGACTTAACTGCCCTTAAGTCGACTTAATAAAGTCGACTTAAGGGTTACTCCCCATCAACTCTGTCCTTAAGTTGACTTAAGGAGTCAACTTAAGGCTTAAGTCAACCTAATGGGTGGTTGTTCTTAAGTCGACTTAAGCTTTCATTAAGTTGACTTAAAGAATTTCTTAAGTCGACTTAATGCAAGTCAGGTGTAGACATGGAGTAATTTAGGTCAACTTAAGGGTCCTTAAATTGACCTAAATTGCTAGTGTAGACATACCCAATGATTTTAAGACGTTTTAAAAAGAACTGATAAGGGTTTTTAAAGCTATTTCTTTTTTATATCCCTTGGCCTTCAAAATAGACACCTCAGCTTGTTTCTTCAGAAAGCCAAGATAAAAAATGTGTTAAAGTGGAGTGAAGGTTGAGGACAGGGCCAAAAACTTTACAGGGAGGGAGTAATGATTTCAAAACCAAGATTATAAACCCAGCCTATTCAGAGTTAAGGTTAAATTTAGTAAGTCCGCTGATGTGTTGCGATCACAGAACACAATACAGACTAATATTGTCTCGTTGTGCTTGTCTTACACTTTTGATTGTAGATTCTTTGGGGAATGTGCTGTCTTTTCGTTCTGAGTTTATACAGATATTGATATATAGTTTATCTGTTGCATGCATCCCACATAGGGACAGGCAAAAGTGCAAATGATTTCTAATTGAAAGGTGGTTACAGCCATTAGACTGATTTATATCTTCATTCACACTGAGTACTGCTTTTGTACCTGAACAATCCCGTTGAATTCAGTGCGGTTTCTTGCAGAGGAAAGATAAAACATTAGGATGAGCGGGGCAAGTTTCTACCTGAATTCATGGTTCACGGTGAAGTGTGCTGATGTGAAATTCAAGGAAAGAGGGACTGTGAAGCCAGGATTGGAGGGTCCTTCACACCCAGATTGTGCCATGCCATTAATACACTGCAGTTTCCCAATGGGGCTCTTGAACACCCAGCAAGGTATAGGAAGGGAGTTACAACATGGGTGACAAAAAAAGGAACCAGGGAAATCTGAGAGGGCCGTACCTTGTAGCCAAAGTAACATGGCCCTTTCCACCTCCACTTCTTTCTCCAGTGTGTTAACGTAGCCCTCTGGTTAACACCACGCAGCGGGTCGGCCCTAGCTTTTCTCACCAGCATGGCATCATAGAAACTGGAAGGGATCATGAGAGGTCATTGAGTCCAGTCCTCTGCCCTATCCAGGGCTTCTCCCTTGATCTCTGCTCTCAGCTGCCACTTGGGTACAGTGTAAGTGGGAGATGGTGCTCCAGCCACAGAGTGTGTCTTCACATCAGGACACAAGCCCACGCTGCTGTCCATTTCCTCCAGTGAGACACCAGGAGATTCTGCTCCTCCCACATTCCCCTGTCTCCTAGCATGCTTTATTATTACTATCAGCCCCAGGAGCTGTGACTCTTAGCATCAGAGCTGCAAGCTGGAACAGGTCAAAATTGG
>ML685864.1:3466924-3493053 GCA_007922175.1 Pelusios castaneus
TGTGTGTGTGTGTGTGTGTGTGTGTGTGTGTGTGTGTGTGTGTGTTTAAATCCCCAGGTCCTGGAGTCATGAGATGATGTATGAATCTCAGCTTCCTAGTTTCGAAAACGTAAATATCTAGCTCTCCTGGTCAAAAGGAAAAAGACGGGAAAAAAGACATCTAAATGTTCACAAACCAGACAATAAATACAAAGAACCCCAAACTGTTTTAAAATCTCATGATTTTAAAACAAAGCCGCATGATATTTCGGGGCCTGACATGATTTTTGAGCTCTGGAAGGTGGCAGTACTATAATACACTGTCTTTTGGGGTAGGTTTCATGTTCAAGTGAAACAAACAAGGAGTCCGGCGGCACTTCTAAAGACTAACAAATTTATTTATCGCATGAGCTTTCGTGGGAGAAAATCCCACTTTGTCAGACACTTTGAGGATGGGGAACTTACAGCATGGGAGGAAAATAAATGCAAGGGAGTCTATGACATAGGCTCAGGTCAGGCTGTAACAGCAAATCAAAGCAGATGTTTAGATTAAAACACTGGGGAACAGCACATAGAGAAAGGTGAGGTCAAATCATCTGTTGTAATGAGAAAAAAATCCGTAGAACCTGTTTAACCCTGAATGTTCAAGTGAGTTAGGCTTTTGAATTTTGCCTCTGGCCGACCCCAGCATGGCAAAGGGTAATTGACCTAGAGCTGTCTGCCTTTGCTTTCCTCAGGCTGAGTCTAGAGAAACAAAAAGGAAGAGAGGAAAAAAAAATCTCTAAGGCATTGAATTCCATGGAAACCTTCCATCTGTGAGAAAAGTAGATATTTTCTGGACTATTTTTGTTAATGATCTGCCTGGCAGAATCTTACTTGACTTGGTATTGCTACCCGCTGGGTGCAGAAGGGTTAAAATGCTGTCCGTGGGGCAGAGCAGGAGTTGCGAGGCATTTCCTTTGTGTCTCTGGTGATAAATAGGTTCTTACAGACTGAACGTGAATGGAGGATCCAGGACAGACAATGGAAGCTCCAATGATAGGGACATTGACACCTAGTGACCAAGGAAGGTAAGAGGAGGGGATTCCTTCAGTAGACTTAATGAAAACGTAAGTAGACTTAATAAGAACCACCCATTAGGTTGACCTAACCCTTCCTTAGGTCGACCTAAGCCCAGTGTGGACATTTAAGTCCACTTCCTTAAGTCGACCTAAAGGCAGTTAGGTCGACTTAACAAAGTGGACTTAGTTCATGTCCATGGACGCCACTTTGTTAAGTCGACTTAAAAAAGTTGACTTTTAAGTCGACCTTATTAAGGTGACTTAACAAAGTCGACCTAACTTTCTGTAGTGTGGACATAGCCCATGAGAGGGGTGGTCACCACTCTGGTCAGTGGGTATCCCACCATAACATGCTGACCTATCTCAGGGCAAGAGACATCACTCATTCCATCTCCCTGGGCCACTTCCAACCGTGCCTCCTGATGCTGACATGTGGGTCTCATTCAGGGCTTTGGATTCTTTGGCACCAATAGCTCCCTAGATGTCTGACTCTGGGTAGTCAGCCATGGGTAGCCCATCTCCATTCAGTCTCCAGGGCCCCTGGTTTCCTCAACTGGGGGCTGAAGCAGCTCCTGGCTTAGAGACTCCACCGAGCATCCATCCTCCTTGGTAGTCAGCCTGGAATGAGCTGGGTGCTCCTTTTTATGCTGGGGCAGCAGTTGGGGCATGCCAAGCACACTTTGGGGAGACAGGACTTCTGCTGCCCATCGTGTGTGCATAATTCTTTCATTGCTGGGTAAGCCCACCGCCATCACAAACTATCAGAGTGGCCACAGTCAGGTAGGTTGAGAACTGACTGAAAGACAAAGGGAGATGATAAACACTAAAATATGGACTTGGGATAAATGTCTAGTGGATTTATGAAGGAGCCCAGTTTTGATTGAACTTCTTCACCAATTGATATACGGTGAAATAATTGGAATAACAGAAACATGGTGGGATAACTTGCATGACTGGAGCACTGCCATGGATGGATATAAATTGTTCAGGGAGGACAGACAGGGAAGAAGGGGGGGGAGGAGTAACGCTATATATAAAAGAGCTGTATGACTGCTCGGAGCTCCACTATGAAAGTGGAAACAAGATGGTTGAAAGTCTATGGGTTAAGTTTAGGGGAGAATGCAACAAGGGGGATGTTGTGGTGGGTGTCTGCTACAGACCGCCAGACCAGAAAGAGAAGGTGGATGAGGCATTCTATGGACAACTAACAGAAGTTTCCAGATCGTCGCAGGCCCTGGTTCTTATGGGGGACTTCAATTATCCTGACATCTGCTGGGAAGATAATACAGCAGTGCACAGGCAATCCAGGAAGTTTTTGGAGAATATTGAGGACAACTTCCTAGTACAAATGCTGGAGGAACCAACTAGGGGCCTTGCACCTCTAGACCTATTGCTCACAAACAGAGAAGAATTGATCGGGCAAGTAGAAGTAAATGGCAACCTGGGCAGCAGTGACCATGAGATGGTAGAGTTCAGGATCCTGATCAATGGAAGGAAGGAAAGAAGCAGAACACACACCCTGGACTTCAGAAAAGCAGATTTTGGCTCCCTTAGGGAGCTAATAGGCAGGATCCCTTGGGAGGCTGATCTGAAGGGGAAAGGTGTCCAAGACAGCTGGCTGTATTTTAAAGAAACCCTGTTAAAGGCACAGGAAGATAACATTCCGATGTGCAGAAAGAACAGCAAATGTGGACGGCGACCAGCGTGGCTTAACAGGGAACTCTGCGGGGAGCTGAAACATAAAAGGGAAGCTCACAAAAAGTGGAAGCTTGGACAGATGACAAGGGAGGCATATAAAGATCTTGCTTGGGACTGCAGGGATAAAATCAGAAAGGCCAAAGGACAATTGGAGTTGCAGCTAGCAAGAGATGTGAAGGATAACAGAAAGGGGTTCTATAAGTAGATCAGCAACAACAAAAGGATCAGAGGTGGTGTAGGTCCCCTACTGAATGGTGCAGGCATCCTTGTGGTGGATGATGCGGAAAAGGCTGAAGTACTCAATGCTTTTTTTACTTCAGTCTTCACAGGGAGGGCCAGCTCCCAGGCTACTACACGGGGTAACGCGGAATGGAGAGGAGAGCGGCCCTCAGTGATGGACAGTCACATTAGGGAACATTTAAAGAAATTGGATGTGCACAAGTCCATGGGGCCGGATGAACTGCATCCGAGGGTGCTCAGGGAGTTGGCGGAAGTGATTGCAGAGTCGCTGGCCATTATCTTTGAGACCTCGTGGCAAACGGGGGAGGTCCCAGAGGATTGGAAAAAGGCAAATATAGTACCTATCTTCAAGAAAGGGAAAACGGAGGATCCGGGGAACTACAGACCGGTCAGCCTCACCTCAATCCCTGGGAAAATCATGCAGCAGGTCCTCAAAGAATCCATCCTGAAACACTTGGAGGAAAATAGAGTGATCGGGAACAGTCACCATGGATTCACCAAGGGCAAATCGTGCCTGACCAACCTGATTTCCTTCTATGATGAGATGACTGGATTTGTGGATGAGGGAAGAGCCAGTGACGTGGTATACCTTGACTTTAGCAAGGCTTTTGATATGGTTTCCCACAGCATTCTCGTTGACAAGTTAAGGAAGTATGGGTTGGACAAGTGGACCGTAAGGTGGATCGAAAACTGGCTAGATCAATGGGCTCAGTGGGTAGGAATCAATGGCTCGATGTCTGATTGGCAACCGGTAATGAGTGGAATGCCCCAGGGGTCGGTCCTGGGGCCGGTTCTATTCAACATCTTCATTAATGATCTTGATGATGGAATAGACTGCGTGCTTAGTAAGTTCGCGGATGACACCAAGTTGGGGGGGAATGGTAGATACTCTGGAGGGCAGGGAGAGGATCCAGGGAGACTTGGACAAATTGGAACACTGGGCCAAAAGAAACCTCATGAGGTTCAACAAAGACAAGTGCAAAGTCCTACACTTAAGACGAAAAAATCCCATGCACTGCTACAGGCTGGGGACCGATCGGCTAAGTAGCAGCGCTGTAGAAAAGGACCTGGGAGTTATGGTGGACGGGAAGATGAATATGAGCCAACAATGTGCCCTTGCTACCAAAAAGGCCAATGGCATATTAGGCTGCATCAGTAGGAGTATTGCCAACAGATCGAGGGATGTGATAATTCCCCTCTATTCGACACTGGTCAGGCCGCATCTGGAATACTGTGTCCAGTTTTGGGCTCCCCACTACAGAAAGGATGTGGACAAATTAGAAAGAGTCCAGCGGAGGGCAACAAAAATGATTAGGGGGCTGGGGCACATGACTTATGAGGAGAGACTGAAGGAACTAGGCTTATTTAGCCTACAGAAGAGAAGACTGAGGGGAGATTTGATAGCAACCTTCAACTACTTGAAGGGGTGCTCCAAAGAGGAGGGAGCTAGGCTGTTCTCGAGGGTAACAGAGGACAGAACAAGGAGCAATGGTTTCAAATTACAGCTGGGGAGGTCAAGGTTGGATATTAGGAAAAACTTTCTCACTAGGAGGGTGGTGAAGCATTGGAATGGGCTATCTAGGGAGGTGGTAAAATCTCCATCTTTGGAGATATTTAAAGCCCGGTTAGACAAAACCCTGGCCGGGGTGATTTAGAGGGAGTGGTCCTGTTTTTAGCAGGTGGTTGGACTAGATGACCTCGTGAGGTCCCTTCCAACCGTATTATTCTATGATTCTATGATAAATAAATGAAGAGGCTCTAGAAAGATTTTAAAAATGAGATTCCATGTGGGAAAGTGTAAGCTAGTTCTTCTGTTGAGAGAAATATCCAAACTATGCATAACCAATGACAAGACACAGCCTAGGAAGCAGAATAATAGCAGAGAGCATAGTAGATACAAGTTTGCAATCTGATGTGGCAGGAAAAAAGCTGTGAATCTGGGCTGCACAGGAAGAGAAATTACATCTGCGAATAGGAAAAAATTAGCTCCTATCTATATGGTGAAATCATGAACAAGGAAATTCCCACCTAAGCCATAGCATCAAGCCAAAGTCTGTACATTATGCGCAATCCAACTGAAGGCCATTTTGAGTGATGTCTGGGTTTTGTGCTGGCCCACTACATGCAGGAAAACTCTACCTGCCCTTTGTCTGTCTTGTCCATTTGGACTGTAGGCTCTTTAGGGCAGGAAGTATCTGTCACTGCGTTTGTACAGCTCCTAGCACAAATCTTAGCTGCAGCGTCTAGGCACTACTATAATCAATGTGATTACCTATCCATTTAGCAACTGGTAGGGCCAGATTCTCAGCTGGAGCGAATCAGGATTGTTCCATGGAAATCAAACAAGCAGGCCTAATTCCAATCTCACATTGGTTTACACCAATATGCCTCCACTGACTTCAGTGACCCAACGATACAGAAGGATTGATTGCCGTCTTGCACCAGCCAAAGATTTGGCCACAAATTTTCTCAGGAGAGAGCCATTAGTGCCCTGCAATGACATCTATTATCTGCTTTATGGTTTGTTTCCATCTCTTTCTTCCGTGTCTTTGTCCAATCCTCCTCTGCTACCCCAACTGACTCATCATTCTGATGTTTTCTGCTTTGGGTCATGATATCTATTTCTCACTTCACCACAGTGATTTTCCATCCTTGTCCTTTTTCTCTCTCCCCCCCCCCCTTCCCCGTTGATTAAATTTTTTACGTATTTGACAAAAGAAGAAAAGAAAACTTTCCAGAACCAATTAATTTTAAACATAAAAGCAGCTTGACTGACTGATTAAGGGATGTTTTCCCTTGAGGGGGGAATGTGAATGAGTTTTGATTTAATTTTATTATTGAGAAGCAGAGTGTTTTAACTAGGGGGAAGAAAACATACCATTTACAAGCTCAAATTCCAAGCAGAGCATTGCCACCAGATGTTCGCATGATGAGAAGAGAACGAAGCAGGATGGCAGTGTATAGGGAAGAGACTGTGGGTGGGAGGGAAGGGGAACAAAAAGAGCCCGTGAAATCTGCCCTTGGGTTTTGAATGCCATCTACAGATCTGAATTCAAACTCTGTTAGAAACTATTGATGCCTCCTTGAGAAGCTGAGATATGCATTTTGTTTACAAAAAGCTCTGATCTCATGTATCCAATATTTCCAGTCGTTCTTTTTCCTCTTAGTTTTTCATTAGTAGAGGGCATTGGTGGGGAAAAACATCAAATCTTTGGCCATCTGACTGGTGAAAATCAGAAGTGTAATTCTCAAGCGTCCCATATTTGGTAGCAACTTCATTTCTTTAAGTCCCCAGTGTCTGAGTTCTGCTCCAACTTGCTGTCCCACCCACTTTCCTTGTTGAAAGTGACTGCCAGTTGAGTTAGAAACTCGGGAAACTGAGTTTAGAAAAAGAGAGAGAAGGTGGTTGAGGTAATTTCTTTTATCGGCACTGCTTCTGTTGGTGAGAAAGGCGAGCTTCCAAGCACCACAGAGCTCTTCTTCAGGCCCAGACCAGTGTAAGCTCAAAAGCTTTACCTATATGTATTCTGTGGCCGTAGTTGCTTTCCTCTGAAGCATCAGGGATTGGCCACACGTGGCGATGGTGGCCTGGACAGGTTGGACCAGTGCTCTGCGGTGAAGAATCCTCTTTCTCAATGCCTGGCTGGTAGGTCTTGCTCACATACTCAGAGTCAAACTGATCATGGGATTTGGAGTTTGGAAAGAATTTACCCTCAGGTCAGATTGGCAGGGACTTGGGCTCTGGCCTAAAGGGGGGCCCGAGGTTCCAGCCACTAAGGCCCCTGTGTTATCCAACCCCCACTGCCCTGCTCAGCCCCCCCCCCGTATCAGCGGGGGCTGGGGGGCACTGGGAAGGCCTCTGCTGGCACTGGGGAGGGGCAGAGCCCTGGACCACTCTTGCCTCACCCCGTCCCCCC
Source organism: Pelusios castaneus (assembly GCA_007922175.1). NCBI lineage: Eukaryota > Metazoa > Chordata > Testudines > Pelomedusidae > Pelusios > Pelusios castaneus. The sequence continues at coordinate 3,473,820 of ML685864.1, forward strand.
TCCCCCCGGGCTGACTGATCTGCCCCCAGAGGCAGAGCAGGCTGGCATCTGTTCACTCTGCTCCTGAGGCAGGGCTGGGTTGCAGTGTGGCCTCCCGCATGGCTTTCCAGGCCACCATGGTTGGGGGGCTGGGGCCCTGGAGGGGGTCCCTAGATTGGAGGGGGGCACGATACTGGGCAGGTCGGGTCCTCTTAATTTGGCACTCGTTAGTAGGACTGAGGTCTCTTTCCTGGTCTCTTCTTGTGGCACAATAATTTAGTCTACCAAGGACTGAAATGTTTTATTCTATCTGAAGCCTCATGCTGAGAGCTGGGTGAGATTTAACATCCTGTAATATACAGGAGGTCGGACGTGCTGATCCGATCACCCCTTCTTACCTTAAACTATGGTCAATGAAGATAATTCTTCCTTTGTCTTGTCTGCTTAGATTGTAGGCTCTTCAACTCTGGGATTCTATCTTTGTACAGCACCTAGCACCATAGGCTATGTCTACACTGGCAAGTTAGTTCGAATTAAGGAGGCTTAAATCGAACTAACTAAAGCCATGGCTACAGTAGGCTTTAGTTAGTTCGAATTAAGGGCTTCCTTAATTCAAACTAATAAGTTTGAATAGGGTATTCGAACTAAAGGGGTTAATTCGAACTAACTAGTTCGAATTAACCAATGTGGCCATGTTAATTCGAACTAATTTCTTAGTTCGAATTAACTGGCCATTGAAATGAATGGGGATCGCTAATTCGAACTAAGCAAGTGCTTGCTTAGTTCAAACTAACGTTCCAGTGTGGCCATGCTAGTTCGAATTAAACTAATTCGAACTAACTAAAATTAGTTCGAATTAGTTAGTTCGAACTAACTAATTTGAACTAATTTTAGTAAGTGTAGACATAGCCATAGGGTCTGATCTCAGCTGGGGGCCTGTAGGCTGCCATGATAGAAATAAGAACTATGGAGCCGTCACCTCTGAAAAGGCTAGATTTCACCAAGAAACTTGGAGATAAACATCTACCCAGCTAGTGTCAAAGGTCTGAGTCATCTGGTGACCTTTTTCCAACCCCAACTTTTCTTTGGTGTTTGGACAACACAGGAGGGAGTGACTCCCTACAAGACTCATGGCACGTATGTATTTCTTGTGTCTTTTTTATTCGGGCTGACTGGAGGATATGGTACTGCTTAGTAATGGCTTTCACATGATTGCTGTAGGAAAGCATGCCGTGTTGTTATGGTCTTGCCTTCATCCAACTCCAAGAAAAGGGGGAAGAAAAAAATGTTAATAGTTTATTTCAGCTTTGAACATGTGCAAATTCCGCATCGGGAGACATCTGGCAAACAACAGCAATGGAGGGGGACGAAATTCCAGCCCTGCCACATATCAGACAGCGTTGGCACTGGGTAAAGTTATGTTTAAAAAGGAAAACAACAGAAAACAAAATCCTTCTTGCACTGTGTGTTGAGAATCCTGGACTTCAAAGCCTTGTGTGTGTGTTTTGGGGATGTTGCGTTACTGTAGTGAATTAATGGAAAGCGTAAGAGTTCAGATCGTTTTCAGATGTGCATAGAGAGAAACAAATGGTAATGCAGGCTATGGGGGAAAAGTGTGGGTTGGGGGAAGGGTAGAAGTCCTCGCCAATGATCTGTCTTGCTGGGGTCTGAGGTCGAAGCTGAAAGGACTTTCTGATAGAGGAGTAGGGTCAGTTTTGAACATGAGGGAATGGGAGACAGAACTCCTGAGTTTCATGCCCGATTCCACCCACTGGCTTTGTCTGAGACTGTTGCCATCTCTCTAAGCCTAAACTGAGCCTTCTGTGAAATAACTGCATACAGTGGAGGCATCATGAGGATTCAGGGTGTAAGTCAGTATAAGCCATATTACACCAGTTGAGGATCTGACCCTATTCAAAACTTATTTGAGGTTCCAAAACCAAACCACCAGAACCATGAAGTCCAGGCCCAGTATGAATCTCTTCGCCTCTAAGTCTGATTGGTGGAGTCCCAGAGCAGCTGATTGGCCCATTCTTAGGCCAGCAGCAGGCATGGGAAACTGTCTGAACAACTAGCTCCACCCTAATCTGGACTGTATGTCTGGTGCTTCCTGCGTATGCGTCCCTAGCTTCATTTCTTGGCCTTCTAAGCCAGCTTGAGGCCTGGCATCTGATTTGTGGTTCTCAGTCTCCGGTTTGTCTCCTGCCTCTCAGCCTCTGCTCTCCTGACATGTCCTCACTCTGGTTTCCGACTCCTGGTTTTAATCTTCAGTTTGTCTCCTGACCCGAGTTGACTCTGGTTCCTGACTTGTGGCTTTGATCTCCAGTTTGTCTTCTGTTTCTGACCCTCAGGCATCCCCGCCAAGCTCTTGTCTCCTGTCTTGTGACTGTGGACTCTGGCTCAGACAACTCAGTCTGGCTGCCCATGACCCAGCTATGACTTGAGATCCTTGGATGCAACATTTATAGTGTTATAGTACTGGATTATCATCCTGTAGAACTTTCCCCAAGTCTCAGGTAGACATTGGCTAGGATTTTTTGGGGGTGTGGACCTGAGCACAGGAGATTGGGATTTGTGTATTGTTGCTGTTTTTGATCCCACGCCTGTCTCAGAAAGTTTCTTTCTGCCCATGGTGCACAATAAGTGGGGACAGGAAAAGCACATCTTAGATCTGCATTTCTTTCCTGTTCTGTGTTTCCCTGGAAGATGTGGCAAGGCAAGTGAGGATGAGTCCAATTTGACAGCAGTGAAATTTCATGAGCTTTTTTTCTGATCTTAAATACCAGAAAACATTCTGAGATCTGTTAAATGTGATGGAGAAGAGAAAGAAGAGACACATATATCATTCCAGGATGCACATCCCACGCTGCCTCCAACTCAACATAAACATCTTCGGGCCAACTATTCAGAGGCCAGCAGTGTGAATAATCGCACCTATTGGGAACTGGTACAGGGACTTTTTGGTAACTCATCATCTTCTTCTACCAAGGCTCTTATGTCTTCAGTTCAAGACACAGCAGGCAGAGATTTCTCACAGAACTGGAAAGATTCCTCACAGTCTTGCAATGGACAGGTCTGGAAGAAACTTTCTCTTGCAGACAGCTCTTTGGTGTGCATTCGGCCTGCAAACCCAGGCCCCTGAAAACCTGAGCGTGGTCATTCCTAAAACCAAATAACAGCTTATGAAACAATTAAAATGCAAATACCGTGTCAGCCAGCAGATCTCAGGGAAATGGAAGTTTATTATGACTTTCTTCACCACAGTTGTTTTTTCCATTCCAACTGTCCCAACCTGGGATCCTTATATTTTATTATTTTTGTTCCATGCAATGCAATTTCCTTCTAGAGTTGATTAACTATTACAAAGCATTCTTGCGATGCTTGGTAAATAACAACGCAAACATGTTTATGTAACAGTTTAATGTGCTAATTATGTTTTTACATCAGAGCCGCTCGCATACCGCCCTGGAGTCTGTTAGTCTACAAGAGGAGGCACTTGGATGTGAAGGGTGCTGAGTTGAGAAGAAAGTTCATTTTTCATTCCATCTCAATAAATGATGCTCTTTCCAGAGTTTGTCACCTCTCTGCAAGGCTACTCCATGCTGGTTGTTCCATCTTAGAGGCTCACAGTTGTCTGTCTCCAGAGTATGTGTCTGCAAAGAGGCGGAAAAAAACATTAATGGATGGGCAGTGTCTCTGAGCCCCACATGTGTGATATGACAGAAAGTTCCTTCCCTTGTGCAGGACTCCATTCCAGCCTCATCAAAGTAGTTCAAGATTTGGCACTTAACCCAATCTCTAACTACTAGCTAGAGGTGTCACATGGGGATGATTTTCCCGCACTTGCATCTGCCAGGATTTTTAGTGATGAGCGTCATCATGGCCAACACAACTGGGATTGAACCAGGGACCTCCAGAGATGAAATCCTCCAGAGATAAAATACATGAACTGCTAGCTAGAAAGCTAAAGAGCCTGAGCATTCAAGGTGCACTGTAATATTCCTATATCCTCTGCAAATCAGGAACAAAGACGAAACTTGCACCACACTCATCAATGGGTTACCCTTGCACAAATATCTGGTGCTGGCCACTGTCAGAGATAGGGTACCAAGCTGGATGGAGCATGGCTCTGAGCCCATCCTACAGTTCCTAAGGGATGATTCCGCTGATTCAGATCAATACAGACCAGCCTGAATCTTCACACCTCACTCCAGAGTAAGAGCACTTGACCCGCTAATCAATCAGGCAACATTCCTTTGAGAATGGCAAGAGCTTTGCCAAAAGACTGGAGGCCCAACAATTCAACTTCCAGCCAAATTCTTGCCAGAAAAACCATGCTGATTTCACTGGGATTGCACTTGACTGGTACCTAGACGGGATGCGGTGCAGAGACATTGAGGTGAAGCCTTGCTCCTTCACCACACATGCCAAAAGGAGAGTGTTGACATTTATTTATAGATCCCAAGGGCAGAAGAGACCATCAAGAGTATTCGTTGTATAGCGTAGAGCTGAGAACTTCCCTGAAGTAATTCTTAGACTGTAAGGGCAGAATTCTGAGTTGGAGTAGGCAGTTGCCACACTGTTGAAGATCTTGCTACTACCTTCATTTGCTTTGAATTTGGCCGGGTGTGTTTTCTTCCCCCTTTTCACCTTTCTTACTAAATATTATTTGTACTGTCATTGTGTGGAGGTGCTCCAGTCAATGACCAGGATCTCACTGTCCTGGGCACTGTACAAACACATAACACAGAGAGCTTGCCATGCTATTCCAACAGCATAACCCCACCACCTTTTATTTGACTTTCTCCTGGACGCCGCTATTTCCAGAGGCGCTTGAGATGTACATCTCCCCCTTTCACTGACATGTGTCATCACATCACCACCGCTCCCGTGGCCAGAGCATAGCACTTCAGTCACTCTGCCTCATTCCCACAGTACCACTGCTGCTCTGCCTCAGTTTCCCTGATGGAGTTTCCAACCTCCTTTAGTAGCTTATGTGACTCAGACTACTGGCAAGATCACCACTAAAAATTAATAAGTCCCCGTTTCAATCAAACACCCGATAAAGGAGTCTTTGTCTCAGTGGGGCTTAGCTTCCACTCTTATGTTCACTTTAGTCCCCCTTAATTCTTTCCCTTCAGGGAGGGCACCCTCTGACATGGCCTGGATTGACAATCATTAGCAGGTCCCAGGGTTATCTGAATAGCCCCATGTCAGGGCTTTCTTCCCCTCCAGGATGGCTCTGGCCAGCAGCAGTCTCACGCCATTCCTGGCTCCAGCAAGTTTCTCTCCCCAAGTAAGAGATTTGCTCTCCTTCCCAGCCAGCCCTTGGCTAAGTAGACACTTCTCTGTTTAGCCCCTTCTGTCAGGTGTAATCTATGGAAGTGACAGAGTTTGCAATAGTTTGTTAATCCTTTCCAGGTGTATGTGGGGTACCCCATCACAGCATCCTTTGCACATCTTCTTGGGGCCCATTGCATCTGCACAGTGTTTTCTGTGCAGTCAACTTTACATCTAGGAGGTATGAACAAATTCTGCTCTCATCTGTGGTTTACTGGTGTATCCCCAGGGAAATTCCTGGCATGGCACGGATGGCACTGGAGTTATAAGTCAATTAAGAATCGGCCTGGTTCCATATTTCAGGCTCAAAGCGTATCTTGGTGTCCCTCTTCCTTGCCATCCATTCCCATACTTTTTTTTCACTTTGGATGCAAGTATGTCTGCAATGTATAAACTCGCACGGAGCTAGTCCAACCATTCCAGCACGGTGTCAAAATCTGAGATTGTGCCAGAGCGAGGCGTGAGCAATAAATTTGCCACGTGGACCTGATTCCTCTTGAGGTTTGGATCAGACAGTTCAGACTGACGAAGGGCAAGCATGACATTCTGATCAGTGAAGTCTGTGAACATGGGGAAAATGCTCTAATTATTTCCACACGTGCAGCTTTCCCGAATGAGCACCACGACTTCTTTGAACGGTGCAGAAAAGCCCAGAGGTTGCAGATAGTTGAAGAGCTGAACTTTTTAGCCTACTGGTAATTGTCTGGACTTATGACAGCCCTGCTTGTTTTGAATTATTTCTTGTTGGGAAAAACTCTTCTGTCACAAAACCTCAGCTCTGGTTACAAAAGGCAAACGATTTCATTTTGGAGGGACTGAAAGAATGTACAATTCTCCCGAGTCCTCGGCCTCCACGTCTGTTACCTATCTGTGGACCTCAAACAAAGCTGGGTGAAATGCAGCATGGAGTGGACAAAGTTTTAGGGCATAGCCAGCATGAACATGAGGGAATAAACTACATGATTTACAAGGTCTTTTCTCTCCCTAGCGTCTGTAATCCAGAGCCCCAACTGGGGGAAACTGGCATAGCTATATTGGAAACAGATTCTCAACAGATGTAGATTAGCAGAACTCTACTGAATTCTACTGGTCCATTTCCCATCTGAGGCAAGTCGGCATTGCTTCATTGAAGCCAGAGGGATGTGAGTCACATCAGCCATAGATCTGCTGTGTGTAGAATTCGGGGCATTGCTCACACACCAGCTAGCATCTGTGAAGTTAACGACACTGAAAGAGGAGAGTGAGTGGCATATGGGAATGAACATAGTCCCAGAACACAGCTGAAGCAACCCAGGCAACCTCAGCATTGAACCACCTACGATATAAAAGACACAAGAATATCTCAGGGCAGAAAAGCTCAAGGCACTCGCAGCCCCGTATGCTTCTCATTTTCGCTTATCCCACTTTTATTTCACCTATTCATCACCAATCCCTTGATTCACAGAGCTGTCGACGTGGCCCTTGAAATTCGTTTCTGGGCCATGTTCTGACAGAATAAGTTCATAACACCTTACAGATGTTCCCGTGGCCTACATGTGACTTGTGGAACTCTTGGTCTAACCTCCGTTCTATTGTCTCCAATCGTCCCCATTCCCAGGGTTCCCGGAATCAGCAGGATCAATTGTACCACCACCACCCCAGCCTTAGGGTTCACAGAGGAAGGGAAGTGTCTCCGTGAGCCAGCTCTTGGCCCCTGTCAATAGCCAATAAATCTCCTCTCAGTCCATGATGATTGTCTGAGAATGATGAACTTCTCTTTGTCCAAGCTGCCTGGTGTCCATTGGGTTGCTCAATGACATAACATGGAACAGCACATGACTTTCCTTGGCTGTCCTAAAGGCTGCTTTCAACAGGGTTTCTCAATCTGGGGGCTCAAACTAACCTTCAGGGGGGTCACAAATTTATTTTAGGGGGATCATGAACTGTCAGCCCCCATGTGTGCCAGTAAGGGTGTCATTGGGGACGGGGATTGTTGTCACTTTTTTTGAGGGGTGGGGTTGGTCACAGCCTCAAATATTTTCAAAGGGAATCCCAACCAAAAAAGTTTGAGAACTCCTGGACTTCAAGGTCCTGTGGCTCTTTGCTGCGCCCAGAGAAATAACTTCCAGAGCAAAAGATTGTTTCCTTATTTAACTACAGGCCCATGCATGCGGTATGATATATTATTGCAAGGGTGGATATTTGTTTTATACCAGAGCCTCTTCGGAAAATGCTGGACCATAGTTTGCAATACTGTCTTTCTCCGTAAATAAGTGGATAGTTCTCCAGCGCTGCATGAGGCCCTTTTAAAAGGTAGGGGGAAGTGGCCCCAGTGGTCCAAATGTCAAGAAAACTACACAGCAAATATCCCAGCAGCATGTCCTGATATCTGACCAGATGATGTTGTCAAGTGACTGAGAGAGCAGTCTGCAAAATCTTGGGACCCTCCATAACCTATCATTGTTTTGGCCTTGGGGTGAAATTCGCCCCGTGCCAACATCCAGTGCCTCATTCAATCTCAGTCCCCTGAGCTTCACCTCTTCCACGTCAGCAGCCACCACACAAAGCACCGGTATCCATCTTTGAGGAGACACCAGCGAAGCACGATTGCTGTGCTCACTCACTATGTCTACACTTGTAAATTTAGGTCGACTTTAGCTAAGTTGACTTAGTGTGTCTACGCCTAATTTTAAAGTCGACTTAGGGGGGAACTTACAAAAGTCGACCAAGAGCGTCTGGGATGCCTAGGTCGACTTCGAGAGGCTAGGGGGACCTTGGGCAGGTCCATGGTGGTGGGGGGACACCCCTTGCCCAGTGCCAGGGGGCTCAGCCTTTGCCCCATTGTACATGGGTACAATGGAGCAAAGGGGGACAGGGACCCTGGCAGGGCATAGGGGCAGGGTGGGCAGGGCTTTGCCCTGCCCTGTGCAGGGATATGCCAGGCTCCCCCTATGCCGCCCCCCCCCCCGGCAGAGAGGGCAGTGGGGGAGTCCTGGAGTCGACTTAGGGCTACTCCACATCTACACTGGCTTAAGTCAACTTGAAAAAGACGACTTAAGCTTAAAGTTGACCTAAAAGTAGGTTTAATAAAGTCAACTTAATTTTCATTAAGTTGACTTAAGCAGCTTGCTTAAGTCAACTTAAGGAAACTGTAGTGTAGACACAGGGTAAATTAAGTTGACTTAAGGAAGCTTAAATCGACTTAATTTACAAGTGTAGACGCACCCACTGCGAGGAGGCCTGGCTTTCTACTCAGTCTCCAGTGCTGACTCCAACAGAAGGAATTCTGAGGGCAGTTATTGACGCCATGAGGGCAGAGTCTCATCTCTGTGACATACTTCTCTCCATTCCCTGCAGCCCCCTCCAGGATGACTGTGGGGTTTCATCCCAACAGAGGTTCAGGCGAACAAGGTGGATGAAGGATATGGCTGGAGTTCTCCTGCTCCTCCTCAACCCAATGAAGAACGTGGATTTCTTCCAGTAAGATAGACCCATGATCTGGCCTTCTGCTTGTATTTGTGAGGTTATTGTGTTCGTACCATTACGATAAAAGCCAAACCCCATCAAAATCGCTAAAGGCCTGCGAGGTCCAGGAGACTCCTGGCCCAAGTTGCCTGAGGAGAGGAATATTAGCTTACATCGGTTTTCTAGAACAGACCCACTTTACACAGGAGGCTGTAACTCTGCTCCAGATTAGAGATCTCTTTCTCCCCTTTCGTCCAATACAGGCCCTTTTCTATATGTCCTAATGATCAAGATATTTCCCTTGGTGCAGCCATAACAGTCACCAGAATCCCATTATATCTTGCAGGTGAAATTCATCCCCCATGCTTTGCAACAGCATGAAGGCACCGCACCGTTTAATCCCCATTTAAAACTTTGATCCAGCAAGGAACTGATGAACATGCGTATTTGAAGTAGAAGACTACTTAGTTGAGGTCAGTGGGGTACTGTGGTCTAGCACAAAAGGCAGCGAATTAAGCATAAGGAAATTTGGGTACATTCTCTATTTAGATTAAATTCTTTGGGACAGAGACTGGCTGTGCTGTGTATTTATATAGTACCTAGCACCATGATATTACCGATATCCTGATATCACTGGGGACTCTGGGTGTTACTATTGCAGATAATGACCATCTTAGCCCCTCCAGCTCTTGTGCTACCCCCTCCTCTCAGATATTTTCACATTCAGTGCAACTTACAAAACTAGAGAAACATAGGGTTGGAACGGACCTCAAGAAGTGCTCCAGTCTGGCTCCAAGTGCCAAGGCAGGACCCAGTAAACCTTATTTCAGTCAAAGGAGAACACGCATTTCAGTCTATCTGATTGCTTTTCAGATGGCTTTCATGGCCATGTATTTTTAAGTCACTTGCCCAGCTGCCTGCAAGACAACCTTTTACCATGGGGAAAAAACTTGCTGCAGAGTTTCTTTGGGGAAGAAATGAGTGTATCCTAAGTGGAAGAAAACAGGATCATTTAAGCTGCAATATTAACATTTGGCTGTTTTACCCCAGAAGGCGCCAGGCAATTATATTTATTTCTATGAAATATTTAAAAATAAATAAAAAAGAAAGGGACGTATCTTGATTTGGGATGCTTTCAAATTGCACTCCAAACTTCCAAAGCGTTGGCAATATTTTATAAAAAATGAAATAGTGCAACCAGGTCTAATAATAATAATAATAACAATAAAGAATAATAGAAAGGAAAAGTTGTCAGAGCTCCAAACTTATGAACTTTACATTGTGAAAAGCTTTTATCCTGGTTCCTATTCTCACTCGTGCGCAGATTTATTGAAAAGGACTTGACATTTATTCATTTTCCAGTTAGATGATTGTGGTTAAATCAAAGAAGTGTCAGCCCTTATGCAAATGAAAGCAGATCAGCATTTTCCATTGTGTCAGGTCACATGGTTCCCATTTGTTCTGTGGAAAACCTCATGGCTTTGGTTATTTTCACAGTCTAGAATGAGATATAACCCCACGCTCACTGCCAAGTCTCCTGTATGGGGTAGGAAACTGCTGCCTTTTGGGCCATCTCCCTCTCTCAGCTTGACGATCTGTTTCGCAAGAAGCTTGTTTACAGTTTTAGAAGGGTTGACAAATCTCATCAAACCATTGTTCAGAACGCTGGTCCAAAAACCAGAGAAGAAGGGCAGTCTTTTAGTCAAGGTACTCCATCCGAAGTCAGGAGATCTGGGTTTTGATTCATTGGTCTACTGCAAACTTCCTTTGTCACCACGGGTCAGTCACATAGGATTTGATAGCAAGCCTGCTGAAAGCCATGGAAAGAACCCAAGCAGTGGTGAATCAGATTCTTAATATCTCTTTTCATCTTCTGTGTAATGGGGAGAGAATTAACTCTGTTCCCACACTTTTTATCTAAAAGTCAGGGGCGTTGCCCGTCCCTGTTTTTTGGCCAGGCCCCTTACTCTTCAGGGTGGGCCCAGCCAGTTCTGATTCTGGTCACATGACTAGAAGCTTCCTCCCGATGCTCCAGGGTGGGGGAGAGGCAACGCCGGAGCTGTGCACAAAGAAGCAGCTACCCCTGCCCATCTGCCCACAACTGTTCACAGCTGCCCGCTTCCACAGCAGCAAGCTCATGCCACTGCCAGGTGCTGCAGTGGATGGGTGGGTCTGCTGGCCAACTGGGTGGGCCTGGGCCCACCCAGGCCCACCCATAGCTATATCCCTGCTAAAGGTATGTCAGTATAAGCTAAAGTGTGATGTTAAACTGATATATTGGTTTAACCTCTTGTTGGGACATACCTAGTGAGGTATGAGTGGCTCTTTTTCTTTTCATTTGCTATGTTATTGCAGCCATGTCGGTCCCAGGATATTGGAGAGACAAGGTGGGTGAGTTAGTGAAAGAGATGAGTTTTGACCTCACATGGAGCTGACCTGAAAAAGTATTCGTTGTAAGTTTGTAAGCTTGAAGAAGTACTCTGTGTAAATTTGAAAGCTCGGCTCTTTCACCAACAAAAGTTGCTCCAACCAAAAATATTACCACACCTACTTTTGTGTCTCTTTTTTCTTTAGCTGATCTCACTTAGCAGGGAGATTAAACTAAACTGAAAAAAGCCATTCTTATTCTGGAATAAGAATGCCCATATTCAGGATATGTACACACGATCACTTTATTGCGCGGTAAGGCTCCTTACCATGCAATAAAGCCAGTAGCGTACACACGATCAATTTCCCTGTTGCGTGGCAACACCCTCTTGCCGCGCAACAGTTAAACCACTCAAAACGAGAGTGGTAGCATTATCGCGGAACAGCTGTTCCGTGGTAATGCTCGTGTGTACTCATTTTGCGAAATAGACAGCCTCTGGAAACGTCCCAGAGTGCCAATTGAGGCCACTCTGGGACATTGGAGCTGTCAAATATGTCAATTTTCACTGCTCTACCCGCAGCGCCTGCTGACACCCGAAGGCCGGGAGCTGAGCTGGGGGGCTGGCTCAAACCCTCGCCGGTTCGGGCCAGCCCCCAGCTCAGCCTCGGGGCTTCGGATGACAGCGGGCGCTGGCAACATAGCCCCCGCTGCCACCGGAAGCCCTGCAGCTGGGACAGATGCCCACCATGCACTGCTCTTCTTTCGCAAAGGAGCATTCACACGGTGAATGCTCCTTTGCAAAAGAAGCAGCACGTGTGTACATGAGAAAGCACTATATTTATAGCGCTTTCCTTGTCCCGCACTAACTTATTGTGGGACAAGTTTCTCGTGTGTACATAGCCTCAGAGAGAGGGTGGGGGGAGAATGCTATACCAGAACAACTGGATAAAACTTCCTCACTTACCCTGTATCTTGAATTATAATCACTTTAGGACAGGTATTGCCACTCTTGTGTTTGCCCAATGAGTTTCTGGTCTCAGACAGAGACAGACAGAGACTCTGCATGCTATTGTCAGACAAATAATAATAATAACAATAATACGTGTATTTTAAAAACTTTTAAATATATTTAATCATAAGCTCTCAGAATCAAATTTCTGTTGTGTAGGAAATTCCAACATTTTAAAAAGAAATTCTAAATTGAAATTTTAAAAAATGAAATTTTGACATTTTACAGAAAACAAAAATCCCCAAATTTCAAACTGGGACCATAACCTTTCATTTCACTATTGAATCATATTGTTTCAAGAAGCTGAAATGTTGCATTTTGAGGAGTTCAAAATATGATGTTTCAATAACATGGAAAAGTTTAATTTCAGCCTTCTTATTTTGTTTAGGTGTCTATATTTTATTATAAGTAACATATTATTTACATATCAAATATAACTATATATAATTATAATATTAACATACTAATTTTCATATATCAACAAAAGAAAATGAATCAGAACAGAAAAGCTGAAATGAAATAATTTGTTTAGATTTTTCCCAATAGAAATTTTTTTCAACTTTGACATGTTCCCCCCAAAACATTTGGATTTTGATTAAACTTTATTTTCAATGTTGAAATTGTTCCACTGACAATTTTTGAATCTGGTTTACTTATAATAACAAATATGGTTAAGAGGTGTTAGGGAAAAAAATGTTCCAATCAAAATACAGAACCTCAGCAGGGTTAAGGCTGAACAGAAGACATGGAATGTCGAACAGACAGACTTGCTGAGTTGCCAATATAACTTAAGTAAAAGAATATGAGGTCACTGTTAAGGTTGTGCATTTTGAGTGCGTGTGTGATTAAAATGATGTAGCTGTACAAATATTTGATTTTCCTGGTTTTCCATGGAAATTCAGGATGCTTGAGAGGAAAAAATTATTTTGAGTTACCCCCAAATGAAATGTTTAAAACATTTGGTAAATGAAAAAAATCAGAAAAAAAAACCAAAACATAGTTTTGGGGTGGACAAAAGATTAAGCTTGACCCAAAACAAAAGTTTACATTTTGATTTTGAGCATCCTTATGGCTTTTTAAGGTTTTTTTTTTTTTTAATTTTCAATCGCAGGGATTTTTTGAATGTTTTGATTATTCTGGAAACTTTGTGGAGTTTTTTGTTTTGTTTTCTGCCAGAACAATCTGGCAAAGATGACACAAATTCATAAAGTGTTTGGGTGTTGCCGAATCTGCATCTTTCACCAAAAAGAAAGTTTTGTATAAATTATTTAACCCAACGTTTCTTGGGATAGACATTGCTTCTGCATGTCTATTGCAGATAGAAATGAAAGTCTTATAGGGTGTTTGACAGAGTTGTAGGCAAGACGAAGATGGAAATTAATGTAGATATCTTTCCCCTGACTTTGTTTCCATCCATTGAAGGGCTGGAATGGTCATTGGCACAATGGCTATGTCTACACTTGTTAATTTAGGTCGACTTAGCTAAGTTGACTTAACAAAGTCGACTTTAAATCGACTTTGTAAAGTCGATTTAGCATGTCCATACCTAAATTTTAAGTCGACTTAGGGGGGATCCTACAAAGTCGACCTAGAGTGTCCACACTGGATGCCTAGGTCAACTTGTAGGGGCTAGGTGGTTCTGGGCCTGGTCCACGGTGGCAGGGGGGGCACCCCTTGCCAAGTGCCAGGGGGCTCAGCTTTTGCCCCATTGTACTTGGGTACAATGGGGCAAAGGGGGACAGGGACCCTGGCAGGGCATAGGGGCAGGGTGGGCAGGGCTCTGCCCTGCCCTGTGGGGGGGGGCATGCCAGGCTCTCCCTGTGTCAGCTCCCCTGGCAGGGAGGGCAGTGGGGAAGTCCTGGAGAGCCCTAAGTCGACTTTGAGTCTACACTGGCTTAAGTCGACTTACGCCAAAAGTCGACTTAAGCCAAAAGTCGACTTAAAGAGGTTTTAGAAAGTTGACAACTGTTCCTTAAGTCAACTTAAGCAGCTGCTTAAGTCAACTTTAAGGAAAGTGTAGTGTAGACATAGAGTAAATTAAGTCGACTTAAGCAAGCTGTCAGTAAAAGCAATGCTGTCAATAAAAATAGATTTTATTTTCTAATTATTACTCAGTGGTCACCGATATCACTGCTTCTTGTAGAAGTCAATCCTGCAACACCACCCTGGCAACTGGGTAACAACGCTGGTTCAAACCAGCGCAGTGTGTGGGCAGGGATTAGAGAAGCCGAACGTAGATACACAAGTTATTTTAGGTAACCTGCCGCCCAAAATGGGCAGGCAGTATTGACCTGCCCTTTGTAATTTCCAATTATATCCTGTTTTGTGATGGGGTCTAACATTGTGAGATGCTGAAGGGCCTCAACTCTCAATGAATAAACCACATTTTCATACCTTTTCTGATACTTTTAGCTCAGTGGTTAGACCTGATCAATAATACCCCTTTGTTGTTCTTTCATTGAATGTTCCGTGAGAACTATCCTGCAATGCCAGAAGATCTTCACCTCCTTAAATGTTTAGTATTTGAAAGCAGGGGTCCATTTAGTCTCCATTAATGCACTTTTTTAACCATTAGTTATCTTCAATGGCTTTTACGTGAATAAAAATATTTATATTTACTTTCTGTAAGGCTTGCTGTAAATTGCTGAATGAGCAGGACCATTACTCAGGAGTGGGTAAGTATTTTCAGTGGAAAATCAAATGACACTAAAATGTTTCCTTTTATTCCAAATATTTTGTAAATTTTTTTCAGTTGCTAGTGAAAAACCCCTATCTTTTTTGTTTTCAAAAACTGAAAACCATAAACTTTCTAGTGAGTTTTGTTTGTTGTTTAAAAACTGGGAAATGTCACATGAAATGATTTCTTCTTCCCCTGAACATTTCCATAGAAAAAAATATAGGGACGGTTGTTCAAGATTTGTTTTGACAAAAAATGTTCACTTCTAATACTAGATCAGATCCTAATTTCGCTTTGCATTGGTGAAAATTAGGAGCAATTGGTAAACATGAGGAGTGCAGATACACGCAGTTTGCATTGGGTATAAAAGAAATTGAAATCCAGCTCCTTTTTTCTACAGCATTCCAACTCTTTCCTGGTGTTTTTTTGGCTTCTTCATTTCATAGTGCCTTGTTCTTCAATACATCTGGAACAATGTGCGATTATCCTGGGGTTTAAATTGTGCTGTCTGCATGATTTGATTTCGATTTGTTATTTTTACAGTTGCAAAACCAAAATGAACCTTCATTCCCAGGATATTTATGTCTCCTTTACAAACAAATACTCCAAAATGGGGATGTCTCTGATTATCCTGCTACCTCTGCTGTGCAGCATAAATTCTCCCACGTGCTCATTCCGAATGATTTAACTCAGCTAGACTCTTTGGCAGTGTGTTATTTACATAAATATTCTGCTGCTCCTCTGTGATACTGATGAAAGGAATCGACTGCAGCCTCCCCTGAAAGAGTTCCAGAAACCCACAAAAAAACCCAGAAACAGAACAAAAAAAAGGAGTAGGCAATGCCGTTCTTAAGCACTGGTCATGAGTAGCATTTGGCAGGGGGCTCTCACAGCAGAAGTTTCAAATGGCAGGAGATACCCACATCAAGTTCTCCCAGTCCATCCCCTCACATACCAGAAATATATACGTGTGCATACACCAGCACAAACTGGTGGGCACACCCAAGCACAATCATAAATCAGAACATATAACTGCCTTCATCATGAGTACACACGTTCCTTCTGGGAGCTCAGGGAGAATCTCCCAGCACTTCGCTCCTTGCTAAATGCAGCTGCAGGAGAAGCTAAAAGGCCAATTTCTCAAGCTCAACAAGAAAGCTGGGTGCCTTGGGATGGAAGCGAAGGGCTACAAGATGGAATCCTCCACTCCAGCATCTGGTAGCATAAGCGGAGGCATATGAAAATTACTTCCACAGAATCAGGGAGGAAGACAGAGGAAACTTACCTCCTAACGGCATGAAGTTTTGACCTGATCTAGCCAGGTTATGCAAGTTACAACTGCTGGAAGAATGGAATCACTGCACACAGCCCTTCCTGAGGGACACACGGTCAACTGTGTCTGATTCTCTCTTCGATAATCATGCACACGGTCTCTGTAGGGAACTGTAGTTTTCCATTACTGAATCCAAGAAGAAAGGTGGTCTTGTGAGTAGCGTCATGGTGTGGAATTCAGTAGACATTGGTTGAATTCCTGTCTTTGTTGCAGACCTTCTCTGTGAATGTGGGCAAGACAACGTTTCTCACTAAGCATGTGTGCAGCGCCTAGCATGACGGGCCTTCCGATCTCGTTTGGAATCACTAAGCATTAGGTAGTAAGTAAAGGCCATTTATTCATGTCTCAGTGTTGATGACATCATAGCAGAATGTTTAGAAGCCTCCTCGATCCCTTACTAGCTTCAAGCACTGATCGGTTGGCCTCTCAGTCTATGCCTACACGTGAACAGTTAAGTTGACTTTATGAAGTCGACTTAATAAGATCAACTTTAAGTTGACTTAAAGTGGACCTTATTAAGTCGACTTAACAGAAATGGACTTAACTTTTCAAGTGGAGACATGGCCACTTTTTGACCTTATTAAGTCGACTTAAAAAGGTCCACCTAGGCACTACTCCATGTCTCCACTGGCTTAAGTCAACTTAATAAAGTCGACTTAAGTGCTAGTTCGAATTAAAACAAGGTGTTATTAATTTGAACTAACTTTTCCTTAATTGGACTTAAGGGGCAGCTTAAGTCGACTTAAGGAAAGCCCAGTATAGACGCGGAGTAAATTAAGTTGACTTAAGCCTCCTTAAATCGACTTAATTTGTAAGTGTAGACGCACCCTCAGTGATTTACTACACACCGATTATCCATCTCCTCATTGGCCAGTCCCTAGTATGATGATCCACTACCATTCTGTCCATGATAACTTTCTTGAGGTGATTTCCAATTCTATGCTTGATGTGACCAAAGAACATAAGTTTGAACCTGCTGATTTCCAAAATCAGGGTCTCCTTCTCTCCGATTGTATTTCAAACACAAGCATTTTTGTCTTCTTTTTCCATCTAGGAGATACAAAAATAAGTTACCCACACAACATATGAAAACCTTTCGTTGTCCTCTTAACAATAGCATTCTTTCCCTACAATTCACATCAATAAGTTGCTACAGAAAAAAATCAGCTTTGGATATTTTGAGATGCCATGATTTTTTTCTAAACATTTGTAAGAGACCATAGCTGAGTGAGACATCCCTAGTCTTCTCTTAATGTCTTACAAACAGCCTCACATAAGCATTTCATTTTTGCCATATTCAGGGATATTAGGGAGCATCTACACTTGTAAATTAAGTCGACTTAAGCTTGCTTAAGTCGACATAATGTGCCTTGCGTCTACACTACACTTTCCTTAAGTCGACTTAAGGAAAAATTAAGTCGACTTTATTAAACCTCATTTTAAGTCAACTTTGCTGGCTAAGTCGACTTTAGAATGTCGACTTAGCCAGTGTAGACGTGGAGTAGCCCTAAGTCAACTTTAAGTCGACTTAGGGGGCTCCAGGGCTTCCCCACTGCCCTCACTGCCAGGGTGGCTGGCAGAGCCACAGCCTGGTGTGCCCCCCCAAAGGGCAGGGCAGAGCCCTGACCACCCTGACCCTATGCCCTGCCAGGGTCCCTGTCCCCCTTTGCCCCATTGTACCCAGGTACAATGGGCCAAAGGCTGAGCCTCCTGGCACTTGGCAAGGGGTGCCCCACCGCCACCATGGAGCTGTTCCAGGTCCACCTAGCCCCTACAAGTCGACCTAGGTGTTCAGTGTGGACGCTCTAGGTCGATTTTGTAGGGTTCCCTCTAAGTCGACTTAAAATTTACGTGTAGACATGCTAAGTTGACTTAATTAATTCGACTTAAAGTCGACTTTGTTAAGTCGACTTAGCTAAGTCGACCTAAATTAACAAGTGTAGACATAGCCTTAGAGAGACAAGGCGCATGAAGTAATATCTTTTACTGGACCAACTTCTGTTGGTGAAAGGGAAAGGCTTCCAAGAAGCTGGTCTAATAAAAGATATTATCTCACCTGCCTCATCTCTGTAATATCCTGAGACCAACACAGGTAACACTACATTGCATATTCAGGGATACTCCATATTCCTCACTAATTCTTTTTAAGACTTGAACATTTGTTGCATTGCAAAGAGCGTCATGCCAAAAGCATATCTGAGGTTACTTATGAAGTGTCCACAAATAGAAAACACAATTTCTTCTACCTTACCAAAACCTTTCAGGGCTTGTTTCATAATAAATTCTGTGTACATGCTGAAAAGTCTTGGGGATAGAATATGCCTTGTTTCACAAGGTATTCCACAGAAAACCATTTGCGATCACCTACTGCTGTTTGCACCATAGCCTGTTGTTGATGTTAGAAACTTGCGATGAGTTCAATGAGATGCTTGAATGGAATCCCCGGCTGCGTCTACACCGGTATATTCAGTCGACTTAAGCTTGGCTTAAGTTGACTTAATGTGCCCTGCGTCTACATTACATTTTGCTTAAGTCGACTTAAGCAGCTTGCTTAAGTCGACTTAAGCAAAATAAAGTCGACTTAATGAAAATTAAGTCGACTTTATTAGACCATCTTTCTACTCGACCTAAGGCTTAATTCGACTTTTTAAAGTCAAATTAAGCCAGTGTAGCCCTGGGGTAGCCCTAAGTCTACTTAGGGCTACCCCAGGACTATACCAATGCCCTCCCTGCCGGGGGTGGGGGGCACAGGGAGAGCCTGGCATGCCCCCCAAAGGGCAGGGCATGTGGGCAGGGTGTGACGCTGTCTGGATTTAGGGAAGCATTTATGATATTATTTTCAATGGATATCTCATAAATGCTCTATAGTCCATAGGAACTATGTTATGTATGGTATCAATAGAAAGGTAGTAATTTGCTGGGAATGATTATATAGTTTATGTCTAGGAATTCTATTTCAATTAGAAGTTAGAATTTGATGTTATATCCATACTTTAACTTATGTTAAAACCATTGTGTCCTTAATGTTTAGGAAGACAACAGAGTCCTGTGGCACTTTTAAAGACTAACAGATTTATTTATCGC
>ML685864.1:3498487-3557023 GCA_007922175.1 Pelusios castaneus
ATAGATAGATAGATAGATAGATAGATAGATAGATAGATAGATAGATAACCTGTATTCTTTTCTGGATTGTATTATCTGACACCATTAAGCAAAATCTTCATCACACTTCCATACACCTGATCATGATGCATCAAATTGGGGTCTCCTTCTACTTTAGCTTATAAAACTGCAACATCCAGGCCCCTGGAGTTTAACGTCACCTTCCACTTTTTTTTTTTTTTTTCTCAAACAGTTCTCTTAGTTTGAGAAAGGTAGAGGTTTCTTCTCAGTATGATCATAATAAATGGCAAATCAAAGTAATATTTGAGGGTATTTACCCCGTAACGTGACAGATGTAGGCCCAGATTCTGCCACCTTTACTAATGACAAAAGGTATCTCTTTCCACATCGAAATCAATGAAACCAGAGATCGTTGAGAGAAGGAAAAGCGGTTTCATGAAAAATAGCGAAATTTCAACAGCAGTTTCATTCTGAAACACAGTGCTTTAACCTTTCTCAAAAAGTTGCCGCATATTTTGAATTGAAAAATGTCACCCCCAAAATGTGAATGTTGAATCAGAAGGTTTTTAATTTTTTCAAATATTCAGTAGTTGCCTCCTCTCACCCTTTCTGCCATTAACTGTGTTAAAATTAATGACACTCAGGTGATCTTCTCGACACTTTTACTACTCGATAATTTTTCAGAACTCCCACCATAACCTTTCTGTCCTCCCCTTTCTTTGTCCTTCTTCCCAATTGCCATCATAGCAGATCCTATGTAGTTCTGGTCCTGAATAGTTAAGTATATTTGACAAAAGAGAGAGAGAGAGAGAGAGAGAGAGAATGAAAAAAATCATGTACTTCAAAAATTTTCACAAACGTTTTCATTTTTCAGTGAAAAATTTTAAAGAATTTTTTTGAAAATTTAAAATATTTTGTTCCACTCTAGTAGGGAAAAATAATTTATTCTCAAATTCTTTACTTTTTTGCACTGGAAAAAGGGTGAGAGGACACTAAAAAAGTGAGAAAAAGTGTTTTCTTTCATCCCCATTTTCTTACATTTACCTCCCAACTTTTTCCTGTGGAAAAGAAGGCAAAAAGACAAAGTTGGGGTTTTATTTGTTTTGTTTGGGTTGTGAATGGCAGCTAAAACAAAATAAAAAATTTCAGAATTTGTTTTCAATTTTTTAAAAAATCAAATAATATTTTAGAAAGCAAATGAATGTGTTTTTGTGAGCCATTCTGTGTTTTGTTTTTTTTTAAATGTCAGTTTGCATTGAGTTTGTTTTGATGAAAAAAATGCAAGCAGGTCTAAATTCATGCCAGTTAGGTATGTGGTGGGAGAGGTACAAATTAATAATAAATAATAAGCACAGCTAACTTTCAGGCAGTGCTTTTCATGAGATGATCTCAAAGCATTTTACAAAGGAAGGAAGTATCAAAATTCAGATCATGTCCAAGACTTGGCACTCTGAGAAACGGAATCCCCTTTGCCGATCAATATACTCTGCCTAAGCCTGGTCTACACTGCCACGCTGGATCCAATGAGAGATACACAAGCTACATACTGTAGAGTACGTATCTCCCATCCACTTACTTATGCTCCCTTACCACAGCCTCTCCACTGTGGTTCACCGATGGGAAATGCTCTCTGGCTGATGCAGTGTTACTCTTTTTCAGGGGGTGGAGATACTGCATCAGTTGGAGAGCTCTTCTGAGATTGATTGAGTAGGTCTTCACTGTCCACTCAGTCGATCTTGCTGTCAATCCAAGAGCCCAATGCAGCAGAATCAGTGTAGACATGCCCTAACTCAATACAGTGGTCTTAGTGTCTTACCTACAGGGGGCTCACAAGCTGAAATAAAGGCAAAAAGTATCTGCTGCACTGTGAATTTGTAGGCAAACAGTAAAACCTAGAGAGGTCTAAAGCAGTCCTGCTATCTTCAAAAATCATGAGTCAGCCCCCCCAAAATCTCAAGGTTATCTTAAAAATCATGAGATGAAACATATACTAAAGTGAGAGGAATTTTTATTTGCCTTTTTGGTGATGGAGTCTTGTGGCTTAATGGAGCCATGTTTTCAAGCTTTTCTCCTTCACCATGAGAGCTAGAAACTTGTGTTGGTTGGTTGTTAGTTTGTTTTAATTGAAAGCTAAGCTTCGAAACTAACGATCATCTGTTTCCAGGAGCTGGAGCTTTAGGAAAACCCCCATATGTCATGAGACTTGTGATAAAACCATGGCAATGCTGCAATGCCACATGGGATTTTCTACCCAGCATTATGTCTTTGGGCTCCAAAAGTCACTCTCAGACCCTGAGTAAATCCGTCACTATCCCTGGAGAATTGCAGGCCCTTTTAACTCTTGCTCTCTACCCCAGGAGGACACCTGAGGAATCCTGTTCAGGTGGACATTATACTGCCTTGTAGACTCTGGAATTAAAAATTAGAAGGACATGTATGTCAATACATTGATCATAACAAGGACTCGACACGTCTCCCCCCTACGCCCTTTCCCCCACTGTTTCTTTTGAGCTCAGAAAGAATCTCATTGTTTTACTGACATTTCATTTTCTTTCCCTACTCCGTTTTTTGAATTGTGGGAATAAAGGCAGAAAATAAGGTTCTGATTTTGTCCAGAATGTCCAAAACATAAAAAGCTGCTCTCTTGTTCTTTTTGCATGGAAATATCCGTTATCTACAGGAATGCCACTCCGAAATGTAGATCTAATCCAAATGCTTTTAGAAGATGCTTTAAACTTTGCTAAGGATGGGTTATGATCTGTTGCAGGCCACGGGGGGTTGGGGTGGGAAGAGGGGGGAGGAATTGATCTTAAGGCTAGAAGGAATCATTACTTCGTCTAATCTGATTTCATGTTTGCAACAGGCCATAGAATTTCATCTAGTTATCCCCGCTGTGAGTCCAAGAACTTGTGCCAGCAGTGCTAAGCACCTTAAAGAAGCAATGGGCAGGATGAGACACTGGTTATCTTTAATCTAAGGCAAGCAGAACACAGGTGCTGCAGATGGTTCATGTGAAATGATGCACCACTAAGAAGGGGATGGTTTCATATTCTGGGAATTAGATTTGGAATATAGATTCTAGGTAGTCACTGATGATGGGGTAATGGATTCAGTGGCTCTTTTCCAACTGAATACCATGCAGTTTGTGATATGTGCTTAGCCTTTAATAAAAGCTTAGCTCTTAGACTCAGTAGGTCTCAGAGGGGGCTGTGAAGAAGATAAGTCTTGCTGTCTAGTACACAGATGGGGAAACTGAAGTGCAGAAGAATGAAGTGAGTTGGCCAAGATCCCAGAGCAGATAAATAGTAAAACACAGATTTCTACTAACAAAGCCAGTGATTTGTCAACCAGGCTACTCTGCCTTCTGATTGGGTTAGATCTTAAAACCAAGATGTTGTCTTCCCTGTGTGGACATTGGCGCTGGGCCAATAATTTTTAAAACCAATTTATTTGAACAAGACTGTGAAATTCATCAGTTATTCTGCAAATATTATTCTACACATGCTCCAGCAGAAAGGAAAAATCCCATTACCTTTTTGCCTTGGGTCAAAATTTCCCATCTCCCCACCCTTGTTCACATGGGTGAAAGGCCTGACTGCTCTCTTCCACCCCAGCAGTGGCTGCACTAAAGTGGTGGTGGAGTGTGTCTCTGTGTGTGTTCTGTGCAAGGTTTTGGGAACGGAAAGCAGAATTGCTAGAAGGACAAGACTATTGATATTATACCAGTAGCACCTAGAAGTCCCAACTGAATTTTGGATCCCATTGCACTGGTCAATGTAAATACACACAGAGAAAGTCATTCTCTACCACCAAAGGTTTTCAATCGAAATCAAAAAGGCAGATAAAGGAAGGATTATGGACCTTAATTTTCAGTGGGATATTAGAGAGATGGAGGAACAAATTTTCAAAAAGATAAAAGATTTCAAACTCCTACTGGAAAGTGGCTGTGCCTTAAAAATATCTCCTGCTAAATGATCTGCCCCAGGCCACCAAGCTCAACTGAATTCAAGGCCAGTGTCTCATCCAGAAGAACACCCTTCTTCCCCATGCCTCCCAGTGTCAGAAACCTTCATACACTCTAATGGAGATCCAGTCTTTCTGTGGACATGGGAGATCAACCTCAGAAATAGTAACAGGACTGGAAAAAATCCTTCCCTCATGCCCTGTTTGTGTTGACCTTACCTAAAGTCAGCTATGGCCATGGGGAGTTGCCACCCTACACACAAACGTGGCACAAGAAACCACACAACTCACGTTGCATGCCAAGTGAAAGGACACACGTTCAAACAAATGACAAACACAGACATTGCAGCCTGTAGGAAGAAAGCAACTTTTTGCACAGAGGGAAAGTTCCCAGGGAGAAGAGCATTTGATGATCTCCGAATGCTTCTTATTGTGTCTTATTTATAAAAGCTCTAAGATGAAAGCTCTTATTTCTCCAGTCTCTCTCTCTCTGGTGGGTTAGGCTGCGGGGCTGAAAAATATTTTGCTATCCATTTCAGAGCCCCAGGCCTCCAATGTTCCTCCTTCTTGTTCCTCCACTTCCTTTCCCACTCCTCCTTCCTTCTTGGTGCTTCCTTTGACTAAAAACACATCTAGCATGGTCTTTGCCCCCATCTGAATCAGAAATAAGAGCTCAGTGACAAAAACAAAAGAGAAGGCCAGTGATATTGTGGAAATGACCATTTGTCTTGATGGAAGGAGTTGTTTTGTTTTTCAGCACTGGAAAAACAATGGGGAGCTCTAGGCACTCAGAAGTCTTTGGGCTATGCCTACACTAGAAAAATTAAGTCAACTTTATTAAGTCGACTTAATAAGGTCGACTTTAAGTCAACTTAAAGTCGACCTTAACTTTTCTAGTGTAGACATAGCCCCTTGTCGACCTTATTAAGTCGAATTAATGCTCGAAGTCGACTTAATAAGGTCGACTTAGGCGCTAATATCCGTCCACACTGGCTTAAGTCGACCTAACAAGGTCGACTTAAGTGTTAATGTAACCCATATGCCTGAAAAGGCTATCTCTGAGAGACCTGCTGAGGGTGGGTTACTTTTGTTGGGCAGATTAGCGACCCACAACTGGAAACTTCCAGAAGCAGGGAGTGGTAGCAATTTGAGCATGCTCCACAGTGTATCCTGCTGGTATGATGTGATGTTGTCAGTCAGATGACTGGAGAGCAGCAGCCTGAGCAGACAGCAGGCAGGAGCTGCCTTGGAAGGAGACCATGTGCTCAGTGTTCTGGAGAGGAGCTGAGCCAGGAGTGAACAAGATGTTTTCTCCATGTAAAGGAGTCATTTGCAACAGACCTTGCAGACATGCATCTGGGACTGAGGGCTGGTTGCAGAGGAGAAGAGAAAGCCTGCATGTAATGCTACAGAGGATCCCAGCAAAGAAAGAAGAGGACAGCGATTTCTTGCCACTCAAGCTTCCACACTGGAACAGAGACTGTAGCTGAGAGTTGGGTGAACTCCACACAGACTTTGGGACTCTTGGGTATCTTTCATGCAAGGGATTGTTCTTGGTTAATTGTAGTTTGTTTTCTTAGGATAAGGTTCATTTAGTTAGTAGTTAATAAAGTTCATTGTTATGTTTGTTTTTAGTAGTATTTTAATGTGTGAGTGTAGCTCTGAGCAAGCTTCGCCGTGAGTCCTGTACAGACTGGATCCTGGGTCTCCAGCTGCTTTCCCCATAGGGGTTGGGATTGATTTCTGTGGGGCACTGGAGAAGGGCAATTAAATGAATTTAGCCCACCCGAAGGTTACATTAAGTCGACCTAACAAGGTGTTATTAAGTCAACTTAACCTTTCCTTAACTCGACTTAAGGAAAGCCCAATGTGGATGCAGCTTGTTTAGGTCGATTTAAGCCTCCTTAAGTGAACCTAACTTGTAAGTGTAGATGCACCCTGTGAGAGGTGCCCAACAGTCTAGGTCAACGCAAGGTGCACCAGAATACGATGATGGGCTTGCTGATCCAGACTGGCCACAAAGACTTCAGCATCTCCCACTCTGGACTTCTTGGTCATTGTCAGGTCTGTTACGTCAGAGAGACCATAACCTAACCTGACTTCAGTGAGGGAAGATAGGTTCACCACCTCCACTACCATCAAGATGAGGTTCATCCCCTGGGCATGAAATTCTGACTGCTCAGTCTGGCATTATTAGCAGAACGTTGGGCCACACACTGATACCGGTCTGGTATTTATTAGAGCTAGTCAGGAAATTATTTTTTCCCTGAAACAATTTAGGTGAAAATGGGTGGAAATGATCATTTTTGTCAAATGTTTTCTTTGAAACTTTCTGCGTCTTCATAGAAAATATTAAAAACTGAAGATTTGGGGGTTTCAGCAACCAAAAACTCCACTATTTCAATCCAAATAATTGCTGAAAGCTCAATACGTACTGGGCGGGGGGTTGTTTGTTTTTTGGCAAAAAAATTGAAAATTTTCAACAAAATCAGATTTTGAGTGGAGGAGGGAGGATTCTCCTTTGCAAACAATCAGTTTACACTGAAAAAACATTTTGACGGCAACATTCCTCTAAATGAATCCCAAATGTTTCGCAAACTTCTTGTAGCATACATGGTTACCTACCTGTCCCTATGAATAGATTCTCTCATCTCTGAGGGGAAATCACCTCTTGAGTAGAACATGGCACTTATTCATATTACAGTAGAAATTAGAGATCACAAGTGAGATCAGATAGTGTTGTACATAGACTTGGAAGTGAGAATCTACCTAGACAACAAAGCAAACATTATTAGCCTTACATGGCGACAGTGACCTAAAACACAGATTAAATAAGTCACTTGCCCAGGACAAGAATATATCTATATATAGCTAGAATTCAAACCTAGACCTGTTTAATGCTGCTTAATTACTTAAGAACCAGGCCATCTTTCTGTTCTGGAAATTTAGTCATACCGAAGAGCATTGCAAAACAGACTAGATGCAGAGCTGATAACAACTAATTCATGGCCTCTTCGGCACTGCCATATGAAAATGGAGCATTAGTCCAAGTTTGCATAGCCTTTCTGTTCCTCCATCTACAAAAACTGAGGTAATGGAGTCCGCCCACCTTTGTGAAGTGCTTCGAGAGCTACACAAGAGCCATTATTACACTTTTTCTCCTGTAAATCATTTTAGAGTCCCATCTGTGCTGACTCGGGGGGGGGGGGGGGGAATCCTGCAAGCCCCTTATTTACAGAGATATTCCTGGGCAGATGAACAGTCCCACTGAGTTCATAGATTTTCAGTCCAGGAGGACACATGCTAAGCATGTAATCTGACCTCCTGTGTAGTGCAGGCTACAGAACCTCCTCAAGTAATTCCTCCATCAAGCCCATAACTTTTATCTGAGCTACAGCATCTCTTTTAGACAGACATTCAGTTTTGATTAAAGACAGGAAGGATTGGAAAATACACCACGTCTCTAGGTTCCACTGGTTAATTCCTCTCACTGTTGTTTTTATTCTATTTCAATAGAGTGAGTGATGTTTGTGTAAGGGGTGTAGCCAGCCCCTATTTTCTAGCTGGCCCCCTGCAAATGCAGGGTGGGCGTGGCAAAGGGCAGCTTTTGGTCATGTGACCAATAGTTCCCACACACACACACACACCCCACCAAGGGAAGAGGAAAAGTCACAGAGCCTGGGCCAGCAGTGTTGTGAACTTCACTGTCGCAGAAGTGGATCCAGCCAACAGCCAGCAGCTCAGCTCTGCTCACAGTTGCAGGGTCTGGTAGCCACAAGCCTCTCATGGCCACTGGGGCTGCAGTCACAAGTGGACCAGTGCCTCTGCCCCACTCGTAGCCACTGGCTGCTGGGTGCTGCTGGAGGCTAAGGTGGGAGGGCCTCAGGGCCAAGTGGGTGGGCCTTGGCCCACCTGGGCCCACCCATGGCTCTGGCCCTGGTTTGTGTGAATAAAGTTCTAGGGCTTCAAACTGATTCATCTCGGGGTCTCAGTAGATTAAGTGGTGCTCCTTAGAGTTCAACAGTGACACATGCTGTAAGCACCAGAGCATCCTTGCAAATTATGCCTACTTTCAGGACCTGTTAGCCGAGCAAAGAGGGAAGGAGTCAATGAACGGGGTGATGTGTAAATGAGAATCAGGTCCAAGGTATGCTTTCCCCCCCTCCCCTTTTTTTTGTCATTATGTTAATGAATGTGGTCATAGCAGACCATTCCCTGTTGCCAATGACCTCAGTGCTTTAAGTGACTGAGCGAAAAAGCAATATCCAGGAGATGAGAATGAATACCTGCTTTGATGAGAAATGGTTATTATTTCTGTGCATTAGTGGAAATAATAATAAAAAAAGACAGAGATCACATTTCTGGCTTCAGGCACATAACATCTCAGGTCAGAGTTAGATTCCCATACAGTCTCAATTATGAAAAACACTGAGCAAGTTTATTGTCTCATTGTCTCCATATTATTATTAGACAATATTATTTCTCTTGGGGAAAAAAAATCCCTGCTCCACATTAAAAAAGGGTGGTATTGCCTGACTAAAATCTAAGAGCTTGATTCGCGACCTTGGGATCACAAGGGTTACAGGACCTCACCTGAGTGAGTAATTGGTGCCTTTTCTAACTATTGTAGTGTTGGGTTGCCAATCCCAAGGGCATCATGCATTTTAGGATAAATAATTATTTGAGATATGGCTGCTGGGAAGTGCATTATCTGTCATTCACTGCTGACTAAATATCAGTGATTATTCTCCTGTTTTAAAAGTGCAAGCCATCCAGTTGGGAAGCA
Source organism: Pelusios castaneus (assembly GCA_007922175.1). Lineage (NCBI taxonomy): Eukaryota > Metazoa > Chordata > Testudines > Pelomedusidae > Pelusios > Pelusios castaneus. The sequence continues at coordinate 3,507,237 of ML685864.1, forward strand.
GAAACAATTTCATATGATTCTCGGTGACCAATGGCACACTCAGAATCAACAACGGATCTGAGTAGAGGATGGTCTATGGGGAAGTGGATTCCACTCCACTTATCACCTTGAGCAGGACCTCACCTGGGGTAAGACTGACAGAATCTCTGCTGTTTTGTGGGTGGGGAATGAGGGGAACCTTTCGCCTTACACTCTAATTCACTAGCACAGCTGAGCTAATGTGTGGAGTGGCAAAATTTGCTGCTGAGCTAGACCCAACAGAGAGAGGGTCTTTTTCCTTCCTTGTACAGCTCCTGGGGTAGCATAGCTACATACAGTCCATATATCACATGTAACAACCCAGCCTGGTGACAGTTTGTAGACTCTTTGGCTATGTCTTCACTTGAAAAGTTAAGTCAGTTTTATGAAGTTGACTTGATAAGGTCGACTTTAAGTCGACTTAAAGTGGAACTTATTAAATCAACTTAATAGAAGTGGACTTAACTTTTCAAGTGTAGACGTGGCCCCTTTTCGACCTTATTAAGTCAACAATGTTTTAAGTCAACTTAAAAAGGTCCACCTAGGCACTACTCCGCATCTCTACTGGCTTAAGTCGCCTTAATAAAGTTGACTTAAGCACTAGTTCGAATTAAAACAAGGTGTTCTTAATTCAAATTAACTTTTCCTTAATTTGACTTAAGGAGCAGCTTAAGATGACTTAAGGAAAGGCCAGTGTAGACACGGAGTAAATTAAGTCGACTTAAGCCTCCTTAAGTCGACTTAATTTGTAAGTGTAGATGCACTTTGGGGGCCACTTTACCCAGTCGGGTGATATTTGAAAGGAGTAACAAGGGGGTAGAAGCGGGCCCCTTTGTGATCAAACCATAGGCTGCAAATTGTCAGTCCCAAACTATTGGGTGAATATTTATGAAGGAGAGAGATGTTTGCAGGAATCAGGCCTGGTCTGGAAAGGCATCACCAAGGACTGAAATCAGTCAGAGAAATTGGTCACGACAAATACCTCAGGAAATAGAAACCAGATTGTTCCCTAAACTCAGAGAGTTTGGAATACCCCTGTGCCGGTGGGAGTGAAATAACGCTACTGGAACTGTTGCCTGAGAGTCATCTGGTCTTTTTACGGGATGTACGATAGAGCAGCTCTAATCCTCTGCATACGGCTTTGAAAAATGTACCCAGAAGGGACTAGTAGATCATGAGCAGCAACTCTGCAAACGTCTCGGTGGAAGCATATTTTTATGTTTCGATGGAGGACTATGCTTTGCTGATGTGGAATGCTGCATTTCTGTTCCTGCCCACTCCCACTCCTCCCTCCCTCTGCTGCAGACCCTACAGCATGTTTAATATGAAAAAGTAATGGGAATTAAGTGCTGTGTATGTTGGCAAATTTCGTATCGGTTTCACGTTGATTTGTGTACACAGACACAGCTTCTCTCCAGAAAAGACAGCTAAGTTGAACTGTGTCAGAAGTGAACAGCTCTCCACTCGAACAGTAGGTCCAGACTGTGTTTTTGGGGACAGGGTAGCATGCAAACTGCATCACCCCAGGGGTAACTGCAAAAGGTGTTCTGCTTCAAACGCTTCCTTCTTGGGCAGAATTCCCTCCCCTGCTCCCACCTTGCTCTGAGGAGTGGTAATTTGCTACTGACGTATAGCAGCAGCAGATTACAAGAATCTTCCGGACACCAGCTCATCCACTCCATTGGAGGTGGAGCCAAAGTTTCACCCATTTCCCCACCCACCTTCTCCGGAGTGGGGCATGTCCCCAAGATCTGAGTAGTCCATGCAGGTGTAACCTTCGGGTGGGCTAAAATTCATTTAATTGCTCTTCTCCAGTGCCTCAATCCCAATCCCTATGGAGAAAGCAGCTGGAGACCCAGGATATAGTCTGTATGGGACTCACAGCGAAGCTTGCTCAGAGCTACACTCTCACATTAAAATACTACTACAATAAACATAACAATGAACTTTATTAACTACTAACTAAATGAACCTTATCCTAAGAAAACAAAATACAATGAACCAACAACAATCCTTACAGAAAACCCCGCAGGAAAGATACCCAAGAGTCCCAAAGTCCAGGTGGAGTTCACCCAACGCTCAGCTACGGTCTCTGTTCCAGTGTAGACGCTTGAGTGGCAAGAAATAGCTGTCCTCTTCTTCCTTTGCTGGAATCCTCTGTAGCATTCCATGCAGGCTTTTCCTTCTCCTTTGCAACCAGCCCTCAGTCCCATATGCATGTCTTTAAGGTCTGTTGCAAATGACTCCATTACAGGGAGAAAACATCTTGTTCACTCCTGGCTCAGCTTCTCTTCAGAAAACTGAGCACATGGTCTCCTTTCAAGGCAGCTACTGCCTGCTGTCTGCACAGACTGCTGCTCTCATGTCATCTGACTGACATCACATCACACCAGCAGGGTACACTGTGGAGCATGCTCAAAATGCTACCACTCCCTGCTTCTGGAAGTTTCTAGTTGTGGGTAGCTAATCTGCCCAGCAACAGTAACCCACGCTCAGCAGGTCTCTCAGAGATAGCCTTTTCAGGCATATGGGTTACACAGGGACACGAAATGAAGGTGATTTTTACTCTGACTCGCCTGCTTGGATGTACAGAGCACATCACAACCTAGCCTTATATATAGGCTAAAAATCATTTCAACCATCCCTGAAAGGTGGGCATGAAATGCAGCACCTGTTTAGCAGATCACAGCCTTTCTGCGCCATGGCGTATACAGCATGAAATGCAGAACACAGCATTCTTTTTGGATTTTGTCCAGCAATCCAGAGCTAGCATCCCTTCCTCCGACAAACAGTGCCACAGAATCTTTGATCATGACAAGGGACCAGGATGTCACTTTTCGATCTTGACTGTGTTCAGTGACGTTAGTGTGCCATAGCCATGAAAAGTGCTTTATGTATCCTAATGGCTGAATTCTGCCCCCTGTTATACCTATAGGTGATGCGGCCCACCCTCTCTCACCTGCAAGGCGAGAAAATGCATCCCCAGTGAACCAGGCTCTGCACCTGGAGAAGTGAGTAGCTAATTTGCTTTCAGCCAAAGGAGGAGAGCTAAACCATAAGTAGACAGAAGGAGCCCAGTTGGGTGAGAGATGATAGATGAGACAGGGCTAGTTGGCTCAGAGAAGCCCAGAGTTAGGGTAACATTGATAATGGGGACAGTAGAGGTTCCTACATGGGAAACTCCAAGATAGGGTTTTTCAAATGCAAGAAGATGACTTCAGTAACTCAAGGGGACAGAATTATCCAGATTCCTTTGGACTTGTCCATGATATTCCACCAGAGATTTCAGCCAGCATGTCTATTATTTCCAAGATTTGTTGTTCAATCCAATACTATTGTTCCCTGGGACTGTACAGGGTACCTATTTCCAGAGTTACAAGAGATGTTTTTGATGCTCCACAAACACACATCCATGCAGATCACACACAGGTGGAATGACATGACCTAACTGCATGTTTGTGGTGTTGAGCCCCATCTGGATCCATCTTGCAGATATCACTTAGGCATCTGCTTTCAAAAACGTGTTCTTGAATTCAGTGTAGAACAAAATATTTGAGGGAGAGGCAAGGCTCAGCTGATTGGCCATCAGGAATCCAGGAAGTGTATTCCAATTCTGCTACCATTATAACCCCTTCAGCATGCCATGTTGCCGCTCCGCTTCATTCCCCACCATCTGGAACAACCGTAATCATTAGTTAACCTCCTAAAAGTGCTCAAATAAGTAGAGGTGGGCTCAAACCCCCACACTGGGATCTACTTTAAATTCTGAGTTCAGGGACTCCAGCCCCAAACTATTCAGACATCACGGTGATGAGCATGGCATGGAGGTAGATTTGGATATCTAGATTAGATAGATAAGAACTCAGCTGTAGCTAGCTATTATTTTTCCTTCAACCCTCCCTACCTATTGCTTTCTACTTGCAAAATTTGCTTCCAGATCTGGTTTTGGATTCCAGCCCCACCTCCAAAGGAGAGCGGCGTTTGCATCCCAGATGTCAATAGTCATCAGTAATACAGATAAATGGAAAACACCCTGTTTGCAAAGCTGCTTCACTTACCCTTGGGGATCTCGTGGCTTTGGTGGGAATTTTATTCAAGCCCAAAGCTGGTTGAGTTTTTCTGTTTACGTCACCATATTTTTTTAACACCCTCTCTATATGATTTTTCTATGCACTCGGAGCCGGGATCATCCAGTGTCATGGATTCAGAGGTTAAAACAAATAAGGGCGGAAGTTGGGGCTGAGGTCACAGCCTCCAGAACAGAAGTGATTGCAGCAGCTCTGGTAACAACAGACCGGTCATTAGCCCCAAGCAGCTACAATTCAGGAGCACCAGGACCGCACAATAATAGTGACCAGCGGGACATTGCACCTCATTCAACACGTGCAACCACAGCCAGCTGCCAAGAAACTCAGCTCCTCTGGGCTTGCTTCATAAATAGCTCTGATACTCTGCACACACGACAATAAGGTGGAGTCGCTCCACCGGCTCCCAAGAGATTCCTCAAAGCTCGCCAGCAACGGTGTGCTTTCCAACCCAACACACTGGGTGGCCCTATAGTGCTCTGAGGTGTTTCAATTTTTAATTCTAGTTTTTCTTATTCTAGTGGCAGTTCATCCTGGTATGAGGAGAAAGCCCATAGCTGCTGACAAATCTCCACCTTCTGTCTGCCGTGGTTTCCCTAGTTTTCTTAATTTTCCCTTCTCACAAAATGGTTTTAATTGGGGGAGGGAGGAAATATTAATGAAACTCAACAAAGTTTGCTGAGACAAAAATGTCACCAGCCAGAATTCATCAGCACAGAGGTGGGAATATACCCATCCAAGTGCCCAATGTGGAGTGTACTTAGTGCTATGTGTCTTCACACCACTTCAGTCTTGGATGAGTATGCAGCCATTTTAAAGGGAGTGAGGAGCAGTTCCTACCTCCGTCACCAGGGTCTACTTTATTGTATGTTATGGCAGGACTCAGATGAGTCATGGCCTGGTCTGGGCTCTATGGCTGCATCTACACTTGTAAATTAAGTCGCCTTAAGCTTGCTAAACTCGACTTAATTTACACTGCATCTACACTACACTTTCCTTAAGTCAACTTAAGCGACTTGCTTAAGTCGACTTAAGGAAAATAAAGTCAGCTTAATTAAAATTAAGTCGACTTTATTAAACGTCAATTTAATTCGACTTAGGGCTTAAGTCGACTCCCTAGAGTCGACTTAAGCCAGTGTAGATGTGGGGTAGCCCTAAGTCGACTTAGGGCTACCCCAGGACTGCACCAATGCCCTCCCTGCCGGGGGGCGGGAGGGCACAGGGGAGCCTGGCATGCCCCCCACAGGGCAGGGCAGAGCCCTGCCCACTCTGCCCCTATGCCCTGCCAGGGTCCCTGTCCCCCTTTGCCCCATTGTACCCATGTACAATGGGGCAAAGGCTGATCCCCCTGGCACTGGGCAAGGGGTGCCCCCTCTGCCCCCGTGGACCTGTCCTAGGTCCCTCTAGCCCCTAGAAGTCGACCTAGGCATCCAGTGTGGATGCTCTAGGTTGACTTTGTAAGTTCCCCCGAAAGTCAACTTAAAATTTAAGTGTAGACTCACTAAGTCGACTTAACTAAGTCGACTTAAATTTCCAAGTGTAGACATAGCCTATGTGAGACCCTTGGGAGGGATGGGTGACCTTGTGAGAGAACTGATCATGGTGTTCTACCCTAACGGTTGGGCTGCAGACAAGATAAGGAACTCCTGACTACACTCAGCAAAGAGGAGATCTGCATTAGCTCAAAGGGTAGGGCACTATGGGTCTAGAGCTAGTGAATCCAATGGCAGGGTTGACTTTTAATTGTGACTTATCTTGGGTGTGAGCTTCAAGATGTAGGAGCAGCATCCTGTTGACTCACCACATTGAAGAAGGGTGGGACAGGAAGGGAGAGAAGCCGCTGGTGGCTGCTGCGTGGCCTTGCTTGGGTCCGGGAGTGGCGCAGGTCTGGCCAACAGGGCACTGAGGGCCCTGGTGAACTGTGGGAGAGAGGTGAGGCCAGAAGGAGAGCGCGGCCACCACATAGCCCTGGCTGGGGCCAGGAATGGCATGGTGTGCTGCTCAAAATCAACGCTCATGCTACCTTTGGCAAGCATACCGTAGGTTGCTAACTCCTGGTATAAGACCTAGCAAGGTTGACGGACACCCTATCTTTTCTAGTATTGCAAACAGCCCTGCTCTGCTGACTATGACAAACACCTTGGTTAGCTCCACAAAGGCGATGCACAATAAGTGGTGTTGCACCCGGCTTTTTTCTTGACAGTGGGGCATAAAAATATATCACCTCTTTAATTGATTTTCCAGCCCTGAATCTGCACTACGATTCAGGGCAGACATAATTCGCCAGCTGTTGTAGGCGCACTAAGATGACTTTTGTAAAAGCTTTTCCTGCTACATTTAGTAGCAAGATGCCCCTATAACGATGTTTGCGTCACACCTCCTTTATGGCACCTCATCCTATTTCAAGCATTTAAGTAGCAACCGAGAGAGATATGGTAATACACTTTTTATCCCCTCCCTTAAGACTTTCCAATGGGATGCCATCTTTTTCAGGTATCTTCCCACTTGATAGCAAATCTTATACAGTGGTCTCCACATCTCATTCTGGCATGACTTGTAGAGTTAGTATTTGATCCAGTGAGTCACTCGTGATGTTCCTTTTTTGTGCATATAGCTCTGAATAACATTCAGCCCAACAAGACAGCTGTTTTCTTTTATCTGTAACCATTTCACTACTTTGAGATTTAAGAGGGGCAGCCTTATTGACAGTGAAGATTAGAGCTTTCTTCAAGCCATCACAGATGACTCTGAGATTTCCTGTACCTGATGCTGCCTATATCTCTCCACAGAGCTTGGTCCAGTATTAGTATCTACTTGCTCACAGTACCTCAGTATTTGCATGTTGAAGTCTCACTTGGGGGATCTCTGTTGGCTTTTTATTGTGTTCCAAATAAACTGTGTTTTCAGTGTTAATAAAACGTAATAGTTCCATTTCATTTTCTTCAAACCAGTTTTTTTCTGATGATCACTTTCCTCAAAATGTAGCTACTGCTTTTTCATGGATTGTTGTTTTTAAATCTTCCTAAAATTCTTCTGCCTTCTCTTGTCGTAACTTCCCATGCATGCTGAGTTCAAAAGCCTTCATGAACTCTTGGCATTTCCTGTGGTTTTTTTTATGTTAGTAGCATTGATTCTGGGCTTATTCCCAAGTTTTGCTTTGTATCATTGCTTAACTGTAATCTTCAGTTTGCTAATGATCAAAGAGGGGCCAGTGTTCACAATCAGCACTGTGAAACATGTGAGAGTTCTGCACGGAGCGTGGGTCTTTCCTCCTCATGATGAGGAGACCTCATTGGTGCCAGTGTCCTCATTGTGGATGCCACCATGACACTTTGTGTTAATCTTTGCCTAAAAAATATAAATTGGTAATACGCAGTTAGTTTTGGGCATGGAATTCAAGAAGTCGTTGGCCATTCTCATTCATTTTGCCAATGCCAAAATGTCCTAGACTATCTGTGCCAAGTCTTGTTCTGAAGTCACCAAATAAGAAGAGTTGATCAGTTGATGGTGTTTTTTTTGCCAACTTGACACATAAAGCAATATATCTTTCTCCTTGAGGTAATATTTGAATGTTGGTGCATAAGCATTAATGGTGTTTATGAACCCTATAATCTGAAATTTAAATGAAATATTGCACTCTGACTCAACCAATGGGCATTTCTAGGAGCATTACCCATTTATTTCTCACAGCAAAACTGAAACTATGCAGGCGATTGTCTTCGTGACTTTCATTCTGCTGAAAGGTATAATTGGCTTCTTAGACAAAGCCAATATCTGCATGTCTTGTTTTCTGAAGTGCTTCAATATCAGCCTTTGAGCTGGTAGGCTCATGGTCTAGGAGAGCTGGCTTCCATATGCTGCTTGTATATTGTGGTCGTCCTCGTTTGTTTATGCCAGGCCCATGGCCCTAATATTCCAGCTTCCAAGCCAGAAAGTTCTTGGTTTCCTTTTCTTTTTCCAGGTGCAAGATTTCTGCCATCCTGCATGTTGTGTTCATGCTGCCAGCACATTGGAAGTGTCCCCTCCATGTAATATGGCTGCAATAGCCTAGCCAATTAATATAGAGGTTCTGCTTTGCCCATGTGTCAGCATCTCCCTCCTGGCTTAGCTGGTTTGGACCAAAGGAAGGACAGAAATCAATACATTTGGAGCCAGCTATGCTGCAGGTATTGCAAATGCAGGGAAGACCTTCCATCTGCCTGCCTTTGGGTTTCACTCCCAGGTTGGTTATCAGCCATAGCTGAAAGGGCCAATCTATCCTGTGTGGATGTCATTGGCACATACACTAAGTGAATTTGCTCATCGGCCTTTTGAGGCATTTCCTCAGGGGTTCCACTACCCTCCTCAGGCACTTATCTACCCAAAGCTCTTAGGCTATGTCTACACTAGCACTTTTAAGTCGACTTAATGTGTCTACACTTAAAATTAAAGTCGACTTAAAGGGGAACTTACAAAGTCGACCTAGAGCGTCCACACTGGATGCTCTAGGTCGACTTTGTGGGGCTAGGAGAACCTTGGGCAAGTCCACGGTGACAGGGGGGACCCCCTGTGTGCAATGGGGCAAAGGGGGACAGGGACCCTGGCTGGACAGAGCCCTGTGTCTGATGCTGTCTGGATTTAGGGAAGCATTTATAATATTATTTTCAATGGGTATCTCATAAATGCTATAATCCATAGGAACTATATCATGTTTGGTATCAATAGAAAGGTAGTAATTTGCTGGGAATTATTATATAGTTTATGTCTAGGAATTCTATTTCAATTAGAAGATAGGAATTTGATGTTATATCCATACTTTAACTTGTGCCATTATGGAGGAATGTCTTAGACGGGAGGGTGTGAACAACCATTGTCTCCTTAATGTTTAGGAATTTTCCAGGGATAATGGTCCCAGGGAGTATCCTGATGAGCCATTAAGGACATAAAGAATACAACCATTGTGTCCTTAATGGTTCATCAGTTTACTCCCTGGGACCATATCACCTGGCAGATTCCTTAACATTAAGGAGACAATGGTTGTTCACACCCTCCCGTCTAAGACATTCCTCCAGAATGACACAAGTTAAAGTATGGATATAACATCAAATTCCTATCTTCTAATCGAAATAGAATTCCTAGACATAAACTATATAATCATTCCCAGCAAACTACTACCTTTCTATTGATACCAAACATGACATAGTTCCTATGGATTATAGCATTTATGAGATATCCATTGAAAATAATATCATAAATGCTTCCCTAAATCCAGACAGCATCACACTCTGCCCACATGCCCTGCCCTTTGGGGGGCATGCCAGGCTCCCTCTGTGTTTCTCCCCCCCCCCCACAGGGAGGGCATTGGTGTAGTCCTGGGGTAGCCCTAAGTCAACTTAGGGCTACACTGGCTTAAGTCGACTTTAAAAAGTCGAATTAAGCCTTAGGTCAAGTAGAAAGGTGGTTTAATAAAGTTGACTTAATTTTCATTAAGTTGACTTTATTTTCTTTAAGTCGACTTAAGCAAGCTGCTTAAGTCAACTTAAGGTAACTGTAGTGTAGGCGCAGGGTAAATTAAGTCGACTTAAGCAAGCTTAAGTCGACTTAATTTACCAGTGTAGAGGCAGCCTTAGTGTTTTCTGAGGGTTCTTGGTTAATTAACCACCACCCAGCACTTACCATTGACCAACACAGGTTGTACCACTTAGGGTCATAACAGTAGCAGGTTCTCAATTTAAACTTGACCTGACTGGAATTTAAACTTTACCTAATTCAGCCACTAGAGAGGGACAAAGACCCATGCTCCACTCACGTTGGTTAGAACCATAAATTAAGCAAGGATCTTTGGATTGGGAATGTAAAACAGTGGCAGGGCTAATCTCATTAGTAAAGATTACAACCCTTGATCATTCATTGGCAGAGATATTGCTCATTAACCTGGGAGTCACGAGAATACCATGTGACCTGAGCTAATCAAAAATGGAGGAAATAATTTCACAAGAATAAATGTTATTGTTTCTGTGTCTCATAGTCAAATTGGAACCATCTTCCCAAAGCATTTCAATACTATTTTAACCACATTTTTACCTAAATCGCTTTTTTTCAATATTCATTTTTATGAAGTTTCCAAATATATTTTCTACCTATTTTTTTAAAAAATATATTAATTTTAATTTTCCAAAAATCTGTTTTACAATAAGAAAATGTGGTGTTGGCAATTTTAAAAATTAAATAGCAATTCCACAAGTTGACACATTTATGCAATTTAGTTAAAAAATGCAGAAACATTATAAAAACACAGAACATGCCAATGATCCATACAATTATGTGATTTTGAAAATAAAGGCTATTTTCCAGTAGAAAAAAAATCTGACTAGTCTTTCATGAGACTGAATTGAATTTTTCTGGTCTTTATTATACTGGAGAGCAAACTAGATGTTCTAATGGTGCATGCTGGCCTTAAAAGTCTATGGATCTATGAATGACCAATCAGAAGAACAATAAGTAATTGGCTTTCAGTAGGAAAATTCCATTATGTTGTCTGAGAATTTTCAATATTCATCGATATTTCCATGAAAGTTGGGTGGCAACCCAGATATAAAGGAATATGATGTGAGCCTGAAATGAGAACTAGCTGGACCCACTGCCTTTATCTACAGAAACATTCATCAGACACTTTTATCATGATTCAAACTCCTCATACATTTAAGGACCCACTCTCATTTTTAAATACAGTAATATTGAGCAAAGAAGACTCACGGTTTTCTCTTGTGTTTGTTGTACTTAGCATCTTCCCATTTATGGCAGAGCAATGAGTCTTTGTGTGTGTGTGTGTGTGTGTGTGTGTGTGTGTGTGTGTGTGTGTGTGAGAGAGAGAGAGAGAGAGAGAGAGAGAGAATGAACTCCAATTCAATGAGGAAATAGAAAAGATGTTTGCAGGATTAAGACCTGGGAAATCCCCTTGAACTGCTTCAAAGGCAACCCTCATCTATGATATCTAAAGACGTAATTTTTTATGATTATAACCTGTCATAATTGACTCAGTCAACTGGTTTTTAACAAGGAAATTAATTAGGCCCGTTGCTGACCTTCAAAACATAGGCCTGGAAAATTCAACACCTTACCTAAACCAATGCTTCTTTCTTCCATTAGCTCTGCCTCCTTCCCACAGGAGGGCTGTCAAAGTCTGCTGTGGGGTGAGAGCAGCTAAGTACTAATTAGGAGAATTTTCCTAAGGGGGTACCCCAAGGCAGAGCAGAGATATAGTACTGGTGATATGAAGGCTGTCCTTCTGCAGGGATGTCCTCTTCAGATTTTTCTAAAGCAAAAGGTTCGCAGTTTCACAGCATTCTTCCACTGGGCCCAATAAAGAGTGACTTTGTTGGCGAGCCCAATGGGGTGCTGTCCATGTGTGCCACGTGTGCATTGCTTGCTGGAGAATTCAGAAAAAATCATGGTTCAACTGGCGGCCCATGGGCCAATATGATTCTGTCCAGCTCCCAAACTTATGTTGTAAAATGAAATGGAGGCCTCTGCACAGTGTGAGCTCACATGCAATATATGTGTAAAATCATGCGGCCTGGATGATGCCATTTTTCGGGATTTAACTAAAGAGATTGGACTGCGGAAGGCATGCCAGGGTGGAACTCAGTCGTCTGTGACAGAACAGAGCAAGCGGTAATTTTAGTGCAAAACCTGTTCACTAAAATGTTGCATGGCTTACTAAAAATGTCACTGCACTCCACTGAGAAGGATGTGTGAGCTTGTTGATGCGTAGAGCCCTGTGTGGATACAGAATGTGGATTCACATCTGATCCGCATCCAATCAGTGTCAGCCTGTATCCGATCCAGGATCCGCATGCTGGATTTCATACCTATCTGCATCTGCACTGCCCCCCAGGAGGAGCTCCAGCTTTAAGCATAGGAGCGGAGTCTGTGTCTAGGGTTCTATTGATGTGGTATTTCTGCTGTGATATACAAGTTGGAATGAACGGGTATGTTTATATCAGAGCTGGCTGGGAATTTTTAATGATTTTTTTTTTTCATAAAAAAAATACCAATTCATAGGACATAGGAGTGGAAGGGACCTCATGGCTGGCTCTGCTGGGATGGAGAAGCCGTGGGTGGCTGTCCCAGCTCCCTTCTCCCCAGGACCGCTCAGGTCCCGGGAAGAAAGGAGCGCAGGCTCCTTTCAGGCCAGGACAATGGGGTCCCGGAGAAAAGGGAGCCCCACGGTCCCTACTCCGGATCGCACTCCAGCTGACAGGGAAACCCCGGGGTTTCCCGTCAGCTGGAGCACGGGGCCGTCAATTGTTTCCTTTGTCAGCTGGAGCACGCTCCCTTCTTGCCCGAACCCAGGGTTCCAGTGGGGGATTCACTCCAGCTGAAGCCATGGCTGGGGAGCAATTCTCCCCAGGACTGCAGCTCCTCTTGCAGGGAAGCCACAGGTCTGGGGAGAAGGGAGCAGGGACTCCCCTGGGGACAAGGGAGCAGGGACTCCCCTGGGGAGAAGGGAGCCATGCGGGGCTCCCTTTTCCCCCCCACCCTAGGTCGACCAAGTCAACTTAGGGCATCTACACTGGCTAAGTCAACTTAATAAAGTCAACTTAAACACTAGTTCGAATTATAACGAGGTGTTATGAATTCAAACTAGTTTTTCCTTAATTCAATTTAATAAGCAGCTTAAGTCGAATTAAGGAAAGCCTAGGGTAGACGTGGAGTAAATTAAGTCGACTTAAGCCTGCTTAAGCCGACTTAATTTACAAGTGTAGATGCACCCAGAGAAAGCAAAGAGTTGGACCTGATGTTAACCCATCCAATGGTAGTTCCCAACCACCTGGGAACCACCTCATTCTAGCATGGGTCCTCTGTTTTCTTTTTCCGACTGAAATTCCGCCCTGTACTGAAGACACTTTTCTGATGAAGTTTCACAGAAATCTACCCTTTCCCACAAAAGTTTTAGTTCTGACAATTTGCCATTTTCCAACAGTAAAAGGTTTTGTCAGAAAAATACCAACGGCTCTAGTCGTGAGATACTTGGGAACTATGATCACGAGGGCCATGTAAATAGCTAAGATTGACTGAAACAAATAAGTTATTGTCTTAACAACTGTGATTAAGGTTGTAAAATAATTTCAGGTGCAGTCCCTTATTTTTACCAGCCCTGAACCTTTCCAAAAACATTCTGCCTCGGGTGGGAGGCTAACATTTTTCATGCTTGATCTCTGCCGAAACAGATGAGAAAAATCCATTGAACAGTCTTTGATTTCAGCAAGGCTTTAGGGGAACGGAGGGGGGACGACGACACTTTTCCCATTGTGAAATAAATAAATAAATAAATAAAAGTGATTGCCACACTTTTTATTTTTATCCAGACAGATAATTCAAAAACAGCTGAACTTTGGAACTTGGTCTTGGAAACGGGGTTTCTTGGAGTATAGTCACAATTATGTGTATGAAGGGAAAAGAAAACTTGGTTGTGTAATGCTAATGTGGCAACTGACTTGCAAACATCACTTTTGAGCATGCTCAGTCAGCATCTGCTAAGACCATCACCATACTCCCGTCTTCATGTCACCGAGCGTATTATGCCTTCCCTATGTAACAGGGGCAGGGACGGCTGCAATGCTTGGTCCAATTTGCTGGAGGATGGTGCAGGAGTAATATCTACACGCAACAAAACCCTCCACCCCAGAAACATCCTTCTCACCTCATCCAGGAGAAATTTATGAAGGTGGGGAAAAAAAGCTTGCAGAAGGTGCTGTATGACTCAGATGGGCTAGCTGGTACATCCAGGTCCAGCATTAGGCAAGCAGTGAAATATAAATTGCAGGGCCTGAAGGATAATATGACAGAGGCCCTGCATGGTGAGGTGGGATCTGCTGTTAACCCCAATTCCTGATGTTCTGAGCCAGTGTGAGAGGGGTAAGTTGCACTGGTGTCCAATGGCCCCTGTTTTGCTCCGGGGCCGGGTTGGGAGGTTGCCCCAGTTAACTGTGTCAATGTCACTTCACCAATGCAAACATCCTTAGTGCAGAATCAAATTCAGACAGTCAGGGCCCCAGGGATAGGGTCCATAGACCCATTGCTTCACTCGTATGGCCTTATCTGGGACAAAGGACTGCTGAAAGGGTAGCTTGAGGATAGGACACCCAATAGCAATATAAATCTCTCTCAGAGCAATTATTTCAGGCTGCCTGTGACTCAAGCAGAGATCATTGCACTGGGGTTACTTTCAGGTCACATTTCCTTTGCAACCAAGGGGGCTAAAAAGTGACTTAAAAAACAGATTACAGTTGATATCCTGATATAATTATAGTCTACAGGAGCTGGGCCCTAGACCCGAACCTGTAGTGCTGGTACTTTCCTTCAGCTCCACCCCAGCGTAGACAAACTCTTGGGGTATGATTACAGGGCAACCTGCCCCCGCTACACACCAAAACCCCACAGCAGCGAGTTTCAGTATCCAAGTCAACAGACTTGGGCTTGCCAGGATCATGTTACTATGCTAAAAATAGCTATTAATGATTGCTAGGGCTTGGGATAGAAGCTCTGAGATCCCTACCCTCCCCTGGCTCCAGAGCCCAATTTCCAGTTTAAGTCATCACATCTACATTTTAGTGCCATGGTAAACTTTGCAAGACCGAGTTCATTGATTCCGGCTCTGAGGGTGCGTCTATATTAACAAGTTAGGTCAACTTAAGGAGGCTTAAGTCGACCTAACTTACTCCCCATCCACACTGGGCTTTCATTAAGTCAACTTACTGAAAGCTTAAGTCGACTTAATAACATCTAGTTTTAGGTCAACTTAATGCTTACGTCAACCTTATTAACTCGACTTTAAGCCAGTGGAAACAGGGAATATCCCTAAATCGACCTAGGGCTAGGGGCAGCCTCCGGGCGAAGGGAGCCCTTCTCTGCGGTAGGCTCCCCGCAGGGACACGAAAGCCGCTGGTGGCTTCCCCTGAGAAGAGCCAGCCGTGTACAGCTGGCTCTCCCTGCAGAGACACGGAAGATTCTGGCTGCTTTCCTTGGAACCTCAGCTCTCCGAGAACTTAGCCAGTTGACTTAGAGAGTCTAGTGTAGACTCTCTAAGTCGACTTAATAAGGTTGACTTTAAGTTGACTTAACTTTGTAAGTGCAGACATAGCCTGAGAGTCTCTGTTGAAGGTAGGTTATTTTTCCAGTGCTAACGTACTTAGGAAAACGCCCCTCTGTGGCCCAGCAAGGTTATTGATGGGGTTTAAGTCATATATGTGTTTAAGGACTGTACTCAAATGGAGCCATCAGAATAAGGTCTGGATTTAGACCACCTCACTTAAATACACATGTGGAAGGGATCTTCTGCACATGGATCAGCCCTCTTCCACAACAGCAAAACTAGGGAGAACTGGAGGAATAGTGAAGATGAAAGAAGGAAGAATTCCCATTGGTGACTTCCATTAAAGTGGAAACATCTTGTAAGTAGAACTGGGTGGGAAATGGTTTTTCTATCCAGGAAAATTTTCAAGATTTCCAACCATTTTCCTGTCCAGAATGGGGGTGAAAAGTTGAAATCTAACATTTTCACAGACTGACAATCTGAAACATATTACAGTTCAGGTCAATCAGAACATTTTGTTTGGATCATTTTGAAATGTTTCATTTGGATTGCCACCATTTACTATAATTAGCTCAAATTTCTAAACAATGAGACTTTTTGAACCGGAAAAAATTATCTTTTTTTTTTTTTTTTTTTTTAAATCAAAATGAAATATTGTGCAAATTACAAAACTTTTTTTCCAAAACTTTTTTTGAGTCAAGAAATTTGCCACAACTGACCTTTTCCCACAAACAGTTTCAATTTCCACAAATTGGCATTTTCCGATAAAAAAAAGTTATGTTGACGGAATAGTTTACCCAGTTGTAGTTGGAATGGGGAGAGATTTCAAAGTGGATGACAGAATGCAATATCAGGAATGGTCTCTGACTGGGTGGTCTGGGGACCTAATACAGTAGACATTTTCTGTCTCTTTTTCCCTATTATTCTATAAAAAGGACAGGATTGTTGTAAAGGAACAGCCGGTGTTCAGACAAAGCGTCACATTCAACACAGACACTGGCCTTTCATTTTCTTCCTCCCTTTTATGTGTTTTGGGGGATTATAGTCAGGTTTGAGGAGTGAGGAGCTGTTCTTCTGGGGTTTTACCATGTCATCACTGAAGATCTGAGTACAGATCTCAGGATGTTTAAGTACCGTCCACAAACATTAGAGAGACACTAGACAAAAATTTCCAGAGGGGTGGCCGTGTTAGTCTGTGTACAGAAAAAAACAACGAGAGTCCTGTGGCACCTTATAGACCAACAGATTTTCTTCGGCATAAGCTTTCGTGGGCTATAACCCACTTTGTTGGATGCAGTTTCATGGGTTATAGCTCACGAAAGCTTATGCCGAAGAAAATCTGTTAGTCTATAAGGTGCCACAGGACTCTCGTTTTTACTAGACAAAAAGATGAGTAACAAAAAGAGTTTGAGCCCCAGGAATGGAGAGATGTTAAGAAAGACATATTCAGCTCCATTAAGCCCATACCTGATTGAGCTGGGTGAGTTGAGGCCTTAATTCTGCAAGCATGTATACACAGGAGTAATGTTGAACATCAGAGTAGCCAAACTGAGTTCCAGGAGTATCAAGTCAAGCAAGTGTTGAAGTGCTTGCAGGATTGGGGCCATAGTCCCATAAAACAGGGATGCCTGAGATTTGCAACATCAAGGATCAATGGCTATGTCTACACTGGCAAATTAAGTTGACTTAAGCCTCCTTAAGTCAACTTAAATTAAGCTGCGTCCACACAAGACTTTCATTAAGTCGACTTAATGAACACTTAAGTCGACTTAATAAGAACCGAGGGATAGGTCGACTTAAGCCTGCTTAGGTCAACCTAACCCTTCTTTAGGTCAACCTAATCCCAGTGTGGATGTTTAAGTCCACTTTTTTAAGTCAACCTAAAGGCAGTTAGATCGACTTAACAAAGTGGGCCTGATGCATGTCCATTGACACCACTTTGTTAAGTTGACTTAGTAAGGTCGACTTTAAGTCGATTTAAAGTCAACCTTATTAAGTCAACTTAACAAAGTTGACCTAACTTCTTGTAGTATAGACATAGCCAATGTTAGTAACATACCAAGAGCAGCATCTACATGAATATTACACATTAGAAATGAACTATTAGGCCAGATCTCCCACTGGTGTCAATCACTGAAGGGAGCAACACTAATTTACACCAACTGATCAAAAAACAGTAGAAGCGTAGGACTGGGAGGGACTCCAGTAGGTCATCTAGCCCAGTCCCCAGCATTCAAGGCAGGATGAAATAATAGTGATGGACCAGTCCATTAGGATGGAAGTGGATCTTCCAACACTGGCAATTATTTTTTTTAAATCACAGTTGTATCTTTAAGCAATATGCTCTAGTTTCAAAAGAAATTATTTCGGGGAAGTTCTATGGCCTGTGTTATGCAAGTCTGACTACGCGTTGATACTGGTCCAATCTGGCCTCGGAATCTGTGAATCTATGAATTCCTTATTCTACTTTCTTCATGGGTTAAGAAAAAAAATATCATTTGGGGGTCAAAGATTAAAAAACTAGTATCAGTCTTTCCACTTCTTCCTCCCCCTATATGTCCAGGGTGATGGGGTTGAGATAGTCAAGTTTTAGATATGCATGAGCTCTACCTCGGCCCCTCCTGGAATAACCTGTGAAAGAAGATTTGAGCCTCACCTGCTTTAAATCAGTGCAGCTGGATCAAATTCAATGCATGACAGGTTTACATCAGCGAAAAAGATCCAGCCTTTCAGTGCACATAACTTCTCAAAGCCTGAACGTTTTTCGGAGATTGACAATAGCTTCATTCACATATATCCTCCTTTTCCTGCCCAAGAAGAGAACTTAGACACCACACCAGGAGCAGTGGTATAAGCAGCTAATTTAGAACCTTCCTAGTTTCAGGCTGACCTGGATGAGGCAAAATTCTGTGAGAAAGGATCAGAAACTGCAATCTTGAGCCTCTTTAAGGGATGGGGGAATACATGTTTATTGCCTGGCTCAGAGACAATCTCTCTTACAAAATATCTCTTGGCCAGATCCCCAGCTGATGTAAATTAGCACTACAACATGGAAGTCAATTGCTGTACCCTAGATGAATCTGGCCTCTTGTCCTATATCCAACCTATTTTCCACTGGAAAGAGCTCTGAAGAAACGTGCAAACGTTCTGAGGCCACCTCGTTCTTTTGAGGATCTCTTGCCTTTAGAGCCTGTTCTACAGAACAATTGAAATTCATGCTTAGAAACACGAAGGGAAGGTTTTTCACAGTGGCTGAACAGATTTGGATATCCAATTCCTGTTTGTTTTAATGGGGCAAATGGCAAGGCCACTTCTGAAAATCTCAGCCAAAGAGTCTCACTTTGATATCTTTTCATCCTTAACTCCATTAGGCCTCTCTTCTGCAGGCCAATGAGTTCACATGCTAGCCACTGTTTGGATGAATCCAACTTGGCTTTCCTTAATAACAAGCCCAGGACTTCCTGTTTCATGTTCCTCCTGAAAACAGAACAGTTTCATAGGCTCAGTTCCTGCTTGGTCTCCACGTAGCTGGAAATAGATCCTCTGTTTTCCCCAAGGCTCAATGAGTTAATCTCACAAAGCTGTTTCTCCTCTTCAAAGCCATCCCCTTCATGGGTAAACATTCTTCTTAGTTGTGTTACAGTAGCATGCACGGACCCAACGTAATGGGCTCTCTTCATACACATAGGGCAGTAGTTCTCAACCACTGTGTCAAGAAGAATTACTGTGTCACTATACAGCAGTAAGTGTGTTGCGGAGAGCCAGGGAGATGGCTGCATTCGGCCTGGACAGAGGGGGCTAGGGTGTCCCGTAGAGTCGCAATATGCTGCCAAGTGTGTCGCAACCCACACAAAGTTAAGAAGCGCTGACATAAGATATGATCACCTTGCAATCAAAGGCATGAGTGAAGCGTATGTAGACCTCTCCTAGCTAGCTTTCATGTAACAGTGGGGGCATGCCAGCACAAGCCGTATAACTTGACCAGGGCTCTGCGTATGTACTCCTGTGACCCTCCCATGTAGTCAGGCCTTCACTGACATTCTTATTCCAGCTAGCTAGTTTGGAAATGACCACATATCACACTTCTGAATGCCATGAAAACATGCACATAGCAAGAGAGATCCTACAGTTTCAGTTGGGGTGGACAAACTTTTGGCCTGAGCGCCACATCTCACATTGAAATTGTGTGGAGGGCCAAGCCATACAGAGGGGCGGGGAAAGAAGCCAGGCTGAGTGGGGAGGAGTGGATGCTATGCAGTGCTGCTTGGGGCCAGGAGCAGCTCTAGCCAGTGTGCCACTGTGGGAGAGGGCTGGAAGAAGAGGCAGAGCCCGGAAGGGGCAATGGCTGCCGCACTCCGAGCAGGATGCTGCTGTGTCCATGTAGTGAGAGAGGGATGGGGTGAAGGGGAGGGGCCAGGAGGGGGAGGAGCCACTGTGCTCTGGCCAGGCCCAGCTGAAGGACCTGATGAAAGGTTCAGGTGGGCTGTATGCAGCCATTTGGCTGTAGTTTGCTCAGCCCTGATCCAAGTAGACCAGAAAGACAAAAAGATAGGAGAAAGGTATTATCTTTATTAGCACTATTTCCAATTTAGAAGTAAAAATGAGAGGGGGGGGAGTTGAAAACATTTTCACATAAGTTATTCCCCCCCTTCCAATCAGCCCTAATTATAACACTTAGCGTTTCTATCAGCTGATCACAAACTCTTTTGCCGGTGTAGACACATGTCTCTATGTAAATATCACTGTAATTTCTCAGCACCTCCCAGTCATTAATGGATTATGCCCTCTTAACACCACTGTGAGGTAAGGAAGTATTATGCCCATTAGAAAGATGGGGACCCAATACACAAAGTTTGATTAGATGACTAACCCACGATCACACAGAAAGTCTGTACCTAGAGAGGTGGTGGAATCTCCATTCTTAAAGGTTC
The DNA here is from genome assembly GCA_007922175.1 of Pelusios castaneus. NCBI lineage: Eukaryota > Metazoa > Chordata > Testudines > Pelomedusidae > Pelusios > Pelusios castaneus. The sequence continues at coordinate 3,527,348 of ML685864.1, forward strand.
TAAAGGTGCAGCTTGATAAAGCCCTGGCTGGGATGATTTAGTTGGGGTTGGTCCTGCTTTGAGCAGGGGATTGGGCTACATGACCTCCTGAGGTCCCTTCTAACCTGCATCTTCTATGATTCTGTACTTCAGTCAGAAATTGAAAGCAGTTCTCCCGACTCTCAGGCTCGTGTCCTGCCGGCTAGGATACCCTCCTACTCTAACACCAACACGAGCCACATTTTAGAGATGGATAATCTGAGGCACAGAGCAGGAAAGTGACTTGTCCAAGTGACCAAGCAAATGGTTGTTCCAGAAACAGAATTCAGGTCTCTTTATTCTACTGCAAATGCCCTACTGAATCAATCCCCCTGCTTCACTCCTCTCAGTTTAAGCTCCAAATTCAACTTTGTTTTAAGAAGAGAAGGTGGATGAAGTAGTATCTATTATTGGACCAATTTGTGGTGGTGAAAGAGACAAGCTTTCAAGCTTCATATCTGTTTTAAAATTAAGTATTGCATTTTATTTTTTCAGTATATTGAATCACGTAGCAGGTTATGAGCTTACAAGGAGTTCATGAAAAGAGGCCATAAAAATGAAAAATTAGTGTTGTCTTCATGGACCCAACACAAAATGATTTAGCTGACTGCGTTCCAGAAGAGGACAATTTGGCTTCCTTTTAATGTCTAAGTTATGGATTGATTTGTATCTGAATTTCGCACAGAAGTTATGCAACTCCCCAGACAGTACTTAAAACTGGAAGTATGAGGTGATGACAAATGCTGGAAATGACCTCCGAGGAAAAAATGGACTTCAGACTGTGTGCCATCAGGTTGTCTTGAGACCAATCCATTTTGGAAAGAAATGATGCAGACAAGTACGACCCTCTTACATTATGATTTTGCTCCCCGTGGAAACATGTCTCACGCATTACAAAAAAAAAAAAAAGGGGGGGAGGTAAAAAATATTTGTGACGTCAGCTCAAAAAATGTGATATACCAAATTAATTGTGGCCAGATGTTGTACAGTATAGAATTTTGTTTTCTTTTGTTGAAGGTAGCAATGGCCGTAACAATCTCGTCTCTGCCAGGGCTGGATGGAGAGACTAGTGTCTTTGCAAACGAACTTTGAAAGAGTTGGGAATACAAATGAATTATGAACACAGAATTGGAAGTGACTACCTGAGTCATCAAGGCTGGTCCCCTGATATTGTAGGGAACTCTGACATATAATTCCATTAATTAATTTATCAAGTGCCATCTTAAAACTAGTTAGATTGTTCCTCCCCATTCCTCCTGTTTGTGAAGCTCTCCCAGAACTCACTCCTGTGGTGGTTAGACACCTTCTTTTATATATATCTATATCTCTCTCTCTATAGATATATAGATATAGATATAGATATCTGGAGATAAACATTTGTCTTGGAAACAGTTTGATTTCAACTCCATTATTTGATTATTTTTCTTTTTTACAGCAGAAGAAAAATATGAAACAAAAAAAAATGTTCCTTTCATTTTAATTCCAGTGGGCACTTGGTTTTCAAAAAGCAGAACGCGATGAAAGCATTGATTGGAAATGAGACCCAAAAAATTGATTTTGTTTGGAAATTTTCTGGTAAAAAAAAATCTAAATTGTCTGTGCAAAATTTCGAGACCATACCATTTATTTCAATCTGGTCATAGAAATAAAAAGGGATTCCCCCCTCTTCCCTCACCAGCTCTGAGATGTAGAGAAATTTATTGGACATATGTTACAAAAACATGTGTTGTCAGCCTGACATGGGGCGAAATCAGGATTTGAATCTGCTAAATGCATGAATTGCAATCAATTGAGCTAAAAATCTAGACTCTGAATCCTAGATGAGGAACCCAATCAGCAGCTTCAGACCCCAATCCCCTGCCTGAGACACAACTTAAAAGGATGGTCTATTCCAGTGGTCTTCAAGCTTTTTTGGATCAGTGCCCAGTTTTTCAATATTTTCACATTTGCGGTAAGTTTACCACCCACCTACATAAATTGTTACTTTTTATAAATATATAAATTGCCACTGTTGTTAAATTAATTGTTACATTGTCATACTATCAAACGTTAATTATAATTTTCAATTTATTTACATTTTAAACTCAGATATTTTAAATAGGATATCAAACAAATTTCATTCAAACAAAATGTATTCATTATTCATACAAGCTTTTTATAAATTACAACCGGATGAGCATGGCCATTATCTCCTTCCTTCATTTTTGTAGCGTCCACCAAAAATCACAAAACGCCCAGGTTGAAGACCACTAGTCTACACAGCTATCACACAAGCCCAGGTCTGCCAACTCAGGCTGTTCGCTGCCATGGGCTGTGTAGACACATTAGAGGCACTTGGGAGATTATGCACCATTTAATGGGACTTAGTTTTCTCAGGGTCATAACCCTACAGGTATTTAGGTACCTAACTCATTGATTTCAACTGGAAACAGTGTGAGATAGGCACCTAAAGATCTTTGAAGATCCAGGACTATCTGTCTAGGCATTGCTTGAAAATGAGAAGGAAGCTCCTAAGTTGCTTAAGTGCTTTTGAAATTTATACCCCAGGTCCCACCCAACATGTTCTGTAGCAGTAAGCTCATAACTCTTTGAATTAGCTTAGTCACCTCAGAGGGACAAAGAGACACTCTCTCCCAGTATAGAGTTAAGCAAGGAATTTCTCCCAGTCCCAGTTCACACAAATTATGTCTCTCCCACCATTAAGAGCTACTTCCCCCATCCCACAACAGGTGTTAAAAGCTCTTCCAGTTCCCCTACCCGAATCCCTGGTAAGTCTCTTCTCTATACTATGAGCATTTCTTGTCTTCTCTATGTTTGTCTGTATGTCCTTGTAGTGGTGCAATGGCTCCAGTAGGTCCAGGAAGGAATCAACTGGCCTGAAAGGGGTTAAAAAAGGGCTTGGCTGCAGCAACCAATCAGAGGGGAGGGCTGCTGAACCAATCAGGGCTCAGCAGGCAGTACAAGAAGGCAGGCAGCAGAGCAAAGAGGTCAGTCTGCAAGGGGAGCTACAGGGAGAAGGTTTGTCCTGGGCTGGCAGGCTGCAGGGCCAGGCCTGAGGAGAGCTCTGAGTGTGGTGCAACAGCAGGAGCCTGGTGATGCTGAAGCTCCTGAAGGGAGTGGCCCATGGCAAGTGGCTGGAGCAGTGGTCTGAGGGCTGGGAGCAGACAGCAGTGGGATCCAGAGCAGTGAGGGGAGTGGTGTATGATTGGGGGATGTGTGGAAGTAGCCCATGAGATGATGCCCAGCAGTGAAGAGACTAGAGAGAGGTGGCAGGCCTCACAGGAGGCATCTAGGGTCCCTGGGCCAGAGACTGGTGTAGAGGGTGGGCTCAGGTCCCTCCCTGCTCCCCCAGCATGTCAACTGTAGCCATTGACTATTTTAATTAGTGGCCAGGAGTGGCATGGCCTTGCTGGCCCTAGACTGTTTTAACTTTTGGCTGGTGTAGAGCGAGTTGGACTATGACCATAGGGAAGTGGTCAGAAGACTAGGCCTGGCCACTGCCACAAAGTGGGCCAGGGGACCTAGCTGAACCCCCAGAGAGATGGAAATAGGCTTGGCTAGAGGGCTAAGACCCCAATAGGGACCAGAGTCCTGGTGTGTGGAAGAGCAGAGGGACCACTTGAGCAATTCCCCAACACCACCACCAGGAGGTGCCCTGCTGGTAAGCCCCATGCTGTGGACTCCTACAGGACAGAGACCGGCTGTATTTTTAATCTTGTACAGATGAAGAAACTAAGGCACATAAAAGTTAGAAGAGGCCATGAGGGAATCAATGGATAGGTCAGAAACAGGAACCAGAAGCCCTAACTCCAGGGGCTAATCATTATACCAAGGTCCCCATCTTCAGGGCAGAGAAATATCTCTGGGGCTTCATCAGAGGTTGTATGTCTTAGTATCCAACTGAATTCCTCACAACAGTCACTTACCACAGTACTTCCTCTTCTCTGAGATAGCAGAACAAATCAGTCTCCGGTTAATAATTAGAAAAAGTTTTATTCCTTTAATTGCATCCTCCACATTATGACCTTGATTCTGCATTCATTTACGCCGGACAGCCACACTGAAATAAATTGATGGTAATGTTTAGGCCACTAAGCTCAGTTCTCTTGGTGTTTTTTGCTCTTATTCTGTTTTTTGTTTCTTTGATCATTGTGGTTTTTACCCATCTCCTTTTTTGCATACCTTCCCAAACAGAAGTGTCTTCTGGGAAATTTCACTGGTGCTGCTGTCTAGTGACAGACCTTCCAAATAATCACCAGTAACTAGTGCTGGAGGAAAAAAACCCAAAAGATTTTCATGGAAAATGTTTGAAATTTTTCATTGAAATGTTGAATCTTCAGGCAATCTGCAGTGCTCCGTAAGCTGGTTAAAAACAGACAAACAAAACTGAAACACAGTTTTGTCTGAGTTTTGTTAGTCTTTAAAAGTGCCGCCAGACTCCCTGTTTATTTTGCTGAACTAGACTAATACAGCTACCCTTTTGGAACATTTTTGTCCGAGTTTCTAAATGTTTTGCTCACGACCACCTGTGGCGTTACATCCCAAAAGAGCAACCAGTCACAGTTCCACATATGACATGGGCTCTTACATGCTACTGTAATATATATAAATAGATAAACAGAAGAAAAAAATGACTGATAGAGGTTACTAGAAGCAAGAGCCGTCCCAAAAGCATTTTGAAAAACATGTAACAACCAGTGGTTGATTCAACCAATAGTTACCCTACAGCTGATCTTAGATTCTTTTTAGCCTGTTGAGGAACTTCTATTCTAACAACAATTAGTGTTTCTGTTAAATCTGAACGTGCAACAAAGCTCTGTTCAGTAAAGAACTGAGGCACAAACTTTATTTTAAGCATTTGAGTAAGTCCTTTGCTCGATCAGAACCCAAATCAGTTATTTCAGCAGAAAAGTTAACTCTTCCTAATAGCTGGCCTTTAGAGAGAGAAATCCATTTTAAATTTTGGGGGGAGGGGGGCTCAGAAATGTTGGGAAAAGACTTGAGAAGGCCTTAAATCTTGGGGGGAGAGGGAATTATATATTTCTATTTTAAGCCAAGAGTCACTCCATTAATGCCCCATTAAAGCCCCTTGCTTCTTTAATCTGTAAGCCTCCTCAGAAGCCAGTGGTACCACATAAAGTCCGTGCAGAATCCGGGCCTTGGCCAGTAGAGATGAATGACAGACCAGCGCTTCAAGCAGAGTCTCCACAAAAGCAGGTGTATTTCAACGGCCTTCCGAGCTCCGCTGGCAGCTTTGATACTTTACACCGTGAACAGTAAGTGATTGAAGGAATGAGATAAGAATGGCCGGTGAGATAGTAAGTGGCAAATGGCTGGTAATAAAGTGCATAGGAGCTTGAAGATCCGGCGAAGTTAACACTTGAGGGTTCTGATTGATTTTTCTTATCTCCATCTGCTTAACCCTCCTGTCCTACTAACGACCAGGACAATAAAACTTTTGAGATAATACAATAACCCCAATAAAACATAGGTGAAAATCACAGCAGTAAGACACAATAGAGACTCCTCCAGAGACCATTATCTGACAACTCCTTATTATTCCCTGCAGCGTAATTGTACCCATGTCTTTCCCATCTCAAATAACCCTCAGCTGGAGGAACGGATTCATTACTAGCTTCACTCCTCCCTCCTTTTTATTGATGAAAGTCACTGATATAAATAAGGACTAACAAGCCAGAGGTGATTGAGCCAGTCATTGTCACCAAAGGAAGAGGCCCCAGAGCATCCTGGGAGCCATGGGACCCAGTTGGGGTAATTTGTTCCCCAGCCAGGTGACCCTGGGGAAAAACTAGAGAGATTCCAGCCTGCTGGAGAAGCTGCAGAGGCCGCCAAAGCTCTGGCCATTCAGAAAACTTTTTTCAGTTGTGACTGCGTTTTTTTTTTTGCCTTGTGCTGATGGACTCTGCGCCAACTTTCTCCCTCCCCATCTCTTTGCCTCAGCTTAACTCCACACCTGTCCTTCTTACTTCTTTTCTCCTCTGCCCTGCCCTGCTGATCCCCTCCGAACTAACCCCCCACTCAAAAAAATCATAACGTGCTGTTTCCCTACCCTGGGGTGTTCTTCCCCCGCAGCGTCTGTCTTGCCTATTTGCCCTGTACGTTTTTTGGGGCAGGGCCCATCTGCTAAGCTGGGTTTGTACAGCACCTAGCACCGTGGGGCCCTGGGTTAGGTTGGCCCTTAGGCACTGCCACAATAAATGAGACTCTCAGTAATATTCATTTTAAGATTGCCTCATAGCTGACTCTCTTGTTATCCCTCCTTTTGAGTCTTTTGCACCTTTAGATTCCACCTGGGCAGGTTGAGCAGTGTTATGAGCAAGGAGGAATCCTTTTGCTTGTGAAATTCATGGCCTGGTTTTCCAAAGCCAAAGGTTCATATCTCCTGAATCACAAAGAGATAACTGAGACAGCAGGGTTAGGGGGAAGCTGGAGAGTGATAGAAAGGAGATATGTAAGCCCTAGAATGCTCAAGGTCTGTTCTCGTTGTTCACCTGGAGCCAATTAAGGCCCTGCCAGGGACCTGATAAACCCCCCTGCTCCTGTCAGGCAGTGTGGGAGAGGAAGGAGAGATGCCAGGCGTGTTGGAGGAATGCGGTGACTGACAAGAAATGCAAGAGAACCCAGTGAAGAGCAATGCTAGGAAGGAGGCTTCCCTGCTGTGTATTGGCCGTAGGGTAGAGGCCTAAGAAGAAAGGAGCCTGTCAAAAGAGGATCGGGACTGAGAGACTCCCAGGCTGGAGGCTTGGAAGAGACCCTGCCCAAGAAGGCAGTGGATGGGGAACCCCAGAAGCTGAAAGGATGGTGGAGGGGAAGTAGCCCTGGGGAAAACTGAAGTCCGAAGCACTGTCAGGAGAGCAGAGCTGTTACTATTAGGGTCCCTCCCCTCACACTCTTGCCCCACTAGGCATTACCAGGCAGGCCAATGTCTGGAAACAGGGGTGACAGGGGGGGCCCCGACCCTCCACAAAAGAGAAACGTGTGGGCCCCACAGTAGCAACACCAGCAATTTGCCACATCACGCACTTCAGGCTCGCCTCCCAATTGACAAGCCACCTTTCTGTGAGCTCTACATAAGGAAAGGACTAGATACGTAAAAGAAATGGCAGAATTACAGGGCCAGGCTGTTCGCTGGAGTAAATCAGTGTTGAACCAGTGACTCCAGCAGAGCTGCATTGATTTACAGGAGCTGCGATTCTCTCTCCAGAGAGTTTTAGCACCAGATCCAAAGCATGTTCGATGCAGCGGAAATCTCCCATTGATTTTGGTGGGTTTGGATTAAGCGCTTCACAAAATATTTCGTGTGCATCTGTGCTACTGCCCTCTAGTGGACAGAATGAGAAGTTGGTGAAGAAGGATTGTCCAGTGGTTAGGGCTCTAGTCTGCAATGGGGGAGGTCTGGGTTCAATTCCTACTCTGCCACAAATGTCCTTTGTGACCTTAAGAAACTCACAGTGTGCATCTACAGGGGGTGTGATTGCTGCTTGTCTAAACATGCTTGACTAATTACACAGGATCCTTGATGAGCTTGTACAGCTTGAAGCTCTGCTAGCTGAGCTAGATAGATTAAAACTAGCCCAAGAATGTCTATGTGATAGAAATGAAGACATACCCTTAGTGTCTCTGAGCCTGATCTCCCTGGGGTGTTTTAAGGATAAATACATTGTGGATCATGAGGGGCACAGATCCTGTAATGATCAGTGAAGAGGGGAAGTATATAACTACCTATGATAGGTAAAACCTCTTGTGTGAGAGTGAGAGCTGATAAAGAGAGATTTTTCCTTCGACTCTCATGTTTCAGCCTCAGCTTTTAGAGAAGGAGGGTTTCGGCTCCAATGGTGCAGTGGACATTAGCTTCCAGGGGGCTTTAGCAGGGCCGGATTAAAGGACAATGTAAATTGTTAGCCTGTGCCTGTTTCCTGGAAGTTCATGCAGTTTTGTCAGCAGCTCAGGGTTCAGTTTTACACTTGTCTCTCTAGCCCTCCCGCTGGGAACAAAAAGAGGATGCAGCAATGTCTGCCTGAGTCTGCAGGCAGCCTGAAACAACAACTCTGGGAGCTCTGCCCCATACACTTCTTTGGAGTGTGAATGCCAACAATCACTGTTCTGGGGGGCTCTGATTACACTCTGTAGCAGAGGGTTCTTGTGTGGCAGGAAGAGTGCAGCAGCCCCATCGCACCCATCCCACTGGCATATGCGCTAAGGAGCCACCAACGTGCCTCTTTAGGGCTGAGAGAAGTTGCCCTTGATGCCATTCCTTGGAGTAGGGGGGAGACCCAGAGTGGCACCCCTGCTTCTTTGGGAAAGGAGGTGGAGGGTGAGCCCTGAGTCATGGTGCCAGACTGCCTTAATCCAACCTTGGAGGTTCATATGCAGCACAGGGACAATCATACAGTCCAACGTGGCAGTGAAGAAAGCAGTGGACTGGGGCACAGGAGATGTTGTATCAATTCCTGGCTCTGCCATTAACCTACTGAGTGATATTGGGCATGTTCTTTTCCTCCGTGTACCTCACTTTTCCCATCTGTAAAATAGGGATGCTACTGACCACCTTTGGAAAGTGCTTTGAGACCTACAGATTTAAAAACAAACAAAAGAGCTAGGGGAATTCAGCTGCCATGCAAAAGCTGCCTCCCTCTATGCAGAGATAAGAAGGTCACTCAGGATAACAGGTGCAATATAAATGGTTAGTCATACAAAGCTCACTCACCAATGTGTTTCTGTGAGCCACCTTTGGTGTGTGTGTCACACATCGCCCTTATTACAAAACCCTGCTGCCATAAGCCACAGTCATGGTCTGCATCAAGGCAACCCCACAGAATGCTGTTATATTGCTTTTTAAGTTGAGGTTTCCTTCTTCGTTTCCTTCTATAGCTGGCTTGCCTCAGACTCTGCCTGCCTGCTTTGAACGAGAACCAGAAGGCGCTGGAGGGCAATCTTGGACGGTTGTGAACTCAGCATGGTGCTGTTTCTAACAGGTGATCGGTTTATTGCAAAGACTTCTCTTTTGGCTAGACTGGCACTTGGTACAATAAATAGTTCGCTGCCAACTTTTTGTCAGACAGGTTTGATAGTGTACAAGATAATCATATTAGAAACATCTGAGATTAGACAGATCGATAGATGCTAAGGTGAAACAGCAGCCTTTGTCAAAGCCCATGAATACATACTTAGACCTTATCTCCAGAAGAAATATGCCCAGCTATTGCTTGCAAGATAAAAAGATAAGGGGATTTTCCTGCATTTCTTCTTTTGTCTTGTACACTTTTGGGTGCTCTGTCATTTTCCTTTTGCATGACCAGTCAGCCACATTAAGGAGTCAGTTCACTCCCTTCAATGAGCCCTGAGAGTTGGGTTTGCAGAAGCATCTCCTATTAAAATTGAGGAGGAACTGGGCATTTAATTACACTAGACACTTTTCGACTCCTCATCCCCGGATGTCAATGGGTTTAGTAAAAGTCATTAATGAAAACCTTAAAAGGGGAAGATTTTCATTTTTCCCGTCCCAGGTAAGGTCGGCTCTATGGCTTCTCTACACTACAGGCTCTGATAAGTCGACTTAGAGCGTCCACACTAAACACTCCAGTCGACTGCCTGTGTCCACACTGGCAGGTGCTAGGTCGACGGAGGAGTGTTATGGGGGCTTGGAGCGATGTTCCCTCTAATCCGCAGGTGCAGGGGCCGCTGCACATCCGTGCACCTCCCACCGCCCAATCCCTGCGTCTCTTCCTTCTCCCCAGCCCCCGATCATTGCCATGTCCCTTCTCCCCAACCTGATTCTCCCCCGCCGCGGCTCTCCCCTTCTCCCCCGCCGCGGCTCTCTCCTTCGCCCCAGCCCAATCTTCCCCAGCCCTGGCTCACCCCGCCTGATCTTCCCTGGCCGTGGCTCTCCCCTTCTCTCCAGCCCGACTCTAATTAGGTTGATTTAGAGCTATTTTCTGTCCACACCAGCTTTAAGTCAACCTAACAAGGTCAACTTAGGCGTTAAGTCAACTTTCAGAGGTGGAGTTGTTAAGTTGACTTAAGGAAGTGCCCAGTGTGGACGCACTGTTCTGTAGGTCGACTTAAGCATCGTTAAGGCGACCTAAGGTGCAAGTGTAGATATATCCATGGACTCTAAGGCGGGAGTTGGCAACTGCCAGCACATATGCCAAAACTGGGATGTGAGCCTATCCCCAGCAGCATGCGCTGCCTGGGCTGCTCCTCCCACTGGCCCTGCCCCCCAGCGCGACTTGGTGTCACAAGCTGGGGGATGAAGCCAGCAGAGAAAAGGCACCGCCGCTCTAGCAGCTCTTCTGCTCTGCTGGCCTTGATCCCCAACTGGGGGGCGAGGCCAGCAGGGAAAAGACACCACCGCGCGTGGCACTCCTGTCTGCTGCTGGGTGTTGCCAACCCTGTAAGGTCAGAAGGGACCAATATTATCATCTAGTCAGACTAGATGGTAGCTGAGAACAAACAATAGGCAAACCAGTTTGGACAAAATGAGGATCAAACCAAAGCTTCCATCCAAAATCCAAATGGAACCAAAATGCTTCTTTGCAGAGATCTGAAAAAAGTTGTATTCATTTTTTTTTCATTGATTTCATTTTTGATCTGCCCCATACTGGCTAGTAAGGCATTAATAGAGCCATAGGAAGGCTGCACAGAAGCAGCCAATAGGAGAGGGGCTGTGAGAAGCAGCCAATAAGGGCCCAGCAGGCCCATATAAGAAGAGTTGCAGGGCAGAGTAGTTAGGAGTTGCCTGGAATTTGAGAAGGAAGGAGTAAGTCTGAAGGAGGCTACAACTTTGTAGTACCTTACACAGAGTAGTGCAGGCAGGAACTCAGGGAGAAAACAAGGAGCTTCAGCTGGGCTGGTGAGACTGAGAAGGGTGCTGTGGCTGTGAGGAAGGGACCCAAGGAAACGCAGCGATAATAGAGGCAAAGGAACGCAGTAAGGGTGTGTCTACACTGGCGCCTTAGGTTGACCTAAGGAAACTTAAGTTGACCTACAGAACTCTGCGTCCACACTGGGCGCTTGTTAAATTGACTTAAGAACTTCCGTAAGTCGACTTAACAACACCACCTCTGAAGGTTGACTTAAGGCTTAAATCGACTTTATTAAGTTGACTTAAAGCCAGTGTAGATGGGTATGTCTACACTACAGGCTCTGTTAAGTTGACTTAACAAGGTCGACTTAGGTCGACTTTAAGTGTAGACACTCCGTTAAGTCGACTTCACAAGGTCAACTTTAAGTTGACTTAAAGTCAACTTTGTTAAGTCGACTTAATGGAGTCGACTTAACTTAACAAGTGTGGACATAGCCTATGTGATTGCAGTTTGAAGGACCCTGGACTGGAACCCAGAGTAGTGGACAGGCCTAGGTTCCCCCCATTCACCACTGAGGAAGCAGCAGAACAATTGATTATAGTCAGCACAGGGGAAGAGTCATGACTAAGAGCTAAACTCCCCAAGAAAAGGGGAACATAGATAGCTCTTGTGCCCTCCAAGCCTGGACTCAAAGGGCCAATACTCCAGTTGTTACCTCCTAATTCAAGAACAGGGCTGGCCTCTTTGCCTGATGCACCCTGCTTCCAGTAATTGAGCCGATTTTCATAAGTGAGTTGGTTCTCTTTCCCCTTTCTCCCCCCGCTTTCCTTGTTGTATGTCCTAAGGAAGCTCATCAGAGTTGCTCAGACGGAAGTGAGTACAGGCAGAGCTCATTCTGGAAGGGGATGGGTCTGTGAAACATGCAAACTGTAGTCAGTCGGGGAAAGACAACCAAACAGGAGGAAAAGTGAGCACTGGAAAGCCACAATTGGGCTCAGGTGGGAAAGTATTTTGCATGGGGTGAGCTGAGATGCAATGCGTGAGTGTGTGTCTGCACGTGTGTGAGAGAGCAAATGAACTGTGGACTCATCTCAGACACGCTAAGCAACACGAGTGGTGGAGAAATAACATTACATCATAAATACAACTGAACGGTTTGTTGTAAGAATCAGGGACTCAAGCATGCATGCTTCAGAGCATGAGCTGACCTCCACCGTGTGAGCCGAAGAAATATTTCCCTCTGGGTAATTTCTTCCATAACTTCCCACTAGAGAATGTGCCACCTTTTCCTCCGGAACATCTGGCACTGGCTATTTTTGGAGATGGGAGACTGGACTTTATATCTGATCCAGTATGGCAAGCCCTATGTTCCCATGCATCCCTTGTGTACCCTAATAGACTTCAATGACACTACAGCTTTTTACACTAATTGTTGAGTTGGCCCCAAACCTTTTTAGTGGTTCAAAAAGTGGTTCTTCTCCCTCTCCCTCCCAATGCTGTTAACTTTTGCTCACTTCCTGATCCCTTCAAAGACTAGATGCTGAAAGTACATGCCAAGCCTGATTTGAAGAAGGCAGAACCAGAAGTTCATGAGCAAGCCTATTTTCATGTTATTTACAGCACCCTTTACAGATCCAAGAGTTTTGTATAGTTCAGAGAAGCACCTGAAATGAACCCTCTGACTATTTGGAGGGCACCTTTTAGTGATACAAACCAATCTTCCCACCCCTCTATAAGTAAGGTCCATGTGCCATGATCTATGAATCAAGACAACGATTCATCTTAAACAGGAGGCATTTTGTGAAGAAAACAGCTATAGATTCTAGACAAGTGAACAGATTTCCGCTTTTGATATAGCTATGTCGGTCCCAGGATATTAGAAAGGCAAGGTGGTGAGGAAAAAAATATTACCTCACTTGCACTGTCTCTAAACTGATTTCTACACAGATTGTGTTCCAGCTTTTTCTCCTTTCTCGACCAGGAGTGATAGCATCCCTGGAAATCTATACATCAAAGAGATACAGCTAATGGCTGGATAATATACTGAAAGTGCTCATACCATTATACAACGCACCACCAACAGAAATACAATATGCCCAGCACATCCTTTATAATTGAATTGTAATACAATCTAATTTCATAGTCCTCCTGTTGGTTTCACCCTTGAATAGACATGATGTCTATCCACCAATTCATCCAAGGTGTATATGGGGAGTCAGCTACCTTCATCTGTGAAATATATATTTACCAGGGAGTAAATTACAATTACTAATTGTCTACCAAGCGTAAAAAACTACACGTCGACCTCTACCCTAGACATCCTAGTCTTCTGCAGCTTGAAATTTATTGTGGTTATTTTCTTAACTCCTCCATCTTCTTGTGACCTTTCATGTTAAACAAGGCCCTGATTCAGCAAAGCACTTGATCGCCTGCTTAGCTTTGAGCATGTGTTTAAGTCCCACTGAAGTTAAATGAGGTCAATGGGACTTAAGCACATCATTAAATGCATTATGAATACAGACAGACTTAAGCACACATTGCATCAAGTGAGGATATACACTGCAAAGGGACAAACAGGTGTGACTGACTGATCAGTTCTTTTGTCCCAAACTTAACTTGTACCCAAATTAAGCAGCAGATATTTACCAAGGGTTTAGGTCATTTTTATAGAGTCCAAATGCTCAACGGGTTGTTTAGAACCATGCATACCACCTTCTGTTGATGTGCTTATTATTATAAGCACATATGACTTATCTCTGAAACATACTTAACATGCATTTATGAATTCACTATAAATGAACACTTAATACAACAAATGGCCAAGATCTCACTATCAGAAAGCTTTAACTGATATTCAGCTTAAATTTTCCTTTTCCTAATTGCATCCTATTAGTATTAATTATGGCTTCATTCATAGTCATAAGTAGCCTACTTTAGAACTATATACTTCCTGTAGTCTGTTATTCTATTTTTGCCTCAAATCATCATAAATAGACCTAAACAAAAATAAACAAAAAACAGGTTTTTCAGTTCATTGGAAATGTCAAAAAGTCAGGGAATGTGGTTGTGTCTTTGTCCAAATTTTTTTTTTTAAAATGGATTTTTCGTTGATCTGAAAAATAGAAAAAGTCATTTTGGCCAAGTGAAACATTTTGTTTCAATCAAACTGAAATGTTTTGTTTCCATTTTGATAATTTTGAAATGTTTATGAGTTTAAAGGAAACTTTGAAACAAAAAGTCATTTCAAACTGAAAAATCAAAATGTTTCCTTTAAAAAAAGATATCAAAATAAAACATGGTGAGTCTGTTCTGATTTTTTCTTTCCTACAGGAAAAGCAATTTGGCAAAACCGACATTAATTCACAGAATGATTCAATGTCACTGAATCTGCCTTTCTTACTGATAAAAAGTGATCAGTGCCAAAAATTTCATCCAGCACTAGCCATGACACATATTTTTTAACTACCTTGTTGGCACATTGTTAATCTGATAGTCATTATGAATGAACAATTACTCACCCAAATTATATTCCAAAGGGGTAGCCGTGTTAGTCTATTGTAGAAAGACAACAGAGTCCTGTGGCACTTTTAAAGACTAACAAAAGCTCATGCAATAAATAAATCTGTTAGTCTTTAAAAGTGCCACAGGACTCTGTTGCCTCACCCAAATTATTTTTAGGTTCGAAAGGGGTAGCCATGTTAGTTTATTGCAGAAAAACAGCAGAGTCCTGTGGCACTTTTAAAGACTAACAGATTTATTTATTGCATGAGCTTTTGTAGGAGAATATCCCACTTCGTCAGACACTTTTGAAGATGGGAAACTTACAGAATGGGAAGAAATTAAATGCAGGGGAGTGTATGACATAGGATCAAGTCAGGCTGTAACAGCAAATCAAAATAGGTGTTAGGATTCAAACACTGGGGAACAGCACATAGAGGAAGGTGAGGTCAAATCACCTATTGTAATGAGAGAAAAATCTGTAGTCCCCGTTTAACCCCAAGGCAATTGAGTCAAATGTGTATATAAATTTGAGTTCTGCAGTTTCTCTTTGAAGCTGTGATTTGTTATTTATCTGTGTCAACACAGCTATTAGCAAGTCATCAAAGGAGTGAGCAGAGAGATTGAAGTGTTCCCCTATTGTTTTTTTAGCATTGCGATTTCTGATGTCAGATTTGTGTCCATTTATTCTTTGGTGCAGTGACTGTCCTGTCTGTCCAATATATAACACAGAGGGGCATTTCCGGCACATGATGGCATAAATCACATTGGTGGATGAGCAGGTGAATGAGCCCTTGATGGAGTCGGTGGCTTGATTAGGTCCGGTGATGGTGTCTTCAGTGTAGATAAGAGGGCAAAGTTGGCAGCGTGGTTTGTTGCAGGGATATGTTTTTGCTTTAATGTTTCTGTTGTTTTATCTGTAGTTGCTGGTGAGTATCCGTTTAAGGTTAGGGGGCTGTCTTTAAACAAGGAGAGGTCTGTCTCCCAAGGCTTGAGAGAATGAGGGATTGTCTTGAAGAATAGGCTGTAGATCTTTGATGATGTGTTGAAGAGATCTGACTTGGGGGTTGTAGGTGCCAATCAATGGTGTTCTGTTTGTTTGGTTTTTTCTTGGGCTTCTCCTGTACTAGTTGACTTCTGGGTATCTGTCTGGCTCTGTCAATCTGTTTCTTCACTTCTGCGGGTGAGCATTGTAGTTTTAAGAATGCTTGAGAGATCCTGAAGGTGTCTGTCTCTCTCTAAAGGATCAGAGCAAATCTCACTGAAGTCAATGGGACAAGTCAAGGAATTCACTGCTCACTAAGCTAAGTAAGAAGTTCCCAGCCTCACCTGTAGAGTGTGTCTCAACACTGCTGGGATCTAATCCCCAAACCTGGATGGACAGAGGTACTAGCGGAACTTAGGTTGGCATGCTGGAATTAGAGGCATGGACGTTGCTTTGACATTCAGGCACTGGCTATGAACCACATCTTCCTCCATAGGCTTCAGAGTCCCAGCTCCAGCCTGAACCAGAATTTCCACATTGTCATTTTTACCCACACTAGCTCTAATCTGTTCACAGTCAGAAGCTGAGTGGATAACAGGGGATGGATCACTCTAAGATTGCCTGTTCTGTTCATTCCCTCTGAAGCACCTCACACTGGCCACTGTCAGAAGGCAGGATAATGGGCTAGTTGGACCATTTGTCTGACCCAATATGGCCATTCTTATGTTCTTACCCAGGCTGTCAGACTTGCTCCCAGCAGCTATGAAGGTATTCCCTTATGATCTGCACCTTATAAACAGCACCTTACATGTGAAGATCTCAAAGCACTTTACAAAGCCATGCAACCCCGAGGTAAATATTGTTCTATTGGTTTAACAGAGGGGAAAACTAAGGTAGAGGAAAGTTAAGTGGTTTATCAAAAGCCACATAGCCAAGAACAAAATCTCGTGGTGAGGAAATAACTAATGTTTTTCCCCCACTAGCAGATTTCCAAGTCAATATTGTTTATATATATATATATATATATATATATATATATATATATATAGTCCAATATTTCTTCTCGGGTTGCCCCTTATTTGAAGTTAAACATTTTCACAATCCCTTTACATTTAGGATAAAAGAGGAAAAAAGTCAATGCCAGCCATGCTAAACCAAGATATTTGATTTGTCTTCATGTTTCAAGATTGACAGAAAGCACTTTCCTTTGAAGGGAAAGGATGTGGGGTAGCCTTTCTCTGTTTTAGACTTCAATGAAATTCTCACAGCATCATGGTCATCCCCACCCCTAACTGCCTTTCTTCACCCCCCTGGGGGCCACAAGTCACTGGGTGAAAAACACTGCCGTAATCCATTGAGAGATTGTATACAGCCTCCCAAACTGTGGCATCTGTGCTCCCCAGGAACATAGGCTTACCTTCAAAACAGGGCTGCAATGTAGGGAAGTGTTATTCTCATCTTCATTGTCCCTGTTTTACAGACAGGGAACTATGGCGCAAAGGGTGCGTCTACACTGGCACCTTAGGTCGATCTAAGGACGCTTAAGTCGACCTACAGAACTTTGCGTCCACACTGGGTGCTTGTTATGTCAATTTAAGCATTTCCTTAAGTCAACTTAATAACACCACCTCTGAAGGTCGATTTAAGGCTTAAGTCGACCTTATTAAGTTGACTCAAATTGACTTAAAGCCACTGTAGATGGGTATGTCTACACTAGAGGCTCTGTTAAGTCGACTTAACAAGGTTGACTTAAGTCGACTTTAAGTGTAGACGTTCTGTTAAGTTGACTTAACAAGTGTAGACATAGCCAAAGGTTGTCCAAAGATGTCTGTGGTAGAAAAGGGACTTGAACTGAGCTCGTCCAAGTCCTTCTGCACTAAGCCCTTCCATCCTTTCTCACTGGACAGTTTTGGGGGTAGCACATGCCAGAGACAGCTTCCAATCCATGATATTGCCTCTAACCAGACTGTCTTTCCAAGCCCAATGTTCCTCCACTTCCTAACAGAATTCTGCCAGAAGCAATCTTGTTTGACATTGACATTGGCTTTAACTTCTGCAGGACACAGCAATCATAAACAGAGCAGATCTGGAAACAGGCAAAGGGAACAGAACCACCTAGCAACTGGCCTCTTAAAAAAAGATGTTTTCCCTTGATTATTATATTGCTGTGTGAAACTAGTAAAATATCCATGGCTTTCTGCTGAGTCACTATGGAGGAAGAGCGCACAAAGGGCTGTTTTTTTCCACCTGTGTTATCACTGTAACATGTTTGCCCTCTGATGACAGATTTCCAGGTTTCCAACTTCTCATCTGAGCTGCTAGATAGATCCTTACTTGATTACCAAGAAAAACCTACCTTGGGATTATCAAACCTCATTTAATAGCTGAGAGTTTGATTAATGATCGTAATGATAAAACAGCAAAAGAAAAGAACACCCTTTGCGGTCAAATATTATGGGAAAGAGGGCACAGAAAACAACCCCCATCCTCATCAACACATGGATTAAGGTTCTTGTATTAACATAATTCTTATCCTTATCTCCTAGCTCAGTAGCTTTAACAGACTCCAAGTCTCTATTAAGGAACCTGTAATACATGGATTAAGGGTCTGTTTTATCAGAATATCAGATTTATTTATTTATTTTTAGTTAGTGATGAACTTTCTAAATTCAACAGGCCCCAGTTCTTCACTGTAGCTGAGCTACACATGACTCAGGACCAAATCAGGAGAAAAAGTCAAGTTACCTTCAGGTCTGCTTACACTCGGGGGCTATGTCTCCAATTACATCCCATCACCGGCAAATAACTTGTAGAGCTGCACCCCTCTCCCAGATGGGGTTGGCAGCAACAAAGACAAGATTTAATTTTTAGGGGTGCCTCTTGACACTACAACACAGAACCAGCTTGAGATCCTATCCGATAATTGGGGAAATTTTACCTCCACCCCTGAGCACGTTTAGGAGGTAAGGATTCCCCTCTTGCAAGCATAACGAGAGAATTTTCATTAATGAGCCCAGGAAAACACTATGACCATATTAAAAAATGTGCGACAGAATGCTGGATAGTGTCCTTTGCCTCTGTTTCCGACCTTCTGAAGTAGAGTTCAACGAACAAATTCCCTTTAGCACATCACTCCCTTCTCCCTGCACTGCACCCCGCTCATGGTTGGCTGTCCTTGGTCGGTGAAGACCCAGAAACTCAGAGGAGCATTTTTCTGAGTTCTTCTCCCACCACCGGGGGGTGAGATGGGAACATTCATCATGACCTCAGCTGCTGCTGACACCTCTGTAACCGACTCGCAGCGGCGGCCATTCACGCCACTGTCTCTGCCGCCGTTGTTCATTCTGGGATGGCTGCTGCTTCTCTGCTATCTCCTGCCACTCCCTGAAATGCCACATGCGGAGGTTCCCCCACTGAACCCAGTGTTCTGTGATTTCAGCAGGCAGCAGGGAACCTCACAGCTAGCACAGACTAGGCAGCCAATCACCGCCCCTTCGAACTCCACCGGGTCGAAGGCTGAGCAGCTTGACCTGGTTATCAGTGATTTCAGCAATGCTTTTCAAATATGGATCTGCCAGCACTTTACAAAGAGGTCTGTCTTAGGATTCACATCTGGGACACAGAGAAGGGAAGTGACTTGTGCAGTCACCCAGCAGGGATGAGATTAGAATCCAGATTTCCTGTGCGTTCTCCTCTAGGTCGCTCTGCCTGTCTCACAGCTCATCCACTAATGACTCAGTCTACTATTCACATTTATCTCAGCCTAAATTTTCTCTTTATTTAATTTCACTCTATTATTTACTCCCTTGTTCCATCATAAACAGTCCCTCCCATCCATGGGCTTTACGATACTCATATGTAGGCATATGTCCTTATGCCTATATGCAAAGCAATTAATTTAGTCCCAAAATGTTTGCTTTATAATAATTAATGTTCTGATAGCCAGTGAAATTTGGAACTCATTTAGCTTTACTTTCCTGCTGACCCTTTAACACAATTATGAATGAACAGAAGCTGGGGCGTATTTATTGATTTAGGGCTTTATTTTCTGGAATACTTAGTAACGATTTTTGGCGCCGAGTTTGATCAGAAACACCAGAGTCATTTTGGTTCAAATCCCCTCCGGGAATACCCAGCTCTCTGTCCTAGTTTAGCTTTGCTTACTCATTCATGTCTTTGCCCAGTGAGAGCGGAAGCTTTCATCTCAGCTGCTGCACTTCCCTCATTAGAGGGGGATTAGTCAAGTCACATCAGCAAATCTATCTGCCCGGCGGCCCCACAGCAGCGTGAAACCTTTCTAAGGAAGAACTTTAGGAGATGACTGAGATCAGAAGACTTGCTTCTTCCTCAACAATTAACTAGATCTGTGTGAAACTTGGCAACCTCAGCTCTCAGGGGGCTGGAGTAACGTGTTTTCTTTTGTTTTTTAACATTTCTGAAGTGTATGCATTTGCACTATTTGCATTCGCTTTAAATAGCGGACTGACTTTCACTGGAGGGCTGGCCTCAAAATGGTGGACTACCCGTCTGGACCCCAAAGAATTCCCAATTCTGCTGAAGAAGTGGTTTAATCTCTGTGCCTCAATCACCCTTCTGTAAAATGGGATAATAATTCCCTCTTGTTTTAGTCTATAAGCAACTTGGGATCATTTACTCTGTATTTGTACAGCACTAACACTTTGGGCATACCTACTCCACGATCAGAGGCGTGATTGCCACTTTTGCAGACACACCAAAGCTAGCTTTAATCCAGCTGGCACAGGTAACCATCAGGAGTGGAGGAACAACAGTAGAGCAGGCTGTACAAGCCTGCCTGGGACCCAAGGTATGTATTGAAGAAACCACCGAATGCTGTCAAGGCAGTTCTTATGGTATTTCCACCCTCCTTGATAACACTGGATAAATTTCACAAGATAGCCTGAGAGTTCAAGATGTGCAGTCACCAAATAGGTTTGAATCAACATCC
Organism: Pelusios castaneus; assembly: GCA_007922175.1. Lineage (NCBI taxonomy): Eukaryota > Metazoa > Chordata > Testudines > Pelomedusidae > Pelusios > Pelusios castaneus. Next base: position 3,547,641 of record ML685864.1, read on the forward strand.
TCTGTGGACCAAGATGCTTGGCCGATGTAAATCAACACAGCCTCCATTGAAACTAGTCCTTATTTATGCCACGTCAGGATCTGGCTCCAAACATTACAACACTGTGAACAAAACCACTGACTCTCTGGAGTTCAACCTGTCACTTTCCACCCCTACCTGCAGTAAAAAACCGAGGAAAGAAAAACAGAGACTGGCAAGAAGCTGTTTTATTACTTTCAGAAAGCCTCCTGAGGCTTTCCTAGCTTGGAGAGCATTCAAATACTTTCCTGTAGCTCTAACAGAGCTTCAGCAAACAGTTAGCTAGAGTGTCCGAAGGCTGGAGGAGAGTCAAAGGTTGGAATTTTTCCTACCGTTAGGCCTGACATCAGGTAAATCGCCTCACTGAAAAACAACGTTGGCTTTTCTAGGTGGCCTCTATCAGAGGCATGGCTCTCCCCTGGACCTCATGCTGAGTTTTATGTCCAGAGAATTAAAGCAGGAGCCGGACTCATTCCTCTGAGCTGGAACACTAGCCCATCAACGTGGAGCCACGGGTGCTCATGGCCAGGCATCCCTGACTGTCACAGTCCAGCTTGTGAGGCCTTGTCTGTTCTCCTTGGAAGAGTTGGGTGGCATGATGGGTTCCCCCACCCCCTTCTAACTCTGTTTTTAAATGACTCCTTCTTTTACGAAGAGAGAAAGCCTCCTGTTTAATGCTCTCACAGGCCCTGGGGCTCCACTTCGACATTTGACACTGTCCCCACTTGGGTGGTCTTGAATTAAGAAATTGGCAAAGCCAAGCAAGTGACACGAGGCAGTTTCCAACTGGTACACAGCCCTTCACCTTTCATCTCTCGTTGCCCCCTTCCCTCCCGCCACTATCTCGTCTCGCTGGCCTTCGCTTTCGTCAAACGGGCGCATTTTCTTCAGACTACACTGCTCAGTGTGGCAATCACAATATGTCTCTTTCTCCGTCTACCTCTCCCCACTGGCCATAGTAATCACCCTCTGAGTGGTAGTCGCTTGGCGAGTGTTTTCCAGCATAAAACCTTCATGCTGGGGTTTCCATGATCTAGCTCAGTGGTCTTCAACCCTGGCGATACTGCCCACTAATGGGCGTTTTGTGATTTTTGGTGGGCGCTACAAAAATGAAAGAAGGAGATAATGGTAATGATCAACCAGATACTAGCTTTCCCAACTCTGTGTCTAGTTGAATCAGGTTTCAGTGTAGTCAAGCGTCTTCTTTCAAAAGAAAGAAATTGCTTGGACATAGTAAAAAGAGGAGATCTTCATCTGACCTATCAACTTTAAAGCCTGACACTGAATCTCTGGTTAAAGGGCACCAAAAACAAATGTCCCATTAAAAATTAAACAAAAAATAAAAAAATATTTTAATATACTTTCATATTTTTATGAATAATATGTTAGTATGAATAATGAATCAATTTTGTTTGAATGAAATTTTTTGATATCCTATTTAAAACATCTGAGTTTAAAATTTAAATAAATTGAAAATTATTTAATGATTAACAGTATGACAATGTAACAATTAATTTAACAACAGTGGCAATTTATAAAAAGTAACTATTTATGTAGGTGGAGAAAAGGATTGTGGCAATAACACAGCCCTCCTTAGCATCAGTATGGATGGTGAACAGGTCTGTCTCTAACTCATTGCAGGGGATAGTGAAGTTCATTGTATCATGAAGTACCTGAGAACATACCTAGCCAGCACCTTCTATAAGGCTTCCTGATTTACTGAATCAAAGGCCTTAGTTAGGTCAATAAATGTCATAAATGGTGGCTGGGGTTATTCTCTACACTTCTCTTGGATCTGTCATGCAACAAAAATCATGTCGGTGATGCCCCATGAGATTCTTCAACAACACCTCATTGAAAGACTCTCTGACCTACCTGATATCATCAGTGATATCCAGACATATTGGGAGGAATTCAAAACCATTATTCACATTCTTGGTATTCTTTTACAGAAGAGTCCTTCACTCCTAACCTCTCAACGTCTTCATTACCCACTTAAGATGTCTGGACCATTAGGTAATGACGATGTTGTTATTTAGGTTATGTCTTGGAAGTCACAACTCCTGGAAACTATTCTCCTTTGTGGTTTTCTGACTGACTTCAGAGAGTTAGAATTATGGTTGGGCCATCTGCTCCATTTAAAAAACAAAAAAACCTAACCCAGTCCCCAGCAAATCTTATAGCATGGAGGATCTCTGTGAAGGTCTCAAAATGTTAGCCTCACTTCATCAATATGTGCCATTTCCTGCCAGAAACCAGGCTGGTGAGTCATGCGTGATATATATTTTGTACTTTCTTCTTTGTATCAGACTGCACTGTATGGCATTAAAACCACCACTTAATGTGGAATTATGAAGCTAATGGAATGTGGAGAGTGACATCTTGCTTTCCCATTGGTCACCACACCAATCTTTGTGTGCTAGGGAAAGACCTAGTTTGTAAACAGAGTTCTGTGTCCATAGAAACATCCAGATCAATTTTAAATTTAGTCACAGTAAAATAATTGGCCTTTCCCCCCTATACATTTTTACAGTTCATAATAGTCATGATGACAAACAGGTCAGGCATCTCTTGCCAGTGAAGGAGTAGCAGGGCTTGGTTTTATCTCAATCTAAACATTAACTGCCCAGTACAAGCCCAACCTGGGATGAAATTCTGGCTCCACTGAAGTCACTGGGAGTTTTGTCATTCATCTCATTGGGATCAGCATATCACCCTGGGAGTTTATTTCTTAGAGCACTGATTGTCAGAGACACAGAGCTTCTTTACCCACGTATTTTTGGCTATTCTTTCATAGTTTGTCTCCAGCCCTTTCCCACTCTCAGCTGGAGTGCTTCCAGATTCTAGTCTTTCCCTCTCTACACCTTTTCCTTGGCTGGATATCATCCAGCTTCAAAGGCTCTCAGAGGTGCCTCGCCAGTCCCAACTTGGCTCCATCCTCCATCCATTCTCACATCTCAGCCTGACTCTCAATCATCTCCTCCTGGACATCTTGTCCCCAGTCTAAACTTAACATGGCCATAAGTGAACGCTGGATATTTCCTCCCAACCCTCCCTCATTTTCTGTCACTATTATCATCAGCACAAAATTCCTTGTCACTCACTCCTTCAGACTGAGAGTCATTTTTGACTCCCCACATCCCACATGTCCAGACAGTCTCCAAAACCTGTTGCTTTTTTCTCCATTACCTTTCTCAATACTGACCTGTAATTTTTGTCCCTACAGTTGAATTCTTGTCCCAGCCCTTATCATTTCTGTGATATTCCCTCTGTGATCTGGACTGGTGAATCGTTGAGTCACCCCAGTCCCTAACTCTTGGAGGTTATCTTGCCCTGCTTTGCGCTGAGAAGTCTCACTCCTCAGCAGCTCACACAGTCTGTAGCATGTAAATTGCTTCCAAGTCAGTGAATGAGTGCCTCTAGCTAGCCACTCATGGGATTATGTAATGGAATGACCCCAGCCAATATCACCAGCCCCAGATGCAACCTCAGTTACTACCATCTTACAGGGGTCAGTGTTACCTGCCAAACACTCTAAGCTCACATGTTCCTTAATTTATCAAAGAAATTGATATGAACCAATCTTGTCACTTCAAATGGAATCTCTAACAAACCCCAGATCAAATGCACTGTTTTAGGTAAAATAAACACACACAATTATTAAACTAAAGAAGGATCAGGTGACAAACAACATCCTCATACGGATTCATCCATGTCCTGTGTTAGTGAGAATTACCTTTTCCTGGGTCCCAACTGGCCAAGGAAAGGGGGAGTGGCTGGCCAGAGAGTCCCTTGCATCCTTTATTGATACCTAGGCCAGTTCTTTGTTCTTGGAATGCAGCAGAGCTGGATCTGCTTTCTTAGCGAGGTGAGACCTGCACCTCTGCTCCAGGAAAGTTTTGCCTGGATCTGTTTTCCACTATGAAGACACATCTTTGGGAACATCACATAGCGAAGCCTCATAACCATGCAACAAACATATCACTATCACAATAGTGCTCAGTATGTCACTAGCATCCCAGAAACATCTTAAATGGCATACTTTGCATTAAACAATACACAATTACACCGCAAGGGTGATCATGGATGATATAGAATCCCACTATAAGGGTGTACATGGGGGTGAAGTGTGTCAAAATCTCATCTCATCAGCTCTTGTCCAACATCTCATCTCTCATCTAAGCCCTCATCTTCTCATGGATTGATTACCACAAGCTCCTGCTCCCTGCATTTTCCAACATCTGCAATGGGATTCCTCTTCCCCTCTTTAGCCTATACACTGCATGGCTGCAAGATCATCTTTCTTACCCATCACTATGAATTAGGTGACCCCGTCCACGCCTGGATGTCAACACTCACAGATGCCAACAGGATTCTTACCCTTGACTGCAGAAGGTTCTTTTCAATCAGACGTTGAAGAGCTGGCTCCTGGTTTTCTGTTCCATCAAGTTCAAGCTTCTTCCCCCAATCTTTAAGGCTCTTCACAACTCTACCCCTTCCTGCTTATCTGCTTTGCTCATCTATTTATCCCACCAACCCCTTCCATGAACATCTCCCTGCTTCCTTTTGTGCTGGCCATGAGCATGGAACTGAACTAACCCACGAGGCATCTGTTCTCTTCTGGTTCAAGTCATTCCTCAAGAGGCACTCCATCTATGATGCCTGCAAGAAATAAATGACCTAATTACTGGCAATGCCATGGGACGGGTGAAGAGATCATTCACTTTAAAGATAAAACAAAGGATCCTTTCCAATGCCAACTCAAGTCTCCTAGGCTTTCCATTGATTTTAGAGAGTTTTGGATCAGACCTATAATTTAGAACCTTCAAGTCATGCACGAAGATAACTTATCAATCCATGTTCCTCCTTGATCTTCCAATCATTACCTTCATGCACCTTTATTTACTACTGAACTATTAATTGTTAGTACTGCAATTGTGTTTAGAGACTCCAACCACAACCAGGGTTCTGTTGTTTACTAGCTGCCGTAGAAACATATGGGGCAGGTCTACAGTGCCTGCCCTTTTCAGCATCAGATGAACTGAGATACACAAGTTACTTAAAATTACTTGAGTAGCACAGTTGGATTGCCTAACCCCCAGCTTGCCCACTGTGCTGAGTTGAAGGAAAGGAGAAAAGCTTTGAGCAGTTGCATGGTAGTAGAGGGTATGGTGGGGGGCAAACGGAATTTTTAAATATTTTGGAATCTCTAATTATTTTTGCTTGGACTTCATTTTTAGCTAGGCATAACTATTCCCTCCAGAATGCTTTTTCATAACGGGATCAAGTCCATTGTTTATAGAGTCTGCTAATAACAGCCCCGTGTCGTGCTCTCACAGCAGAGTGATTCAATTACAAGGCCAGACAATAAAAGCTCAATAAAGAAACTCAAATCCTTACTAAATTCATTTTTTTAATTATTATTATTTAGCGGGGGGGAAAAAGAGGCCAACACTGCCAGCCTAGGAATTTACATTGCACAGAAGAATGATATGATCTCTCTGAGTAGCACGGTGCAAATTAAAAGGGGTTTAGCATTAAGTGTTCATGGCACAAAAGCAATTTTAAGTACCTGCAATCTGCTTAGGGTGACTAAGCCTAAATACAGACAAATCATGTAATGGGGAATATCCCTGGCAGTACCATGCAGAGACCTGACAGATGAGTTCTCTAGGGTTTACAGTCAGAACACAGAGCAACCCAATGTGTCTGGTTGGAGGTGGTGCTATACGGGCCACCTCTGCCTCACATGTTCTGTTTTTGAGTCAGAGATTTTAAGGACAGAAGAGAGCATTATGATCATGTCTGAACTCCGGTTTAACTAAGGCCAGAGAATTTCACCAAGTCTATGTTGGAACATTTTCCCTAGGAGAGTGGTGAAGCACTGGAATGGGTTACCTAGGGAGGTGATGAAATCTCCATCCTCAGAGGTTCTCAAGGCCAAGCTTGACAAAGTCCTGGCTGAGATGGTTTAGTTGGGGTTAGTCCTGCTTTGAGGGAGAGATTGGACTAGATACCTCCTCAGGTCCCTTCCAACCCTCCTTTTTTATGATTCTAAGAGGCTCCTGACTCAGTCTCATCACTTCTGGTTGAGCTAGAACACCTTTTTTAAGAAGTCAAGCCTTGATTTAAAGGCTTCCAGCAATGGAGAACCCTACACATCCCTAGATAAGTTGTCCCAATGGTTAATACCCTCTCAATTAAAATGTTGTCACTTATCTCTAGCCAGAATGTACCCAGGAGCACCACAGAGCTGTGGAGAACCCCAGTGACTATACTAGGGAGGTAACTTGCTGCCAACTTCTTTTGCATCATTTCTGTTATGTGACATTTTGGGGCACCTACTTAAAGTGCAGTTAAGTTTTGAGTTTGGGGACAATAAGATGCTGTTATCCTTGTTCAGAAATAGAAGGGACAAGCAAAAACAACGAGAGTCCTGTGCCACCTTATAGACTAACAGATTTTCTTCGGCATAAGCTTTTGTGGGCTATAGCCCACTTTGTCAGATGCATGAAGTGGAAATCACAGTGGAGAAGTATATATACACACATGCCAGGAAGGAGGAGGGCAAGAATTAGCAAAGTCAGTTCAGAGAGCAGATGGGGCCTATTCCCACCAGTAATCAATGTGTGAACAGAACAATCACTGTTTGTAATGAGCTAATCATTCCAAGTCCCTATTCAGACCCAGTCTGATTGTGTCAAGCTTGCAAATCAGCTCCAGCTCTGCAGTTTTAGGAGGGACAAGAGAACTCTGTTAAACATGCCTGAGGTCACCTGGAAAAAGACCCACAGACAGGCACAGTTGAATGAGGTACTGTGGACAGGGTTAAATGGAGAACCAGCGTCTTTCGCTAGCAGCGCCTTGTTCCGGCGAAGGCCAGTTAGAGCTCCCTTATGCCACTGATCTTTCTGAATATAGACCCCGGTTCACACTCCTTCCTTGGGTTCCTCTTTTCAGACTGAATTCTCTCCCCTTTTGTGAGCCTCAGCTGTCAGTAATCCCTGTAGCCTTCCAGTCCCACCCCTCTGACTGAGAGGCAATTAATTAAGTATATCTATTGCACCTGTGGCATCGTTAATAGACTGGTAAACCTCCTCTCACCTGTTCCAGGCCGTGGTGTGGTTTCACCCGATCTCAGTTCCTACTCCCGCAATCAAAGTAGAAATCACTTCTGCAGGGCCAGGTGGTAGAGTGCCCAGACCTGCCTGAGTTCTTGGATTCTGCCCAACCTGGACAACAAACTGGGAGCAAGCTGGGAGCAGGGACATGGCTCCAATGTATCTCATTCTCTCAGCCCTGAGAGGAGGAGGGCTGAGGTGAAGGCACTTGCCAAGTCAGCCTGAGGCCTGGAAGTCTTACTGAAGAGATATTGTTGATTTATTAATTGCTGTTGTTTCCAAGAATATTGTGTCACCTTTTCCCCACCCCTATAAAGTTCTCTTTGCTTTAAACCCCTAGACTAAGCGCATGTGAAAATTCTGCTTATTAAGAGTATCCAGGGGAGCGTGGTGTATTGGGTTGCCTTAGTAATAGATGGGGGGTTGCTATAGTAATAGATAGGGGGGGTCCATAGTAAGAGATGTGGGTGGAACGAGTTTGACTGGTTCTTTTCTCCTTAGTTCTATCTGAATAAAGCCACACATTTTGGGATTCTTGTTGTGTGTCTGTTTCTAACATTATTTTGGATATAAGGACCCTATATAACAGGGAGGTTACAGGGAGGTAACATCCCAGGTTTCTGGATGTAGGTAGAAGCAGATAATGTTTGTTTTCGGGAAGAACCCCTAAAAATTGAACTTAGCTCTGTGTCTCTCTCTCTCTCCCCTCCCCCCCTACTGATACCAGGCAGAAGGGCTACATTATTATTTTTATTGATAATGTTGTCCTTAGAGACTCAAATGAGATCAAGTGATAGGTGCTGTACACATAAGAGACAGTTCCTTCCCTCAAAATCTTACAGTTTAAAAAGACAAGAGTGACAAAGGATTGTAGAAAAGAAGTGGCATTAGCCCCATTTTACCTGTTTAAAACTGGGACTTGGAGCTTGTCTGCTTGGGAAAGTTGCATCTGTTGAACTTAAATAGGTTTTTAAATTTTGGTTAAACCAGTTTCAACCGGTGGATGGACACTTGTGGTGGTGTAAAAGTGGCTTATTTTGGTTATTTTAAACCTGCTGCTACTCAACGTGGGTTAAACTGAAAAAAAGCCACTCTTAAACCAAAACATTGTTTCCTCCCCTCTTAAGCTAATCCTAACGTGTGAACAAACTCATCGTGAGCAGATGGTCCCTTTCCCAAAGAAACAAAATACGGATACTGCTAATTAACAAAAACTCATCAATGTGGAGTAGCCTACTGCATTATAGAGCAGCTGATGGCTTCAGCACGTCTTTCCTTGCTGAAAATTCTTCTCACACTACATGCTTGTTCCCAAACATATCACCACTGTGTGTGTGAGGAAGGATGGTGAAGTGGAATTCCAAAGGGGGAGCCGTGTTAGTCTATTCTAGAAAAACAACAGAGTCCTGTGGCTCTTTTAAAGACTAACAGTTTTATGAAGTGGTAAGTGTGCTTGCCTCAGTGACGGGAGACCTAGTTTCTATTCCTAGTTCTACCACAGGCTTCTTGTGTGATCCTGTGAAAGTCACTTCGTCTCTCTGTGCCTCAGTTCTCCATCTGTAAAATGGGGCCCACAGTACTCTCACTTGACAGCGTGTTATGAAGATAAATGTATTAAAGACTGAAGTGCTCAGTATTTTGTACAAATACCTAGATGTGCCTCATAGCCCTCTACTGGATGGAACCAATGCTGTTCAATTTTGTTGCCATATGTCCTCACTTTCAATTTACATGGTAGAGGCCAGTGCAATGGTCCCCAACCAGTAGATTGTGATCTACTTCTGAAGGACAGTTGCCATTGAAACCTATAAGCATTGCGCCACCTGCTGGTGTCAGGTTGGAGACCACTGGTGCATATGAAGCAAGGAGGGTGAAGGAGGTGGTTGGTTTTTTGTTTTTACTATATTGATTAAAAATAATACATAGACTTAAAAATAAACATAGACTCATAGGACTGTAAGGGACCTCCAGAGATCATCTACTCCAGTCCCTTGCACTCAAAGCAGGACCAACTATTATCTAGACCATCCCTGAAAGGTGCTTGTCTAACCTACTCTTAAAAATCTCTAATGATGATGGGAAATTTCATGAATGTAGACTGATGAAGAAGCCGTTGCATAAAACAGTGCGACTTCTTCATTCCAACTTCTTCTTTCCTCTTACAAACTCCTTGAGCCATGGACTGAATGGATTTCTAGTGTGTGTGTGTGTGTGTGTGTGTGTGTGTGTGTGTGTGTGTGTGTG
>ML685864.1:3557423-3649806 GCA_007922175.1 Pelusios castaneus
TGTGTGTGTGTGTGTGTGTGTGTGTGTGTGTGTGTGTGTGTGTGTATATATATATATATATATATATATACACACTATTTATTAATTAAAAGTTCTTCTCCATAGACCAGTCAAGAACACTGAATCTTGGAAGCTTTTGGCCTCCTGCTATATTCCATGAACTTCATTCCCTAAAATGTGGCATTGTTTTATATTTCACAGCATCCATAATGTGGATTTATCAAAGTTCACCATGGCAACACCCAGGCAGCCTGAGACAACTATGCATAGGAGCATAGAAACAAGACAAAACAAACCGAAATGGCCATGTTCTCCCCCTGCCCCTTCTTTCAACCCCAAACTCTGTCAAATTCTATATTACCTCAGAAGTTAGTGCAAAGCAGAAAATTCACATAGCATCTAGCACATACAGTGAGGAAATATATCTGTTGATGTGTTTATACCCTATATGTTTAAGACAACTGGAACTATGGATAACTTCACAAGGTAATTGTATTGGTATGTGTGAATTCTGGGAATCAGAAACTCCTGCTATTTGTTTTGGCTGTGTTTCCATGGAAATAAGTACACTTGCTATTAATTCTCTAGTTTATTGCCATGCTTTATTCCTGGTACTAAGAGTGTCCATAAATAATTCAGAATCCAGGTTTCACATATGTATATGAAACCTGGAAATTACGAATTATATAGAAGAGAAGCATCCAAATACATATATTTTCAAAAAGTTATAAGTTTGGATGACTTTTTTTTATGAGTGAGAGTTCCAAGTTAAAACACATTAAAGGGATCAGAATTTCAGAGGTTCAGGTGTCAGAGCTCAGAACTTTTGGAAAATAGGACACTTTTAATGTGCCTCAGGTTGGATCCCAAATAATGGAGAATCAACCTCAATGGTCAGTTCTGAATATCTTGTAGTGTCTCTGTTTTACTGTACATATACAAATATATGATTATAGATAGCTTTATGGATAATATGTGCTAATGCCAAATGACTCTTCAGAAATGGCTCTTCATACATATCACTTAGGAGAATAGTTGGGCTCCAAGGCTATGTCTACACTTGAAAAGTTAGGTCGGCTCTGTGAAGTCAACTTAATAAGGTTAACTTTAAATTAACTTAAAGTGGACCTTATTAACAAAAGTCGACTTAACTTTTCAAATGTAGACGTGGCCCCTTTTTGGCCTTATTAAGTCGACTTAATCTTTTAAGTCGACTTAAAAACGCCCAACTAGGCACTACTCCACTTCTCCACTGGCTTAAGTCGACTTAATAAAGTCAACTTAAGTGCTAGTTCGAATTAAAACAAGGTGTTATTAATTCGAACTAACTTTTCCTTAATTCAATTTAAGGAGCAGCTTAAGTAGAATTAAGGAAAGCCCAGTGTAGATGTGGAGTAAATTAAGTCGACTTAAGCTTCCATTATTTCTAAGCGTAGACGCACCACAAGAGAGGGAAGAACCAGCTTGGATAATAAGATTGAGCCCAAACTTCAAATCAAATCCAAATCTGTTTTGAAGGGTTCAAAATGTTCAGTGAACTTTTCTTCCTGCCCTTCACATGCAAGTCCTTCTCACTCCTGACATGGTCTGAGATCAAACGTGGACATACTGAAATCAGAGGTTCACATACATAAATCAAAAGACTGGGGACATTTAGAGCTGGATTCTCATCTGAAATCAAACACTGGTCAGCAACATAAACAGCTGCTTAACTTTAAGCACATGCTTAATCCTTATAGGCTTCAATAAGACTTAAGCACATATATGAAGTTCATCATGTGCATAGGTTCTTCACTGAACTGGGTCTTAGGACTGGATCATGCAAGGTACTAACTTAAGCATGTGCTTAATTTTAAGCACGAGTAGTCCCATTAACTTCAGTGCTGTGTTGTATGGTGGCCAGTGGCCAACAATTTTTTTTCTGATTGTGTTAGAGAGGGCATACAAAAAATGTAACCAATCCCAATGACAGAATGAATCCACATGGGTCTTGGTAACACATAGGCTAGGTTTAGTCAATCAGGAAAGTGCAGTCAAAGTCACGTGATCAATTGCAAAGAACAAACCCAGCTTGAAATGCATATAAAGAAGTACAGACAGTTGCCGTTATATTTTTCACAGTTGGCCTCGCTGGAGAAACTCAACATTGTGACCCTCAAAATATTTCATCATTATTGCTGTTCAAAACAACAAAGCAATTGTCATTTCAGGGAGGGGAATTCCATTTTCTTTTTTGCTGACATTTTCAAATTTTGACCAAAACATTTATTGAAGTTTTTTAGTCTTTTTTTTTTAAAACTAACTCAACAGTTGTTTGAAAAACAAAACTATTTTTTAAAAAAAGTAGGGCTGAAGTGATTGTGAAAGGCCAGGAATATGGTGGGGAGAGAAAAGGTTTTGTCTGAGAAAAATCAAGAGGTCCAGCCCATTGTGTCTTAAATCTCCGTAACTTCAGGGCAAAAATCAAAGGCCACGTCTTCAGCTGTGAACAGAGAAATCTAAGAGAAGAGCTTCAGAGGGTGCTCAGACTCTGTGTTTGGTGGTATTGGGATTTAGTAAGTGGTGGCATTGGGCTATGTCTGTGTTGTTTTTTTGACTCTTCATCTGTTCACTCTCATATACGGGCTGTGTAGCTGGGCTGTGGGTCCTGACTACGCTGGGCCCTGTGTGGCCGGCCCCTGATTAAGACTAAGCTGGGCCATGGCCCCAAGACTGATCTATTTGTTGGTGTCTCTGACTTTTGGATCCTTGATCAGCCCCGCTCTTTGAAGTCTCTGAGTAGGTATCTGTTTCTTTGTGGAGAGGGGCAGAGACTCAAGAGCCATCAGGGTGGATGTCATTGATGTAATCGAACCCTGCACAGAGCAAGCCCCTGGTGGAAGAAACATTCTGGAAAAGCAGATGCATTGTTTACACTACACTCCTTACTGTGGGAGGGGCCAAGATGATGGTGCAATGGGGAAAGGCTGAGGCGGTTGAAAGACAGGAACAGTATTATGAAAAAAAAATTGAAATTGTTTCTATTTTGCAGGCTTCCACCTTCTGACAAATCTCCCATGAAATTTTTAACCAACATTGGAATCACAGTTTCCAAAAAGATTGTTGATTGACAGGCCAGGTTTTTTGTAAGTGAAACCTTTCTTTGATGATTTCAATTTTTAAAATGCCATGAAACATTTTTCCTCAACTGGGCAATTTGTACAATGTTGACAATTTTTTTTCACAAAAACATGTTTGTAAGGGTCGTTTTTCAAAGGCAATGTTCTTTGTATCCAAATTTTGAAATCACCTCTCTCTGAAAGTATTAAGACAAAATTGATCAGAGACAGAGCCAAGACGTCAGTGGCACAGTGTGGTGCTATGGAGCTGTGTTACAGGAGGGGTCGTCTTTCAGCTGAGCTCTCAAGGCGAGGCTCTGGACACTTGTTCTTGTTAAACAATTCCGTGGCACTTTTTCCAAGAACAAATTCTCCATATCTTGGCTAAATGTTTATTTGGGTAATTCCATTCGGTCTGCCTAAAATTGCTCCTATAATTTCATTTAGATCAATGTCTCGGTAGAGAAATTCTTTGGGTAAAGATACAAGGAGTGAAAAATGAAGAAACAAGTGAAAGCATCTGCTACAAACCGCAAGGGCGGGAGGAGAGAGAATGGAAAATTCCTGGACCAATTCTCAAACTAAACGAAGATCCGGAGGTGGGGGGGAGAGGGGGTGATAATTAACCAAATGTCTTTTGGATAGTAAAGGCAGCGAGACATTTGTAATCATCAGCAGCAATGAAGAAACCTCACACTTCCCGATCCAAAAGCAAGAGCTTCTACTAAGTCAGCTAAAAGCCACTTTCTGTTGGGCTTCAGACTCATGAACCCCTAACAGTCAAGCCATTAGAGGGAGACAGAGAGCCATGTTGTTATCATTCAGGCTTACATGCACATCAAGAAGTTTTCAAACGTACCTAGAAGAGGGCTGTGACAGAAAGACAGACACCCACCGCCAGTCAGAGGAAAAGCTGTCATGGATCAAGCATATCGGTCCCTTTTGACCTTAGAGTCTATGGGTGTGTCTACACTTGTAAATTAAGTCGACTTAAGCAGGCTTAAGTTGACTTAATTTACTCTGTGTCCACACTGGAGTTTCCTTAATTCGACTTAAGCAGTTCCTTAAGTTGAATTAAGGAAAAGTTAGTTCAAATTAGTAAAACCTCGTTTTACTTCGAATTAACCCTTAATTCGAACTAGTTAGTTCGAATTAAGTTAATGTGGCCATGTTAGTTCAAACTAACTGCTTAGTTCGAACTAATAGGCAGATTCACCTTCATACATCTGACTAATTCGAACTAAGCAAGTGCCATGCATGGTTTGAACAGGCATTCTAGTGGGGCCATGCTAGTTTGAATTAAGTTAATTCGAACTAACTAAAATTAGTTTGAATTAGTTAGTTCGAATTAACTAATTCGAACTAACTTTTGTAAGTGTAGACATAGCATAGGGCTATGTCTATACTGGAAAGTTAGTTCAAATTAAGGAGGCTTAATTCGAACTAACTAAAGCCATGGCTACACCAGGCTTTAGTTAGTTCGAATTAAGGGCTTCCTTAATTCGAACTAATAAGTTCGAATAGGGTATTCGAACTAAGGGGTTAATTCAAACTAACTAGTTCGAATTAACCAATGTGGCCATGTTAATTCGAACTAATTTCTTAGTTCGAATTAACTGGCCACTGAAATGAGTGGGGATCGCTAATTCGAACTAAGCAAGTGCTTGCTTAGTTTGAACTAACGCTCCAGTGTCGCCATGCTAGTTCGAATTAAGCTAATTTGAACTAACTAAAATTTGTTCGAATTAGTTAGTTCGAACTAAGTAATTCGAACTAATTTTAGCAAGTGTAGACATAGCCTATGAGTCTATATGAAAATAACTGAAACTTAGAACCAGTGACCATGAACTACTTGAATTCAACATGGTAAAGCAGGTGCTTGCTGAGCTCAGAGAAACAAGGGTGTTAGTTTTCAAGTACGATGTGTTTTGTAAATACCAATGGAGGAAGATGTACAATGAGAGGTCCCACGGTCTTGCTTGTGTTCCAATTGAAATCAGTGGCCACAACCCATCCGTGTCCACAAGAGTAAGTCCTAGTAAGTCAGATACCTCACAAGGAAGTAGTGTGGAAGTAGACTGAGGAATCTAAGGATATGTTATCATTAAAGAGAAAACAGTTTCCTATAAAATAGGAATGGAAGAAATAAGCAACTAGATTGGACTGTGAGGATCCAGTCACAGGTTCAAATATAGAAGAAAATATTAAAAAGGGGAAGGAAGCAGTCTTTTGCCCATGCTGATCTTCAAGGAAACTCCGTATAAACATCTGTAAAACTAACTTCTTTACTTCCCTCAAATTAAGGCTTAAAATTCTTCTTTGCTGTGATGCCTACAAAAAAATTGAGAATGGTTAGTAGGCTGAGATCTCTGCTGATCCATACTATCTCATTGCTACCTTGTGTCCCCTCAGTCTATCTGTACCCATCTGCTTTCTCTTGTCTGGTGCTTGGATTGTAAACTCTTGGGGGGAACGGCTTTTTTGTTGTTGTTCTGGATTTGTACAGCACCTCGCACAATGGGGACTTGATCCAAGACTGGGCCTCCTAGGAACTACAATACAAATAAATATTATTAGCAACAATAACAACAGGCAAGTGTATTCTGAATAAGATCATGTCTGCAGGGGGCAGTTAGGATATCTTTCTAAGAGAGATCCTGTATCTCAGCCAGAAGTTATTGAGTTTGATTTGTAGATTTCAAGGCATGAAGGGATCATTGTGATCGTGTAGTCTGCTCTCCTATATAACACAGGCCAGAAAACTGCACCCTACGCCCCCCATAAATAGATCTGATCTTTTAGGAAAACATCCTATCGTGATTTAAAAGCTGTCAATAACTGGTGAATCCTTTTACCCTTGGTAAATTGTTCCAATGGTTAATTGTTCTCACAGTTAAAAATTAACACTTTATTTCCAGTTTGAATTTGTCAAGGTTCAACTTCCAGCCATGGGATTGTATTAGACCTGTCTCTGCTAGACTCAAGAACCCACTAATAAATATTTGTGGCCTATATAGATACTTATAGACTGTGATCAAGTCACTCCTTGTGATGATACGCAGACTCCCGAGGGTACTGTCTGGTACCCTTGAATACCACTTGCACCCTCTGTCTGACCATCTTGAGTTCCCTTTCACACTTGTTAATGCTGTGAAAAGCCTCAAACCTCTGACAGGTACTGCATTTACACAGCCCTCCACAGGCCGGGACCACACCCACTATTGTTCAAGGAATGCTTTCCAGGCACATGAACCAACAATCGAGAAACTCTAGCTAGCTCATCAGCCCAGGACCACAGGACCTTACCTGGAGATTATTATTATTATTATTATTATTTTCCAGTCCACCCTTCCCTCGAAGCGGAAGGAACGTGCACCAGCTTTTTTTTACTGAGTAGATTGTCTAAAAAGACTAAAAGAAGTTTCAAAATGAAATAAACATAAGATCACAGTCTAAATTCTGTAGACTTAAAAGCTCTTAAATTAGCAATGTCTCATTCTTGTTACCTGTACAAGCAGTTTCTTAAATGCAGGCCGGGTGACCTTCCCTGCCTAGGACTCTTTTCCCACTTTCAAACTCCTGTTGCTTTCCAGATAACCCTTCAGGTATTCAGTTAAATGGGAGTGGACCCAAGTGACAACATCATGGTCTTCCTTTTATAGCCTGTTTCAACTTGCTAGAACAATCCATGCATGTGACATGGCAGCTCCTTCCCATTAGTCAAGCTACCCCATTGTGAATGTGATTCCTACAGGAAAGCCTTCCCTTTAAGAAATTCCTGATAGTGGATTCTTTTCTTGATGGCCCATGAGCACACCTACCCATCGTTGGTGTACCTGAAAAAATCAACATTGGTGTACCTGAAAAAATGGTTTAGGTGTTTCCCATCTTGCAACCTGTTCTAGTAACATTTATCACTGTATTTCAAACCTTCACATACTATGGTAGCACATACACTCCAAGAGGATACTAATGTTTAGCAGATCAAGACGTTTAAAATGAAAGACAAGGCACGCTTGGTAGAGAAGATATCATAACGCTATTACACTGGTGAATACAAGGTTTTGGAGTTATTGTTTTCACGCGTGGAGTGTGACGCCCCTCAACCCTGAGTGGGAATTATTGGGTGGAATACTCTGGCCTGAGTTATGCAGGAGGCCAGACGAGACGATCCCAGTGGTCTCTTCTGGTCTTAAATTCTATGTCTATGAAAAGAGAAGGTCAATAAAAACATTAAAATAAATCACGGATTCCTCATTTCCGAAGGAACCATTGCGACTCTGCCTCAAGTCCAAGAACTTCCAGTGGAGCTATTACTTGGCATTGAGTGATGGGAGAGGTTTTTAGAAGGCACGAAGTGGGGCTGTCCTTTTGGGTGGACAAGCGGGGCAATCACGCCAAGTCTGCCCCCCCCAACTACCGTGCAGCCCGCTCCTCCTGCCCCGCTGCCTTTGACTTGCTGCCGAAGGCAAGGGGCAGAGCAGGAGGGCAGAGCCCAGACTCCGGGCCGGCCCACCCCACCCCCAGGGCAGAGCAACCAGGGAGCCAGCCCCACCCCTGCTCCTGGATCCCCAGCTGTGGACTGGCCTGGGCTTGGCTTCCGGCGGTGGCCTCAGGTCCCCGGCCGGGATGTCTCCTGCCGGCGGCTCCGGTCCCTGGGGGCAGAGTGGGCTGGCACACTCTGCCCCCCTCCAGTTTGGGGGGGGGAGGCAAGCCCATTGATTCTAAGCCCTGCCCCCCACAAGGGACAGCCCTGGCACTAAGGGATAGTTAAGGGAATGGAGGGCATACAGCAACTATTTGGAGTATAATTCTTGGTGGTTATAAAATTTCAGGAATACAGTAAATTTAGTTTCTATTCTATTTTGGAACTTTTCTAGTTATAGGTTTTAATGCCTGCATCTGCCTTACCTAAAGCAGAATTCACTGACTCTCTAGGCTGAAGCAGAGTTCCATTTAAAATGCCACTCCAGAGCAAATTTACTCAAGTTAACATGTAAGTAGCTTTCCCCCTCCCCCCCAACTCTTGGTCCAGCAAACTCAGCCTAAATCTTGAGACTTCAGCTGGGCTCTGGCTCTTTCTTGCTTGTGCATCATCAACAGTAATGAAGATTCTACAAACCACACAAGGTTCTTATCCGAACTCCAAAGGCAACCCCGTTGTCTTTAAATTATATCCTCACCTGATGCCTGAGCGACCCTTCTTGCCCTCAGTGGATTGCACAAGTGTTAAAAATAGCTAAGAGTTAAAGTCACCAGTTTAAAACAACTGAGTTTTGGTTACTGAACACTGATATCAATTTTCAGTCGACAAATTCTTGAGGAAAACCTGAAACTTTTGTAAAAGATGGACATTGTGTCAAAAAAAAATAGCCTTAAAAAATAAATTCATGTTTTGCTCAAATGTTCATTGCTAATCTCGGAGAGCTAATAGAGACCCAAAATCTCAGTCAGCATATGTCATTGTACAGGCATCAGAAAATAACAATCTTCAGTGTCTACCAAGCTGCTCTGGGCTGAAATCAGTAACTCAGAGATGAAAGGTTCTGAGAACCACCAAACTCATGTCACATGTGTCATCTTCGCAGTTCAGCCAAATTCTCCAGAAGCAATGGGTTAATGTGTTCACCAACTTGCTAATTACTCTTTCACAGGCTCACTCATGGGTTCTCCAACTGAGGTTCATGAGCGGGTATCAAAGGATCCTGACACCTTGTCCTACCCATATACAGCTAAATAGGAGAGGATCCCAGGAGGCCTCTGTATGGAAAAGGAGGTCCCAGATACTGAAAACCATTGCTCTTATCTACTATACCAACTGTGAGAGATATTCAAAAAACAAGTTAGCATGTGTGAAAGCACATTAAATGCAGTATCCCAAGGCATAACTGTATGCCTACACCATCTACACAAAATGACCTCCCTCTACAAAACATCTCCCACATTATTGCTGGTCAAGGACTTTCCGACAGAATGTTTTTTCAATAGAAAATATCAACTTATTGAAATCAAAACTTTCTAGGGGAAAATGTCAGTTTCCATAGACTTTTGTTTTAAAAGGGGAGGAGGTGGGGATGATGTTTCATTTCAACCATATCAGAATGAGACATTTCTATCTTTCCTTTCACAGTGATTGTTCATTTTGAATTTTGATTTTTTTAAAAGTCTAAATCAAATCATTACGATTATCGCCACACCCCCATAACATTTATAATTATTTTATTAATAATATTTATTTATTTATTTATTTCTGTTTTCATTCCAATTTGGGATGAAAACAAATTTTGAAATCTCTAAGGGTATGTCTACACTAGCAATTTAGGTCAACTTAAGGACCCTTAACGACCTAAATTACTCCATGCCTAGACCTGACTTTCATTAAGTCGACTTAAGAAATTCCTTAAGTTGACTTAATGAAAGCTTAAGTCGACTTAATAACAACCACACATTAGGTCGACTTAAGCCTTAAGTCGACTCCTTAATTTGATTTAAGTACAGTGTGGACGGGGAGTAACCCTTAAGTCAACCTTATTAAGTCCAGTTTATTAAGTCCAGTTAAGGCTCGTTAAGTCGACTTAACAAAGTGGACTAAGTCGACTTAACTTTTTCTGGTGTAGACATACGCTACATTTTTTTGCTGAATGGAAACTACATTCAGGAAATTCCTGCATATCTCTATGTACTTTTTTACTTGTGTGTATTTGTGTGTGTGTCTTTCTTTGCCTACTCTACCACTTTCATCACAGAAACTTATGTCGGTCAGAGGTGTGAATAAACCAAAATAAGTTTCTCCAAGAAACGCACAGGTATAATCAGTGTTCTGGATAGTTACCACCACTCTTTGGAGTGGTTTAATTATGCCAGTGGGAGAGCTGCTTCCCGTTGACCTAGAACAACTACATAGGAGACCTTACGGAGACATAGCTGCAGCTATACATTTGTGCTGCGGTAAGGTCAGTAATGTAAATATAACCCATGTATTGCACTTTTCACAGAATGATCACTCCATAGCTGACTTCATCCTCCGTGGAAACCTGCATGACACCTTCAAAAGAGGAACCTAGGAACTTAAATCTGTAACTCTGTGAGACACCAAATACTGTGGACTCAGTAGAAATGTTGCTTTGTCTCATTCCAACAAACCCAACTAATTCTTTGTCGTATGACTTCAAATAAGTTAATTGCGCCATTAATTTTGAACGGTTTCTTGCAACATGGGTTAACACTGTATACTTAACAATCTGCTCCACCTTCTATTTCGTTGTGACACTCTGAGTACCTTTCCTGAAGCTGAAGAAGAGCTCCATGGAGCAAATAAGCGTTTTCTTTGACTAACAAAAGTTGATCCAATAAAAGTTATTACATCACCCGCCTTGTCTGTGTGTCTATATGTAACAGCTAGAGTAACTTCCCTTCCTTTGTTAATGATACTTAGCCATGTAGAGCACCTTCCATCCAATGATCTCAACACACTGTGATATCATGATAGAGGAAGTTCTCACTGACCCCATTTGACAAACTAAGGGTGTGTCTATACTTACAAATTAAGTCGACTTAAACTACTCCACATCCACAGTGGGCTTTCCTTCAGTCAACTTAATAACACCTGGATTTAGGTCAACTTAACGCTTAAATCGACCTTATTAGGTCGACTTAAACCAGTGTGAATGGGGCTTAGCACGTAAGTCCACCTTATTAAGTCGACTTAAAGTGTTAAGTCGACTTAATAAGGTCAAAAAGGGGCCACATCTACACTTGAAAAGTTAAGTCTACTTCTGTTAAATCTACTTAATAAGGTCAACTTTAAGTCGACTTAAAGTCGACCTTATAAAATCAACTTCATGAAGTTGACTTAACTTTTCAAGTGTAGACATAGCCTAAGAAACTAAGCCACAGAGAGATAAAGTGACTTGCTCAGTATGCTATCGGAAACTTCCAGCAGAGCTTGGAATAAAAACCACAACTCCCGCAACTGCACCTTTGCCACGAGACCATGCTTTCACCTTACAGAATAAGGGTGGTTTGGAGTGCTTCAGATGCTTTCAAGGCTGGGATTCTCCAACAACCCCATATGTATTAGTTACTCAGTTCCCATTGAATGTCAAAGAAATCCAGACATCTGAGTGTCTCATTTGAAAATCAGTGACCACATTCCTCATGGGAAAGTACACTCTGACCACTACTGTCAAGTGGCATTTAGTTTTTCACTGCGGTACCAGAATCAGGGAGGATAGATACACAGGAATGGAGTGATATAACAAAATTGGCAATGGTTGGCCATTGGTCTGTCAAGACCTCTGTCCATTATGCTGACTAGTGTTGTCTCATTGTTTCCTTTCACTCCCCCGTCTTTCTACATCCACCTATTCTCTCGTCTTATAATCAAATTATAAGATCTTTTGGACAGGAGCCATCTTTTTGCTCAGTATTTGTACAGTTCCTAGCACAATGGAGTCCCAGTCTCTGAGACTACTGCAATACAAATAATAAATGAGTCTCCAGTATAATAGGTAAAACTTGAAAGCATCATTTAACCCTACCTACCATAGGAAGATATGTTCTCCCCCTAAGAGTTCAATTCACAGAGCAAGATTGCCTCCCCTTCTTCTTCCCACCAGCCCACAGAATCACACTCGCTTCCGTGGCTACTTTCTCTCCCTTCCAATCCACTGATGGGATTTCCTCCTATCTGCTAGACTTCAATCATACATGGCAGGTCCACATTTTGATTTCTTTCTAAACACCCATTTTTAGAATTGTTTCCTAATTGTATGCAGATTTCCCACCCCCACCCCTTCCTCCTGTCGTAACTGATCAGAGGCCAGAACAGCTGTTGGCTATTTTCTCTTCCTAAGAAGCATGCAGTAATTGCATGTATGGGCTCCAAATCCCTAAACATTTAGTTAGGCGAAGGATTTGAACAGGAGCCAGTTCTTTTTACAGGGCTGGTACCAGCAGCAATGGCAGGCATTTAAATCATCAGGGGGTTCAAGTTAGCTGATATGTACTTATGGGGGAGGGAAGAACCCAGCAAACCCAAGAAGCTTAGGCAGTTGGGATCCGTCCCAGCGCTTGAGCATTCAGATTATGCCCTAAATAAATTGAGAGGCAGGGTTATTGCTTGCGTCTGCCCTTGTCTCCCATCGAGCAGATTGCTACATGGCACATAGTGATGCAAGAATCTCCATGAAGATCTTGATCACGCTTCCGTTCAAGTCAACAGAAAAGCTTTCCTAAAGCAGCAGCAAAATCGTAAGAGCTGGCTTGGGCCAAGCTATAACATGGCAGATAGAGGAGTTAGAACTCCCTGAATATTATAGCCACTGTTAACTTACCCACTCTAGCATACTGGAAGGCCACATGTTTGCTCCCATCATGCATCTGCAAACACACATGTGCATTGGCCAACTCTGGAGATTGACCCAAGGAGCCACAGAGTTACGAGTATGAGTTTCTACAGCTTGAGCTAAAGAACTGACTTCTGTAAGTGGGTGTATTGTCCCAGGGAATGGCCACCCTGTAGAGTTCCTTCACTCTCTACCCCTGTGGCTGTGAAGAGTACTGCAGGTTCTTGCTGCCTTAATTTCCTCCTCTAAGGTGGGTCCCCTAAGGGTTCCCCAAAAAGCCTGGAAATGGTGTTATCACTTAGCCCTGCAATCAGGTCACAAACTAAAACTTCGTCCTGTAGGGGTTATGAACGTCCAAACAAACTAAAGATTTCTCCATCCTATTTGGGCCCATCTTCAACCTGTCCTGAAATGTAGTTCCCAGCCTCCTTTGGGCTACCCTTGAGTCTCTTTACTCTGGGTTAGAGCCCAGACTATTTCCCTGAAGTCCTTCCAGACCCTACTTCAGATCCTTCCACAAGAGCCCAACTTGCTTCCTTTTGCATCTTCCTTCTAAACAGCGTATTGCAGCCCTTTAGGAAGCCGGTGGTTTTCCAACTGTCACCTGACTCCAATTAATCTTGCCCTTCATAGGTTGGGAGACAGCAAATTATGGCACAGAGAAGGATGGCCTAAGGTGATCATGTAGCAAGTATGAAAAATCAGGCCAGGTGGTGGAGGGTAACAGGCACCTCTATAAGACAAGACCCAAATATCAGGACTGTCCCTATAAAATCAAGAGATCTGGACACCATAGGCTGGCCCCATTTAAGCCTCCCCATGGCAACACTGTAATGGACTTCTGTCCTCTGTGGATTGGTCACAGAGAAAGACACATAACGTGAACTGAACAGTGGGGTACACACGCACCTATGGCTGCACACTGGTAAATGCCATTCTGACAAACTGCACCCACTGGATTATCCTCTCATTTACACTGCAGGACCTTCCCCTGGGTATCCTGGAGTTACTCCTGTTGTATTTTACTTCTTTATGTAAATTTTTTTAGTACTTTGCAATAAACAGAATGCTCCAGCACCCTGGAAGTCTTTGGAAGTCTTTTAATAGAAAGTAGCAAGTAAAAAGAGCTTTCATTTCCCACCCCGGCACTTCCCTGCTCCAGACAATAACAATACCATAAATACCATAAAGCAGCAATACCATAAATATACCAAAACATACAAAATACAATCTCTACACCCACCTGACCCAACTCTGATTTGGAAAATGTCAGCTATTTTCCTGGAAAATTTGTGCTGGGGAAAAAAAAAAAAAAATCAAAGAACAAAGTATTTTGGCTGAAAACTGAACTAGTTTAATTCAGAAGTACTGCCATGATGCTTCATGGGATTTTATATTAGGGTGCCACAGGCTTCCATTCTCTTCCACAGGCTAAGCTTTCTGGCCAGCCTAGATCTCCTATGAAACACTGGGTTTTAATCTCTCAATGAGAGGATCTGGTGTGTTAGGGGAACTGCTGGCTGTGGTGCATCAGGAAAGATGTAGTTCAATGGGAAAAATTGAACTACAGCTCCCATGGACTCTGTGGTGGCATTCCCCCATCTAACTATTTCTGGTTTGGGCCATAATACTGAAAATAAAAAAAAATAACAATTGTTTGGGAGTAGAGGGGCATTCTTTTTTCTAATGAGAATATAATTTTTTCACCAAAAATATACACTTTTTGCAACAAGAAAAAAATTGTTTCACTGACAATCCAATTTCCCATTGAAAAAGCATTTAGATAGAAAATATTCAACCAGTCCTGCCCAACACCCAGGCCCTCTCAACTAAGGGAAAAAAGGGAGATCTTTCAGTGCAGGGGAACACAGAGCGTAGACTAGGAAAGGACCCTCTGGGTCATTGAGTCCAGTCCCCCATTCATATAATCTTCATAAATTGATCAAACTCCATCTTAAACCCTGTTAAGTTTCTTGACCATGCTCCTCCAACGGGGAGAACGTTCCAGAACTTCAATCCTCTGATGGTTAGAAAAGTTCTTTAATTTCCAACCTTCATTGACTCATGATCCAATTATACCAAATAAAAAATTGGGGGTGTTATGTACTGAAGAGGGTAAACAAGTTCCAAAGGCACCTTCTCCCAGTGTGAGAGGAGACACAGGCTCCTCTCAAGATCACATCTGGGCAGTAAGGCCTGATACATCTCCCAAGCTCAAAGAAGACACACACTAGCATGTGTCCAGGAGCATGCTCACAACCCTAGTGAAAAGTAGGCCTCTAATCAACAGCCTCTGCTCTAAATGTGAGAAGGTATGTTTATTTCAATTGCAGAAAGAAATGAATAGATTTCCCATCCCTGCAAACACTCACATCCCCCAAACAGGAAGCTTATCAAAGTCAGATGGGGAATGCATTTATGAGAAGAATCATTATGCCAAACAATTTGGGCTGGCAAGGGAATCTAATTAATAGAGACGAATTCCTAGTTTCCTGCCATTTCTGTCCTCAGATATAAATTTCAACCAATGAGCCATGTAAGTAAAACAAATAGAAGAACCAAAAGTGGACCATGAGAGTAATCATGAAGTCATCGGCTATGTCTACACTGGCAAATTAAGTCAACATAAGGAGGCTTAGGTTAACTTAAATTAAGCTGCGTCCACACTAGGCTTTCATTAAGTCGACTTAAGAAATTCCTTAAGTCGACTTAATGAACGCTTAAGTCAACTTAATAAGAACCGCCTATTAGGTCGGCTTCAACCTGCTTAGGTCGACCTAAACTCAGTGTGGACGTTAAAGTCCACTTTGTTAAGTCGATTTAAGGGTGATTAGGTCGACTTAACAAAGTGGACTAAATCGACATAACGTTAAGTCAACAGTCCACTTTGTTAAGTCGACTTAACAAAGTCAACCTAACTTTTCCTAGTGTAAACATAGCCATCAGGTCCAGCCCCCTGCCCTGACAGGTGTTTGCCCAAACTGTTCTTTAAATATCCAACTCTGTGACGGGATGCACCACGAGGGTATAATCTGTGTAAGTTTTCTGGTCAGTTTTGCAATGAAATTGTGTGATTCGATACCAAATATGCTATACCAGGTTCCTTTGTGAATGCTCAAAACATATTCTATATAATTGCTATGATGCCATGTTTCCTACGGCAACATCTGCGTACAGATGTGAAGCATTTTACAGGGTTCTGACTCTCAGGACTATCTCTAGCAGAGAGGCTGGACAATTACATGTCAAAGGGGATGCTAATGTCCTCCCTGGCTCAGGAAGAAGTGAAGAGAATCACACAACCGGACAGTGAGGAGAGGGGCTGTCAGCAGTTTGTAAAAACAAAGACACAGAGATTGAGAGAGAGAAGCTGAAGGCTTTTGGCCTGAGAAGACACCATCTTGCAACCAACTTCAAGCAAGATCTGGGCCCTGCCTGGGAACAGGCTGAGAATGGCTGTAAAACACCAAACAGCCGAACACCTTGCACATAATCTTGGACTTTGAGGTCAGTTTAGGTAGAGATGTTAGATTAGTATGTGGTTTATACCTTTTATTGATAGTAGTCACTCCTACCTCATTTACAGTATGATTCTGCCTTGATTAGTTATTTTCTCACTTGAAATCGTACTCTGATCAATAAACTAGTATCTGTTTTACCTAAAGCTGAGTGGTCTTTAGAGGGCGCGGCTGTGGAAGCCTGGGCACAATCCACTTCTTTGTTAAGTGGACGGACTTGAGACTAAGGTGATTGGGAGTGGGCCCCAATACCTGTAAGACAGTGAGTCCCAGGGTAGTGTCTGAGGAAGGGTATGCTTACTTGGGCTATGTCTACACTTGTAAAGTTAAGTTGACTTTGTTAAGTCGACTTAACATTAGACCTAGCCGTCCACACTGGCTTTAAGTCGACTTAATAAGGTCGACTTAGCGCTATTCCCCGTCCACACTGGCTTTAAGTTGACATAAGAAATAGACTTAAGGCTTAAGTTGACCTTCAGAGAAGGTGTTATTAAGTCAACTTAAGCTGTTATTAAGTTATTAACACTTAAGTAGACTTAATAAAAGCCCAGCGTGGATGTTGCTTTGTGTAGGTTGACTTAAGAGTCCTTAAGTCGACCTAAGTTGCCAGCGTAGACACACCCTTGGGGACCAATACCTGTGTGACTAGTGGGTTTACACCCACTGCCTGGGACCAATTACACACTCGTGGGTGGTGTAGACTGACTCAGGAGTGAGTGGTCACCCAGCGGGGTATGGTGAATTGGGGTTCAGGAGTGGGTTTCCAGGGGTTATAGCAGCACATGGGACTGGATTTGGGGAGTGGCCCGTCACAAATGCCCACTACAAAATAGAGAAAATATTGCTATTTTTATTTGTAACAAGGTTGATCCAGGCACCATGCCCCTGTCACAGGGTTGGCTGTCACCACCCATCTCAAAGGGTCCAGGGAGATGGCGCTCTACATACTTGAATCCTACCCCTTTTGAGGTATGAAAGTCCAAAACTAAAAGAAGGCTAAGAATGCAGAACAATGCGTCTTTCTTCGGCAGAACCCTGCCTTTCTATTAAGGGTTTGTCTTCATACAGATACTCCTTTGCTGGCCTTTCAGGGCCCAGTCATCCCATTCACTGGAAAGCTTGGCCAAGCACCCTGGTGTTTCTGACCCTTGGCTTCCCCAAGATGAAAAGAAGCTTCCCTCACTCTAGGAGGTGCAGGGCTCTTCTCTCCTTCATGGACAGCCCCAAACTGAGCTGGGCTCTTTTATTTTAATTCTCTTCTCTGCACCTGACATCTGCTGCTGGTGTGGCAGAAAGGGACCGATTCGGTCCACAGACCCCCATTCTCCTTATCCTTGCCAGGGTGACACCTGAATGCCCTATAATACTACTAAGGTAATATCCAGGAGGTCCAGCATTGGCTTAGCGCCCCATTGCGCTAGGCTCTGTACAGAGCCTAATCAATGGCAGATGGCAGCAATTTGTAGGCGTCACAGCAGAGGTAATTTCAGGGAGGAATTGAAAGAAGGACAGAGGGACAGCTTTATGAGGGAAAGTTTCTTCATACGCAAGGAGAGGAAGGTAGGACAGAAAGTGCACAAAGGCATGAAGTGAAAACAGAGATGCACAAGAACGTAAGAATGGTTCTACTGGATCAGCCAGTGATCCATCAGCATCTGTCTTCCAATAGCATCCTGTTCCAGATGCATCAGAGGGAGGGAACAGAACAGGACATTTATCAGCTGATCTATCCCCTGTCATCCAGTCCCAACTTCTGCCAGTCAGAGGTTTAAGGACACCCAGAGCATAGGGCTTTGTCCCTGATCATCTTGGTGACTAGCCATTGATGGACATATCCTTCACAAACTCACCTAATTCTTATTTGAATCCCTTTATACTTTTAGCCTTCACAATCTCCCCTGGCATCCACAGCTTGACTGTACATTACGTGAAGAAGTAGCATTTCATCTAGGTTTGAAACCTGCTGCTTATTAATTGCATTAGGTGACCGCTGGCTCTTGTTCATTTTATTCATCTTCTCCTCACCAGTCTTGATTATATAGATGTCACTCTTAGCAGGTGGTTGAGGCTGATTCATCAACAAAGCAAAGGCAGGGGCTGACAGGTTAGTGTATCCTATAGATAGGGCAAGGTTAGAGGGTGTTGGGCCGTAAAGACAAGGAACTTGTGTTTACTGTGATGGAAGAAGGAGAACTGGTGGAGGGTTAGAGAGACAGTGCTGGTGTGATTGCACTATTGCCAAGCCCAACTGCTCAAAAATCATGTTCCACGCCCTCCAAAAATCACAAAATTCCTTACTCATGGCTTAAAATCATGAGTTCTTTTAAATGACAATGGATTTGTGATTCTCTTTATTTTCCATGCCCCTAGAGGCCTTTCCTTTCACATCTCCTATTTTTCTCCATGGCCTTGAAAGCAACAATCTTAGGCTATGTCTACACTGGCTAGTTAGTTCGAATTAAGGAGGCTTAATTAGAACTAACTAAAGCCATGGCTACACTAGACTTTAGTTAGTTCGAATTAAGGGCTTCCTTAATTCAAACTAATAAATTCGAATAGGGTATTATTTATCGCATGAGCTTTCGTGGGAGAAAGTCTCCGTCTTTGGAGATATTTAAGGCCCGGTTAGACAAAACCCTGGGTCGGATGATTTAGTGGGAGTGGTCCTGCTTGTAGCAGGGGGTTGGACTAGATGACCTCATGAGGTCCCTTCCAAACCTATGATTCTATGATGCTGTATTTCTCTCTTTTAGGAGATACCATTCAGCACGACTGGCCTCTTCCCAGATCCCTATATATAGTCTTGTTCTAAGGACAGTTTACATGCTGAATTAGAGAATTTAAGTCTATGAATGAATATGAAGGTTTTTAAGCCTGTGATGGTAAAGGCTGGAGTTAATAGCCCATCAATTCAAAAAAAAAAAAAAAAAAAAAGGAGCAAATAAGAAAACAAACCATGCTATATTACCATGCCACTAAATAAATCGATGTATCAATAAAGCCAGGAGGAAGTGTCTCTAATTCCCCTTCTTCCAAGTGGCATCTGTCATAAATGGAAGCAACATGAAGGTTGTAACTATATACCCAACCAAGCCAAAGAGCGTTTAAAAAAAAAATCACCCTAGGAGGAAGATTTATCGCTCTTCCAAAGGATAAAACTAAAATATGTAAAAGAGAGTAGCGCTGTTGCCAAAATGCTGGAGGTTTCCTGTTCCCTCCATCTCACTGCATTGTGAGTGGAAGGATGGATGGGGGTGGGGAGGAAAGCCAGTGAAATCTCAGGGTTTTTGTTTCACCATGAAACTTTAGCACAAGACATTTTAATTGTGGATCGTTGCGGACAAGACGTTGAAATCCTACCCGGCCTGAGCTCTGGTCCCTGAGTTTTTTTGGAACTGGTTGTGACTCCCAATCTCGGCATCTTATCCAAGTTGTCCTTGTTTTCCTTCGCAAGACAGAATGGCTTAAGTGTTAACTCTTTGTTAGCAACCGGAGACGGAGTCAAGTTAGTGCTTGTTCCTAAAGGCATTTATACATATTGTTAAAGACATCACTATTTTTTCCCTTCATGAGAAACGTGATAGGTCTCTACAGTAGTTGGCACTTGATCAACAAGCCATGAGAAAGGAACACAAGTGCAGAGACTCAGGTTGACTGAGTGTACTTGCAGATTGCATTAGCAGTTGCAATAGTGTGAAACACAATACACAATAATCATGCTATTTAAGCATGTATCAGGCATTTCTCCTATGTATCAGTGTGTATTATGAGAAAGGGGTCACTCAGACAACACATTAAGATAATGTGAAGAAACAGAACTTAGAACTGAAATGCTTTCCACTTGGATTTCAAAGTACATGGTAGAAAAGTACATTAATTGAAAAGGATAATAGCCAGTTACTTATCCCATTGGTGAAAAATCTGGATAGAAAAACATGAGTTTGATTGTTGGGCCAAATCCTCAACTGGTTTAATTCAGAGAAGTTCTATTTAAGTTGAAATATACCCTCCCGTCCTGAATCTTATCCACATGCATCTGGATCTTGGAGGGTCTCGAACTGAGGTCAGAAATCTACTTAGAATTTGTTTCTTGTGAGATTTCTATTGTCTTCTGATTTAATCATGTCCAGATATACCCAAAGACAGCTTTTCTCAAAGGATTGGCTGCTTTCAGTCACAAATATAATTAGGAAGTGCAAAAGATCTAAAGATGTTTTGAGTCAAAAGACTATTTTACTGAGCTTTTAGCAAAATTTTGGGTTGGGGTTGTAGAGTTATTTTAAAACTGTAATAAAAATATTTCTTGGAAAAACTTTAACATTTCAAGATTGTTTCTGTTTCACAGGCTTTGGATCAATCCATTTTCCATTTGTTCTTAATTTTTTCTGAAACTTTTTTATCAAAATGAAAATTGTTTTGTTTACCAAAAGCTGAATAAATGAAATCCAGTTTTCAACAAACTAAAAATCTCAGTGATTTCTCTGAGCACATTTTTTATCATGGACATGATCAAAAATTTGGGAAAAAAATCAACAGTTTTTGATGGTTACCTGTTCTGTTTAATCATTCCAAAGCATCTGACATTGACCACTCTTAGAAGACAGGATACTGGGCTGCATGGGCCATTGATCTAATCCAGTATGGCCATTCTCTTGTAAAAATATTATACAGAATAGTGTTCTTTCCTAGTTAATAATAATATTTACATCAAAATAAAGTAGGCCAAATAAGGACAAAGGCAAAGAAAGGGAATGAGTGCATACCTGAAAGCCAGGAATGTCTAGGTTTTTTTTTTTTTTTTTTTTCTCCTCCAAGCTTGGCTCTGACTCAGTGTGTGAACTTGGATAAGTCCCGTCACTGCTCTGTGCTCCAGTTTTCCCATCTGCAAAATGGGGGCACTGATATCTTCAGAAATGGTCTGAGGATTCCTGAGTGATTGTAGCACCCTATGAAGATGAAAAGAGTTATTTCAGTGCTAAATAGAGCCGGACAAAAATTAGAATTTTTACCCCACTAGAAAATTCTGATCTTTAGAAATTTGTTTTCAATCAGGACAAAAAGTTCAAATAATGACAATCTGAATCACTGTCAGCCCCTTCTTCAGACATTAAAATGGTGCAGGCTGCTCTCCTCATGGCACGGGGGGTGGCCATTCCTACTCCACCCAGACAAGACCCCTCTGAGCTATTCAGATCTGTCATTACTGGGGCACTAGTACCTGGTCTCTCTGACCATTCATACTCCAGGAGTATGGGCAAGGTAGCCACCTTTTATCTGTCTCCTATACCAGGCTAGGGTGTGGGAAGGGATTCCCTGTAACAGTCTATCCAACCCCAGTACACCGATGTCACATTAGCCAGCTTGTCCCTTGGATTAGATCAACTTGATAAGCATTAAACTCAACTCCCCCAAATTTGTCAGGCAATAGTATGGGTAGTAAAGAAGATGGTTGCCCCCCACTCTGTGCCAAAGCCCTCTTCTGTCTTTACATAGGTCCTTCACCACCTGGATTCCACGTCACCATGATGGACACAGAACTACATCACAGAGTTACATGACCAAAGGTGCCCGTATCTCCTGGGATTGGAGAGGACCTAAGCATTATCAACTGCCACTAGGACTTGATGTTCAAGCAACATCTACTGAGTTTGCTGGGGTTGTTGTAAAACATTCTAATTAGAACAAATCCAGGTAGTCAACAGTGCACCTCCAATGAACACAGCCACACGCAACCTTGAGGGTAAGATTCACGTATAAAGCCCTTGAGAGTGCAGATGCTCAAACAAACCTCATGGTTTTGCAGACCTGGACAAGGAGACTCATGAAAAACCCCTGGCTGGGGTGAATTAGTTGGGGTTGATCCCAC
The DNA here is from genome assembly GCA_007922175.1 of Pelusios castaneus. Classification (NCBI taxonomy): domain Eukaryota; kingdom Metazoa; phylum Chordata; order Testudines; family Pelomedusidae; genus Pelusios; species Pelusios castaneus. Next base: position 3,579,253 of record ML685864.1, read on the forward strand.
TTTGTACAGGTGGTTGGGATTAGATGGCCTCCTGAGGTCCCTTCAAATCCTCATCTTCTATGATTCTATGATAAAAGGTTCTTCTGAAAGATATCCAGAGACTCTGACTCAGTGCTAATATACACCAGGATAAGAGCCTAGAAAGATAGGCTTCCTGTTCCCAGGTGGCTGGAAACTCTTTGGGTATGTCTACACTTAAAATTTAGATCGACTAAAGGATGCTTAAGTTGACCTAAAGAACCCCGCGTCCACACTAGGCTTTCATTAAGTCGACGTAAGGGCTTCCTTAAGTCAACTTAATAACTACCACTGCTTAGGTCCAATTAACAGATAAGTCGCTTTGTTAAGTTGACCTAAAACTGGTGTGGATGCCCTAGGTCGACTTAGTTCCCTAAGTCGACCTAGGGCTGGGGACAAGGGAGCCATAGCTCCCTGGGAGCCGTGTTCCCTTCTTGCCAGGAAGCCTCGGGGTCCCGGCAAGAAGGCAGCCACAGCTGCCCTCTCCCTGGGACCCACACGGATCCCGACAAGCCGCTGAGGCTGCCTTTTTGCCAGGACCCACGTGGGTCCCAGAAAGAAGGGAGTCCCCGTGGGTAGGGAGCCGCAGCTTTCCGTCAACTTCAGAGTCTAGTGTAGGCTCTGTAAGTCGACTTAACAAGGTCAACTTTATATCGACTTAAGTCAACCTTGTTAAGTTGACTTAACAGAGTCGACTTAGTTTTTTTAAGTGTAGACATACCCTCGAAGAACAGTCTGTCTCAAGGTAGTTTGCTGTTCCCACATCCCTTCACAATTTGTAACAAGTCCATGTCCTGTAACAGCAGATCCAAATGTATAGAAATCATACCCTTAGATTAAAGATCTGAGGCTCAAACCCTAGTCTCTTTGCTCAAAAAATGTAAGTACTGTAACCAAGTTCCTCCTCTATCTTGGTGGGTCCCACGTTTTCCTCTAGCAGTGAGTCTGTATCCCTCAGGCCTCTAGGCCTCGGAAATCTCCTTTCTCCCTTCAGGAAGGAGTTTTTCCTTCCTCCAGTCTTTGTACCTGTGGGGCTCTTCCTGAACAGCATTCTGCTTCTTCTCCAGGTCTCTCTGACTTACAACCACATCTTGCCTCCTCTCACACACTCCAGTAACTCTCCTCACTCTCACAATTCCAGCTACCTTTCTCTGGAAGACTTTTTACAAGTCCTGGGCAGGGCCTTAATTAGTTCCAGGTGTGCTAATTAACCTGGAGTAATCATTGCCCAGCTACAAGGGGAAAAGGAATGTGCTGAGCTTGGGGCTACTATATTGGCTTTCTAGAACTCTCCGGAAAACCTCCAGTCTGACCCTGTCACAGTATCTACAGACTGAAGGAAGGGAAATCTACAATTACCACTAGTAGTTCAATGTCCCTATATTCTCTCATGATCCAGCTCTTGAAGAATAACAGTGCAGCCTGCAGACCTAGCAAACACCAACTCAGCAGGAGAACAGGGTTTGGGCAAAGTTAGCAAGAGCTGGATGAGAAACAGTTTCCTATCCTGTGAACATTTTCAAGATTTTGAAAAGATTTCCCATCCTGAATCAGGATAAAAAGTCACAATCTCAAAAAATGTGATGAATCAAAAATCTGGGAGGAAAAAAATATCATGGGTCAATTTTATTTTGTTTTCTGCCATTTATTAGGCATTTATTTTTATAGTAATTAATTTAAATGTCACTATAAAAAGTCATTCTGAACCAGAAAAGAAGGAATTTTGTTTTGCTTAGCTAATGTCAAAATGAAACATTTTGCCAATTTTGAAACTACTTTTTCTAAACTTTTTTCCAGTGGAAAACTTCACCAAAACCAGACCTTTCCCATGAAAAGTTTCCATCTTGAAGAACTAGAATTTTTTTGACCAAAAAAAAATTCCTTTTGTCAAAAAATTCTCAACCAGCTCTACAGTTAATCATGTTTAACCAGCAGATCAGTTTGGGTGAAGGATGCTAGCTAATCTTCAAGTGAGACATCTCCATTGGTCCTGTATCATTTTAGCTATCAAATGAAAACTAAAACCAAGGCGAGGAAGGAGAAACTAGTGAAAATTCACATAGGGAAATCATTTCGAAGGAGCATCTATTCCCATGCCCTCCACAAATGTTACTTACTTCTAATTCTCACTCGTCTTAATTCTGTAAGGCCTGCCATAAAAAGGGCTCTTTTGTGAGGCCCCTGCTTACCATTACAGATTTTTCCCATGGTCCTTCATTTTTAAATTTAATTAAAAATGCATTTGTGGTCAAGGACCACCCAGCAGTAAATGTCCCATTCTGCAAGTCTGAATGTGAGCCCACCAAGAAAGGTTTTATGGTACCTTGAAGACCAAAATGTAATATACACCATGCCACCCTCCAGATGTCCCTGCAGCATGGCTAAGGTGAAATCTACACAGGGCAGCCAATATGCAGTATATGTGTGTTGTGCTCACTCTTTGTGCCACTGGGGCTTCTGCTTCCTTTTGCAGAGTTGTTATTAGGCAGATATCATCTTAGGGATGCTGAGCCAGATTCTGATCTCTGAAATATAGAGTAACACCATTGATTTCACCAAACCCAGCCTAAATCAACTAGGAAGAGAAAGAGAGCTTTTGTCATAACTCGATACACAAGTCTAATCAAGATTTGACCCTGCGTTGAGACTTGTTCCGTACCAGGGGTGGTCAGAGGGACCATAGCTGACCTCATTCTCAGGCTGCCTTTACCCCTCTTCAGCTCCAGCCCTTGCCCCAGCTGCGGCACAAGTTAAAGCAGTCGTGAAGCTTCTCCAAGTCACACAGACATTAAAGGACCATAAACCAGCTGAGGATTTGTGGTGTACCTCTCTGCTCCAACCTACCCTAACTTTCCCACAACACCCCAGATGGTAGGGCATTACAAATCACATCTAGAAAGAGCTCTGGAGAGGGACCAACCAAGACTGGAACGCCAGAAGAATCTGAATGGCAGAAGTGAGGTGCACGTATGGTTTAAGATGGTACTTGGTCCTGCCATGAGTGCAGTGGACTGGACTTGATGACCTCTCATGCTCCCTCCTCCCTTCTATGGTTCTATGCACAGCTGCATGGAGAGGCTTGGAAAATACTTGTCCACACTCTGCCTACATGTAGCTATTCCACATAGGACTGGAGGGGACCTCCTGGGTCATCAAGTCCAGTCCCTTGCTGTCATGGGATCATAAGAAGAGTAAAGCTGGAAAGGACCTTAAGAGATCACCTAGTCTGTCCCCACATGCTGAGGCAGGACCAAGTATGTCTAGATCATTCCTTCCAGGTGTTCAACTTGTTCTTAAAAACCATCTATGATGGAGACAATTTCCAGAGGGGTATCTGTGTTAGTCTGTGTAAAGCAAAAACAACGGGAGTCCTCTAACATCTTAAAGACCAACACATTTCTTCGGGCATATGCTTTTGTGGGCTCCAACCCATCAGATGAATCTAATGAAGTGATTTGCAATCTATGATGGAGATTACACAGACTCCAGTACTTACCTATCTTTTATTAGGAGCATATTCCTTCTTAATACCTAACCCGAATCCCAACTGCTACAAACTAAGGGTATGTCTTCACTGAGGTGGCAAATTAGCCACTGTCAGATCAATTCTTCAGGATTGATTGAGCAGAAATGGAGACCTGCTCAATCACTCCAGAAGTTGATTCATAATTCCACCCCTGGAGAGACGGATGTCCATTTCCCATTGGTCGAGCAAAGTGAAGATGCTGTGGTCTGTAGAAGCTGGAAAGTCGACGAGATATACACAAAATAATCTAGGTAGCTTGCTTATTTCCTGTTGACTGCCACAGAATTTTGGAGTAAATATAGACCAGGCCTTAGTCAATTATTTCCTTGTTCTACTCTCGGTAGGGTGGAGAACAACTGATTGTCATCCCATCACATAATCCCATTCATAAATTTATCAAGTTCCATCTTTAAACTAGTTGGCTCATTTGCCTCCTACTTCTCGTGTTGGAAAGCTGTTCTGGGCTCTCTCAGTTTTGAGGGATAGCAGAAGCTCACTGCCTACTTGCCATCAAAGGATGTAATTTACACCCCGATTTAAGCATGTGCTTAATTTAAAAAAAAAAAATCAGACTCTGAAAAGTCAGATAGACTGATGTCCCTTGGGTCATGAGCAGAACTGCATAAAATACTAAATTTTCAGTTCAGTGACAGTTTAAAACGCTTTTTAAAAAAAATTAGGCTGATCCCAAATCTGAAAATTTTCAGAAAATTAAAGAAACCCATTGTGAATCTAGTACACAGCATAAGTTTAAACCTGGAGCTCTAATACCCCAGGGAAGCATCCAAAATACCCAAAGGACTAGACTGAGCCCTGGACTATACCATGGAGCAATTTCGGCAATCAAAGGGAGATACACAAAGTACTGAAAATACCTTGCCCTTGCCATCGACAGTGTAGCCTTGCCTAAGAAGGACAGCAGCATCATTAACAACTCCTCTGGGTGTTTTGTGAACAGTTGAAACCATTTTTATTTTTTTGTCAGATAAACTATTCAACTGAAAATTTTCATCCAACTCTGCTCACAAGGTATGTGTCCTTTCACGTGGTGCTCATCCAGGACTGAGTCTACCCCATCTGGCTCATCAGATCCAGATAACTCTCGGGAAGGGAAATCCAAATTTGGGAAGGGGCATGTGAAGTGTGATTGATTTAAATAATACACTAGCTGGTTGAAGCTACGCAGAGTATGTCTACATGGTAGCTAAGCGCCAGTCCCTCAGACTGTATAAACAGCCATGCACTAACTCTGCTTGAGCTAGCAGACTAAAGAAACCAGCATGACTACTGTGCGCAAGATTGAACTACCAGCTGATCTCATAGCCAGGGGGTTAAACAGGCCAGGATTTCGACGGCTAGACCGAGACACCACTCCTGCTGCAACTTCCATAATTCTATCTTTAGCATGCTAGCTCAAATAGAGTTGGCGCATGTGTATCTACCTGCATGCTCCCAGCTGCAATGCACATGGGCCCTCAGGGGCCTGGAATGTTAGAGATATTGCAGTTCTGGGGACATGAGATTTTCTCCCACGAAAGCTCCTGCAATAAATCAATTTGTTAGTCTCTAAAAGTGCCACTAGACTTCTTTGTTTTGCAGTTCTACGGAAGGCGGAAGTAAAGGAAGTTGTCCAAGATGCATGATAAATGCAATTTCACCCACGGCTCCGCAACGGGGCATCACCTCCACACATCTGACTCTCAGTTTGCGCATTAATGCATTCAAACAACACTGCCGAGAATTTGCTTAGGTGGCAAGGGGTTTTACAGCAAAAATGTCTTTCTTTCAACGAACAAGCCTTCTTTGTTTGCGATTCCCATGTGAGCAGCCGTATTTAGCAAGGATTCTCTTACGAAGAATAAAAAGCAAGAGCCATTATAGAGACCCGAGTGAATCGGCCAACACCCCCATGCCGTGAAGACGCTACAACTAGACAGAGGTGCACAGACTTCCTGGGTTCGTCTAAGCAGCTCAAGTACTTTGCAAATGTGCCATTACTTAATCAGCTCACAATGCACCTGGAGTTGATCTCCTCTCGATGCCAAGAATCTGGATTTTCTGTTACGCCAAGGTTGCCAGTGCTACAGGTGGCGGGGAAGAGAGACCGGAACCAGGAACAAGCCCCCCACAGGGTCCCCCAGTGGCAGGGGGGAGTCTGAAGCCGCAAAGGGGCAGCCAAAAAGCCACATGTGGCTCTGGAGCCTCATGTTACAGACCCCTGCCCTGGACGGTTAGATTGATTTTTTTTAGTATGAGTATTTAATATTTATATCGCAATAGCATCTAGGATTAGAATCCCATTGGTGCTCTACAAATACAGAGGTGAAAGAGATCCTGCCCTGAAAATCTGACAATCCCCGCCCCCCACCACCAAAAAAAAGTTGTCTGAACTTTGGGACATGTCAACAGCCACCTTCCACACCAGAGGTGACTGTATTTTAGTGGTGGGTGAAGTGACTGGTTCCTGCCGCTCTAGTAATTTCTATCCTAGTTTGAGTTTGCAATCGGCATTTAGCCAGCACAGCTGAGCCCTCACAGCTGCATCCAAAACGGGTGCATGGGCACTCAGAACCCATAGAACAGAGACCCAAAGCTCTTTGGAATTTAAATGCTGTGCATCGGCATTTTATGATGCTGTTCTTTGCAGCCTAAGAGATTGGACATTGTGTTTTCTCTCCTGCCATGTCTTGGAAGCACCAAGAGCATGAAGGGGTACGCAGGCTTTTATGAATGACATTGGTGCATCAGCCGGGAGCTGTGACGTCGCGCTGGGAAATACCAATTTCGGTGCAGTGAACACTGGTGCACGCGTGCATCGTAAAAGGGCCGCGCACCAATTCTGAATTGGTTGTAGCCTGGATAAACTAAATACCATGGGCCAAATTTTCAACTTACCCCAATACATGGCCACTAGCTCCAGTGGGCAGAATGCGGGACCATAACATTATTAAAACACACACCTTTAGGACACCCAGCACTGTGATATCCTACAAACACCCGAGCAAACTGCAGCTTGGCCCAGAGATGGGGAAAATTACTATGCCCCATGCCAGCACCTCATTTCTGCAACAGCAACCAGTGAAACAAGGGTTGCTACAGAAATGCCACGTGTTATGCAACAGCCAGCGTCTGGACGGAGGTGAGGGGGTGGAAGGGGGGGAGGTGGGAAGCCAGATGAAAAGTTTTATGAGGTGATTATTAAACCATTGTGCAGTGCCAAGCACAGCGCGGGCTGCCGGCTTGTCTAGCTGCTCAACAAAAATTAGAATAATGAGAGAGACCATAAATGTGAAGCATGCAATGGATGATTTTTTATCTTCTCTGCCTGAGAACCATAGAAAATTAGTGCTGGAAGGGGTCATCTAGTCCAACCTCCTGCTCGGAAGAGGACCAACTAAATCATCCCAGGCAGGGCTTTGTCAAGCCAGGCCTTGAAAACTTCTAAGGATGGAGATTCTACAACCTCCTGAGGTAATCAGTACTTCACCTCCCTCCTAGTGCAAAAGCTTTGTTGTCTTCATTCACAGGAAGAAGAGCAATGCCAGTGGCATGGAAATGATGCCATTGCAGGATCCAATGATGAATGAAAAATGGGGAGACTTCCACGGAAAGGTGGGAGCAGGCATTTTACAGCAAATGGGAGCAGGCACTTTTTTTGCTGAAGGAGTCTCAGGAGGTTCCGAATCGCACATCTTCAATGGAAAAAGAATCTTTCACAACTGCAACGAAAGCCCACAGGTGCTTTCAAATTAGAAGTGGGCGAATAGTTTATTTTTCGGTTCAGCAAATGGTCCAAAAATAATCAACAGCAAGAAAAGATGACAGGGTGAACCAAATCTGAAATATTTCAGAGTTCTTGGGGAATCAAAAGAGTTGGCTTCAGAACTGCCCCACAGCAAGGGTTTGAATGTGGGTCATCATGTTCCCAGGGGAGGGCCGTAACTAGCAGGCTAAAGGTTGCAAGGTGGACAGTGATTTGGGGGGGAGCAGAAAGGGAGAGGTAACAGAAGCAGCACGACCTCCTCTTTCTCCTCTGTCCATTTTGTAACCAACCCAAGCTATTCATGTCAAATGGGCAAACAGATCTGGGTTGGTCAAAACTGCATTTTTCATTGAATAAACTATTCACCCGAAAAATTTCACCCAGCTCTATTTAAAATAGCCTGTAAGAGACTTGTGTGGCTGGAAGAATAGGTTATGTGACAGGGTAACTTTTCTTTTATGCCCCTTCTTCTAGCAGGGGTCAAAAATTGTGCCTCTTGGTGGAGGTCCTCAACTGTTAAGCATTCACCATTGCAATAAGCACTCATTTGGTCCCAGGAAAGCAGACCGGAACTGAAGGGGCAAGGAGAGAGAAATATACCCTTTTGTCCCTTGAGATGATCTTTTAAGATGGCTCCGTGCAGTGAAACCATGGTTAATGTTAACTCCCAGTCAATACCTTGCAGATCCATGACACAGTGGTTCCTAAAGACAATTCCCAACACATCCTGACAGAGAGTAGCTTTTGCTGTTCATCCTGAGATGGTGAATCCACTGAATTTTGTGAGAACCGACTTCTTAGCCTATGCAACTGGGCGTGATACTACGGAGGTCAACAGAGAATCTAGCCCATTGCTTTTTATATAACATCCTCAGTACTCAATACTACATGACTCTTTATGACCATCGGAGAGAAGGGATGACTTTGATTCCACAAAGCACTTTCAAATCCCATTGAAGTCCATGGAATTTAAGCATGCGCTTAGGTGGCTTGCTAAAATCAGAGCCTCTGGAGAGGAAGCGATGTGCTAGCTCCTAGATGGTGTGACTCGGGGATACATTAATAGATGGGGAATTAGGCCTCTGGTGTTCTAGCCCCAACCCTGTCACTGACTTTCTAGCTGGCCCTGGACAAATCACTCCCCCTCCCTGGGCTTCATTTTACCTGCCTAGATTATTTATTTAGACTCGAAGCTCTTCAGAGCATTGATGGTCTTTGATCATACGTCTGTTCTCAGTCTGATATTCCAGGTGATGCAGTCCTATATATAATAATAAAAGGTGAGAGTGCCTAACATGTGGGGCAATACATGGGAAAGAGCCAATACCCAGCCCCCAGGAAGGGGTCCCGGGGCACGGATGGAAAAATCAGAGGCCAGGAACAAGGAGGTCCATAAGTCTTTGGAAGATTATGAATCCCAGGCAGGCCATTGTGTCTTGACTGCAGAGCTAAAGAGGAATTCTTCATAGAATCATAGAATAATAGGGATGGAAGGGATCTCACGAGGTCATCTAGTCCAACCCCCCTGCTAAAAAACAGAACCACTCTCACTAAATCACCCCAGCCAGGGTTTTGTCTAACCGGGCCTTAAAAATCTCCAAAGATGGAGATTCTACCACCTCCCTAGGTAACCCATTCCAATGCTTCACCACCCTCCTAGTGAGAAAGTTTTTCCTAATATCGAACCTTGACCCCCCCACCCAGCTGTAATTTGAAACCATTGCTCCATATTATTGTTCATTATTAAAGTAGCCTGGGAAGGCAGCATGGGGATGTGGGTGGGATTAGACAGGCTATTTTTAAGACAGTCTGTCTTGATTTTGTCTGGCTTGTCCTCTTCTCCAGTCCTGCTATAAAACCAGGCATGGTTTTGCCAGGTGTCATGGATGGAGGAGGCCATTTTGAAGAGGACATCATTACACCCCCGCTGGCAGGACCTTACACATATTGGGTATGTGAGGCCACACCGGTGGCGGACAGGGAGGCATGCTCTGCAAAATGGTGTCCTCTGTGAGATGGGAGATCACACTCACTCCTGGCAGAGGCAAAGCAGGTAGAGGTAACCCAAGGCTCTGTGTTGTTTTGATTGGCTGTTTGATTGGCTGCTGAAGCAGGTGATTTGAGTCACAGAGGCAAAGTACCTGCAGCTTTCTCTCTGCTGGAGAGCGAGACAGAATGTGATCTCTTTCCTAGAGCCTGTCACACTTGTGATATCCCAGACTGCTTTATACAGCAAACGCTGCAAGCCCAGGGAGGACGGGTGCTGCGTGAGGACAAGGGAAGGTGACAGATATGAGCTGGGTGAGACCTCTCCCAAACTCAGGGCCTGGGGTCTTAGAATCCGCTTTGGAGCAAGACCAGAGCGCAGGGGCCATCCTCTGTTCTTTCCAACCCAACCCTAAAGAGCCCCTAGTGGTGGGCAGGAGGGACGGCAGCTGAACAGCTCATTCAACGTGGCGGAGCTCTAACAGCACACCTCTGAGAAGAGCCGCATGGGTCTGCTGAACTCCACTTCTCACTAGGAACCAGAGGTGGGTGGTGCAAGCGTACGTGGGATGGCTAGAGAGGGGATTGCATTACTTACTGAGGAAAAGCACACGGCAGCCAGTTTGAACAGTTTGAACTTGTTACCATGGTCTCCGGGCCAAGAGTGGGAGTAGAAAGAAGCTGCTGTGGGATTTGAAAGTAAAAAAAAAAAAAAAAGACCTGTGGTCCCTCCTGTCCACGCCTTGCATGCTTCGCCAGCTATTAGCTGTACGTACAAAATTTAACAGATCTCCGAAGGATGAGCCAATAGTTTACTGGTAAGAGCTCAAGACAGAGCATCGGCTTTTAATGGGAAACAACAGACAAATGATCAGATCTTTGCAGTTGGAGGCACATGGGTACAGGCACACACACGCCTTGGAGAACGGGACCCACATGAGTGCAGCTCAGACCTGCCCGTACGTTTCATAACAACCGCAGTAACAACATGGCTTCTCCCAAACGTGTGACCCAAAGGCAGACGCTCCTTGTGGGAATATTATATCTCAGCACATTACGTCACCCCCAAACAGTTCACTAACAACGGCTCTGCTTGAGTGCTTAACACCATATTTTTCTCCCTTCCCTTTCTTGGAGAATTACCAGAACCGCTAGACCTCTACATAGATGTGTGTCTCATAATCTTGGAGCAAGTATTTCTGTTCGGGGGGGGTGGGGGAGGGGACGAAGACCAGAGGTAAAGAAAGGCCAGGATTGTCCCTTCTGTGCCAGCATGGATTGGAGACAAGAATGAAACAGGAGCAATGGGAAGCAATTAAATACAGGAACGGTTAGACTGGATAGTACAGAAGATTTTCTAGCTGTGAGGGAGTCTACTATAATATGGAGGCGTTGTCTAGGAAAACAGCTGGCATCCCCATCAGTTGGGTCATTTAAAAGTAGAGTATCAAAACCTTCAGGAATGGAGGTCATGGAGCAATCTTATGCTGGCAGAAAGTTTGTAGGATGAGTCAACAGCAGAAAAAAGAACTTGTCCTCTCCAGGTCTTCTATGAAGCCCAGAGCATCCTACATGAGGCACGTGGGCACCATGAGAGATCAGACTGCCCTGGCAATGACACACAAGGCAAACCAGGTCTATATTGTACCCTCAAAGTCACTAAGGTGATTTAGTACTTATGGAGCACCGCAGATGCACACGGCACTTCGAAGCCAGAGGTCCTTATGGTCTGATGCTATGTGGCATGAGAACCCAGGTATAGGATGGCCAGAAGGTGTCACCAGCCAGGGAAGTGGTGCTAAACCATTTAGTGAAATCAACAGGCTTTAAAGAAAGATTGGAAGGAGGAAAGGAAGGAAGACTAGATTCATTTCCAAGGGATGCTGTAGGGAGACTGACTCACCTTGTAGGGTAGGCTGGGGCTCAGTAGCCCCTGGAACATCCCGTTGGGTCAGTGAAGGATGTTGCCGTGATCTTTGTCCTCAGCCTCTGCTGCTTGCTGCCTGCCTCTGACCCCAGAACATCTGTGACTCAGCCCTCTGCCCAAGCCACCAAGTTCAAAACCCTTCTGGGGGATCCCGAAAGCAGCCAAATGAATCTGGAAACTTCTTCTACCCCCTTGGGCTACAGAAGTTCTCTTCTTGTACTTACACGCTCCACTTCTCAGGGCTTCCCTTGAAGGAGCCTGCATCAAACCCATTAGCTATCTGTTACACTAACCCTGGGATTCTCTTTGCCAGAGGGACCCATCTCTCCCTCACTGGAGCTCTTTGGGTGAATCTACACTAACAAATTAAGTCAACTTAAGGAGGCCTAAGTCGATTTAAACTACTCCGTGTCCACACTGGGCTTTCCTTAAGTCGACTTAAGCATTTCCTTAAGTCAACTTAAGGAAAAGTTAAGTCGACTTAATAAAACCTCAATTTAGGTACACTTAAGTCGACCTTATTAGGTCGACTTAAGCCATTGTGGATGGGGATTAGTGCCTAAGTCCACCTTATTAAGTCGACTTAAAGGGTTAAATCGACTTAACAAGGTCGAAAAGGGGCTATGTCTACACTTGAAAAGTTAAGTCGACTTAAGCCTTAAGTTGACCTAAAACTAGGTGTTACTAAGTTGACTTAAACTTTCCTTAAGTTGACTTAAGGAACAGCTTAAGTTGACTTAATAAAAGCCCAGTGTGGACAGGGAGTAAGTTAGGTTGACCTAAGACTCAAGTCGACCTAACTTGTAAGTGTAGATGCACCCGCTCTAATTGAAGTTGGGACCCCACAACAGCCAATATCAATATTCTGCCACATGCAACTCAGAACTGCTTTGCCTTTGTGTTCTGTTGACAACCTCTTTGCATTTCTAAGAACTCTATGTGCCAAGTTGGCCACCATTTTGTTCTCAGGGTTACTGCAACACATCTTGGCATATCTCACCTACTCAGCTCCCTGCAGGGGCCTCAGACACTGGGGGACATAGGCCTCTCTGGTTCTCTGTTGGTGATGTGCAAATAGTTTATTCTCCTGGGGACTAGAATGCTTTAGTGTAACCCAGTTTACTGTCTTCCATATAGTGGTTGCTGGGTAATAGTTAATGGGCTGTGTTATGCAGGAAGTCAGACTAGATGATCTAATGGTTTCTTCTGGCCTTAAATAGTATAAAACAGAGACATATCAAAGGAGTATTGCACACTGTGCTCTCTCTCTATCTTTGCTTTTGTTCTTTTTTGTTGATTCCTTTACTATGAAGTAAGTTTCTTAAGACTGAAATTCGTACTTTTCAGACCTGACTTCATGGCTTCAGCCCATCTCTGATAAAAAAAAAAAAACCTAGGAATTAGATCCTCATCTGGTGTAAATTGGGAGTTGGGCTAATGTCTACCTGGTGAGGATATGGCCTAAGAACTAGACCCAGCCACCTCTCCTGGCAAGAATGGTTCCTCTCATATAGATAAAGGAGGGTTAACTGGCCATCATGTTTCCCTTTTCACATCATTTCCAGCAGAAAGAAAAACACAAGAGACAAAGAAGGGAGAGAGAGATTTTCCGAGGGGGCATAAATCGCATTGCAGTCACATGGTGGTATGATCATTCACAGGCCTAAGACATCAATAAAGGAAGCTTTAACTTGCCTTGTAGCTCTGGTATCCATCCCACACAGCACTTTAATTACTTGGTGCCTAAAAAACATTTTGGACATTGAAGTCTGTCACCCCTTAAGCTGTCTGCCCAACTCTTCATTTCATGAATAAGATACATACAACCCCAGTTAGCCAATGGCAGGCCGGTCACACAAGTATTATGTTTTTCCTCCTGCTGTCTACTGTTTCACCATCATAGGAATTACACAGTCAAGAGCCCAGCAGGAATAATGGCTCTATTCATTTTCCCCGGGGACTAATTCTTACAGATGGCAAGCACCGCAGTGGGGCAAATTAGCTTCTTATTTCATCCTGAAGCTTAAAGTCATATAAGCTCATTTTGCTGTTGTTTACAGGACAACTGACTGAAGTCAGTCAGGACTGTGCAGCACTGAACATCACTGGCAGAAGAAAGAGGCCAATTCCACCCCAATGCCTGGAATGGGGAAGGGGATACACAGAATATTGGGTCTCTTCCTGCCAGCAAAAGCCCAATTGCTTCTGTCCATTCAGATATGCAGCTCCGGGAAATGTTCCATAAGCAGCACCCTTCAGATGCAGACAAAAACAAGAAGGTTGCAGTATTGCAATACTGTATGGACAATGGCCGTTAGGGGGTGATTCAGGATCAAGGCCCCAGAGGATGCCTCTTTAACAGTCTGATATGGAAATCAGGGAGAACCTTCATACACAGGGGTTGATAGATTTTAAACTGTTTAAAGACGCAGACAGATTAAAGATCCCGTTTGTACATATCAAAGTATCATGGCTCATTATTTACTTTCAAAGGACCTAACATAGAATCAAAGGCTATGTCTACACTAGCAATTTAGGTGAATTTAAGGAGGCTTGAGTCAACCTAAATTACTCCCTGTCTACACCAGACTTTCATTAAGTTGATTTAAGAAATTCCTTAAGTTGACGTAAAGATAGCTTAGTCAATTTAATAAGAACCATCCATAGGTCGACTTAAGCCTTAAATTGACTCCTTAAGTCGACTTAAGGATGGTGTGGACGTGGAGTAATCCTTAAGTCGACTTTATTAAGTTGAGTAAAGAGTGGTTAGGTCGACATAACAAAGTGGACTAAGTCGACTTAAATTTAAGTCGACTTAGTCCACTTTGTTAAGTCGACTTAATAAGGTTGACTTTAAGTAGACTTAAAGTCGACCTTATTAAGTCGACTTAACAAAGTCGACCTAACTTTTTGTAGTGTAGACATAGCCATAGAAAATTAGGGTTGGAAGGGACCTGAGGAGATTCCTGTAGCCCCAACCCCCTGCCCAAAGCAGAACCAACCCCAACTAAATCATCCCAGCCAGGGCTTTGTCAAGCCTGGCCTTGAAAACATCTAAGGATGGAGATTCCACCACCGCCCTAAGTAACCTATTCCAGTGTCTCACCGCCCTCCTTGTGAAAAAGGTGCACATGCACTCACTTGGGACATGCAAGGGGGAATGTGACAATTTCAGTCCCATCAAAAGAGCCTTCAAAAGGAATGCCGACTGTTCCCCATGAATTACTACTATGTGCCTTTGACAGAAACATTAGTTCCAAGGAAATATTGCCATTTACACCCATGACATTTAATCTTAATCTAGCTCAGCATGTGTATAATTTTCCAAACAAAAAAAAAAAATAATGAAGGTCCGATTCTCATCTGGGGTAAATCAGCCTTAGCCTATTGACTTCAACAGAGCTATGCTGATTTACATCAACTGAGGATATGGCCCATAGGGTGGCGTTTATATTAGAGCCTTTCATATTCAGTCCCTCGAAGCGTTCAGTACTGTATTCTCCAGTGGTCTTCAACCTTTTCTGGCTCAGCGCCCAGGTTTTCAATATTTTCACATTTGCAGTAAGTTTACCACCCACCTATATAAATTGTTACTTTTTATAAATTGCTACTGTCATTAAATTAATTGTTACATTGTCGTACTGTTAATCGTTAATTATAATTTTCAATTTATTTAAATTTTAAACTCAAATATGTTAAATAGGATATCAAACAAATTTCATTCAAACAAAATTTATTCATTATTAATTAATTATTCATACAAACTTTTTATAAATTACAGCCGGATGAGCATGGCCATTATCTCCTTCCTTCATTTTTGTAGTGCCCACCAAAAATCACAAAATGCCCACTAGTGGGCGGTATCGCCCAGGTTGAAGACCACTGGTATATTCTCTCAAACACTCTGCACAACCCATGAAGTTTCATTGATTTGCACCAGGTCTGAATTTGGCTGTAGGGTAGAAACATTGCAAGTAAAGGAAGCAACCATCAGATCTCAGAAGAGACATTAATAAGATATATTTTACCAAGCGTGGTGGTTAGGGTACAGCGGTTATATACTTCATTCCTTCAAGAAATTCCACATTTTAACTTCCACCTGGGGAACCCCAAGACAGTTGGGTTTAGTATCTCATCAGAAAGGTGAGATTTTCTGGTGAGGCGCTCACTTAGTGACACACATTAGGTATCTACCCAGACACCAACCTAGAACATGAACCTACAACCCTCTGCCACCTTTACTAGCCACACAGGGAGTTTTGAAACTTTTCTACACAACTCAGTCCCTACTGCTGGAACCCTAACCCACACATTGGCTGTTTCTTGCCTTGATTCCTATAACCTTCCCTGCTACCGTCGCCTCATTCTTCACCTCTCTCAACCACAGTGTATCCAAAAAGACACTGCTGCTCTTCTAACCCTGTCACCCATTCCTTTCTTGGCTACCTGTCTTTTAGATTATGTCTACACTGGTACTGGAAGGCGTAATGTCCAGTTTGAGGAGACATCTCCATGCTAATGTTGATCAAACTGGCATGCTACAAATAGAAGTATGGCAACGCCGACAAGAGCCATGGGAGGGGCTTGCTGCTCTGAGTACGATCCCATCTGAAACAAACAAAAGACAGAACTTCTTCATGCAGCACACAGTCAACCTCTGGGACTCGTTCTCAGGGGATGTTGTAAAGGCCAAAACTATAACAGGGTTAAAAAAGGAGCTAGATAAGTTTATGGAGGATACACACCTCAGTGTTTATTAGTCAGGATAGTCAGAGATGCAAAACCCTGCTCTAAAGTGTCCATAGCCTGTTTGCCAGAAGGTGAGAATGAACAACAAAGGATGGGTCACTAGAGGACTGACTGTTCTGTCCATTCCCTCTGAAGCACTGGCATTGGCCATTGTCAGAAGACAGGACATGGGACAGATGGACAATTGTTTTGACCAAGCATGGCCATTCTTATGTTCTTATGTAACTCTATGTGTGTATCTAACTGAGCTGGAAATTACACCTCCAACTCCATTGTAGACACACCCGTAGTCTTTGTGTTCACATGAGGGTCCCTAATTAATCTTGTCCTCGCCTACAATGTCCTTCTATTCCCCCAGTTCCTCCCAGCCCTCTCTTTTCACTGGACCCATCAGCTCCCATCACATTCTCCTCCCCTGACAAGAATCCCACTCTGTCCCCCACACGTTCTCCCCTTCTTATAATTCATCACTTCCATGGACCCTTCCTATTCTGGTCACCAAACCAGTAATTTTCCTAATAACTTTCCTTCCTTGTAACAGCAGACTCCAGAGTCCCAGGATACTGACTCCTGATGTCTGACTAGAGCCACCACACCTTTTCATTGTTACCCCTTATATTCTCTCGTCCACTCTGTGATTTCCCCTATCTTTATTGGGGCTTGCATACGTGGCCCAGCAAAGATTAGAGAGGTGTGAATTGTAGAGTGCTCTAATTGTAGAGTATTCTAACTGCCCCCTGAAGACCCTACTGGCATGAACTAATAGGTATTTAGTTCACATTGATATACATTTCAAAATAGTGTGTTTTATCTGACGAATGATCTGGCTGGTGCACATATGTTCCACTACCCTATGCTGGCTAGAATCAGAATGGCCCAACGTTGTCTCATGGGCTCCATGAGGCTATCGCCTCAATGAGGTTCTTCTTTAAATCAAGTGGCAGGTGCCTGTCCTTTTGGATCAGGAGCATGAGAGTTTTAGTCCCATTTGTTGCTCCAAATATGCAAGCAGCCACAATGTGCAGAAGAGTGATAAACGTCTTGTCCTACAGTCGTGGGCCATGGATTTGTTACACTGTTAGCCCTGTGAAGGAACCAGAATTTGCATTTTGCAGGAAATTTTGTGATTTCAAAATTTTGTCCCAGAACAAAATCAAAGGGATTTTGAAATTTCTTGCAAAATATTTTTTTTTAAAATATTTTTGTTTCAGGTGACACTGAAACATTCTAATTTTGACCTTTAATTTATAACACATTATCATTTACGCTAGAATATAAAATACATTTCAAAATGAAAACACATTACAAATAAAAAATCCAGATGGTTTTGGTTCGATAAGCTTGAACTCTATTGGAATGCCTCATTTTGGATTTCTTTTTTAAAAACAAAATTTTGCCCATATCAACACGCTGCCATGTCAAGTTTCAGTTTCAACTAAGCGGCATTTTCCAAAAGAAAAATGGGTCATTGAAACATTTTCAAGCAGCCCGACATAAATAAGATAGCAGAGAGCTAATTCCTCTAGGAAGCCATGCACCTTGAGACTGTCCATGTATTAAAATTATGGATGACTGCAAACAACCCTAGAAACCGGAGCTGCTGTGTGGCTGGCAGGGGGGAACCAAAGTTTTTCTGTACTCTTCCAAAGCTTATTTCAGTTGGGCTTTAGAGACAAATACCTATTTGTCTGTTAGGCTTCTGTATGTTTAGTAAGTGTGACTAGATCTCAATCATTTGCATTTCTGACCAATACTCAGTGATTACCAGCTTCAGACAGTGGTAGGTATATTGCTGAACCTCCATGTCTTCTCTTACG
The DNA here is from genome assembly GCA_007922175.1 of Pelusios castaneus. NCBI lineage: Eukaryota > Metazoa > Chordata > Testudines > Pelomedusidae > Pelusios > Pelusios castaneus. The sequence continues at coordinate 3,597,039 of ML685864.1, forward strand.
TTTCTAGGACTGCCTACAGCCCTCCTAAACATTGCCCACCTCCTGCTTTGCAGGCTGTTGTTTATGGTAATCATTTTCATTCTATTATTTTTTTTTAAATGTTCGTTATATCTGTCAAGGCTGGTTCCTGACTCTGGTACTTTGAGTGCAGAAGGTGAGGGCCTGCAACAGGCCTTAAAACCCACTGGCCCTAAAGTCTTATCTTAAATTTCTCCAAGACTACCAATGTGCTGGCCTGAGAGTGGTATAGCTGCCACCACCCAAATACAAAAACCCCTTGAAAAACCAGGAAGGCGCACTTGGGAATTCCTTCCTGCGAGAAACCCTCAATCGACCTTATTTCTCCCTCAGGAGAGCGATTGATCCTCAGCTGTGATACAAGTTGAAAACGGAATCCCCTTTAGGTAGTTGACTGTGAAGTCTGAGACATGGGCACAAAACTTCTTGTCTTTTAGGACACAGAACCAGAGCATATGTTAAAAGGAAAAATGTTCTTTAATTAAAAGGACAGCTAAGAAACACAGAGAGTTGCTTCTCTGAGATTTCACTTGAGTAGTTACAAGATGGGTGGGGGTACATGTGCTCAGCACAGAGGAATCCAAAAAAGAACCCAAACCAAGAAATACCCTGAATGCGTCTAGCTACACATTCCCTGTTCTACTCACGCATGGTTGGTTACAGAATTAAGCCTTCTTAGGCATGGATGTCGCTGGATTCTCCATACCCAGCTGCCTGGGCCTTCACCTGGTCCTTCCAGGATCTGCCACCAAAAAGGAAACGGCTCAGGCAGGGCTGCTGCTCCATTTCAAAAACTTGACTTCTCTAGGATTCACTGTCTATGGTGTTAACCCCATCTCCTGCAAGGTTACTACAATATCAAATCTCAAAACCAACATCATTCAGTGGTGGAAATTGCTTTCTTCACCCCATTCTGTGCTCCTTTGGAGCCAGTGGTTACTGAAACCACAAAATTCCCTTTCTTGGTGGGCCAAGTCCACTCTATCCCACCCCTTGGAAGGAGCAGTCAAGGCCGGCTATTCCATGCAATGTGCTGTAGTTTGTAAAAGCTAGTTTCCGTAACAGGCACACGCGAACAAGCCCAGATAATGATCTTTGCATCAGGTTTACAACTATAGACTCAAAGCAGGCAGGGGGGGTTTAGGGGATGAGCATTGAAATGTAATGACAAAGTCATGGTTAGCCGTGCCAGGGCATTTCTTTAAATAAATTGTGTGGTTAAATTATTTACTCTGCCCCGGGACCAAAAGAATGCAGGGAGCACACGGGAAGAACCAGACAATGAAATTAATAGTTTACAGAATCAAGCAACTGGCCAAGGATTGCCCAACTCCTATAACTTATCAGTATATCCACTCCAATGAATGAATGAGGCGCACCAGGGTTTCTCTAACTCCAGTCCAGGGGATTAAACTGTTCACTCCAGAGTTTGCATTAGAAAGTCTGAGTAAGTGGAATATAGAGTAAGCCAGCCAAAGGCAGAGTGAATGCTCCATGCGAGCCGGCAAGCAGCCCCTCCCAAGCGTTCTTATTAAAATCCTATAAACAAATGCTACTAGATAGAATACACAAGTTTGGAAGCAGAAAACTCTGTTTCTATGGCCCCTTTAATCAGAGGGTCACAAAGTAGTGTAGATGTGATGTCTACTTTAATGCTAAACTCTGTTTTATCGTTACCTCATCTTCTCGACTCACCCTCACTGCATTTGTCTATTTCATCCATCTCTCGTATCCTATGTACCAGGTGGAATCTTGACTTCTTAGAGGCAAGCTGTCTTTTCCCCGTTATTTGTCTGTTCCGTGTCTAGCATAATGGGGACCTAATCCCTGGTGGGGGTTCCCAAGTGCTACACTACAACCTAATCTAAATAATAACAGCTTATAATAATGGCATACATTATGGACTAATGTGCATTATATTGCCCAGGAATCAGTTACCCACCACTGAAATGCAGCCACTTCTGGGGTACATAGGTAGCAGCTGATTAACATGCAGAGCAAGTGAAGACCACCGTATTCCACTAACACTGGGAGTTTTGGAATTTAGTTATATCACATGCAACTGTCCGAGTTAGAGCCTGAGCAGGACGTTGACATTCCCTACCTCCACCCCAAACCCTTATGAAAAGTTTCATGTGATCTTTCATGAGTGCCAGAACGGGGGAATTTCACCTGAAACACTGGAGCGGGTTTGGATCTTCCAAGATGCCTGTGTAATAGGAGCATAAGCAGTGCTGTCCCATGGGGGGAGTGGGGCCCAGGGCGGGGAAGGGGGAGTTCGGAGCCTGCTCCGGCCCCGGTCGCAGCGGGAGCCGGTTCCAGCCGGGAGGCCGGGGCCACCTGTGGGGGGGCGGGCTAGAGCCGGAGCCGGCTGTCGGGAAGGGAGCCGGCTGTGTAGAGCAGGCTGGCCCAGAGGCTGGGCCACATGTGCTCTGCTCTTGGGCCTGCCTGCTCCTCCCTGGGGGTGGGGAGGACCGGCCCAGGGGCCGGGCATAGCCCTCCCGCCCTGGCCTGCCCCGTTGCAGTGGGGCGACCGTGGGAGGAGGGGCTGTGGCACGCGGGCCCCGCACAGCCCCACTGGGAGCGGGACAGCACGGGGCCCACATACCCACGGGGCCTGGGGCGATCGCCCCATCCACCCCCCACCCCTCCCATGGATGGCCCTGAGCATAAGTCCTGTTGAACGTCATTGGCACTTACGGGGGAGATCTCTAAAAACACACGTGGCAATTTGACACATAGAGTAACATTCTCAAAAGCGCCTACGTTACAGTCGTGCTTTTGAAAATGCTATCCCTAACTCAAAGAGAAGCACAACTCCCATCCGGGCCTTTGCAAATCTCCCTTTATGCACCTAAGCCACGTAAATCTGGTCTATATGTAACCCGTTGGTGAGGGTTTGATACAGGACCTCCGCTCTACCCAATCCATAGAGCATATGAGCATTACACCCCACGCAGCAGAGCTTTAGTGCAAATTGTAGCAGCTCACCCTTTTAGCTCCAGCCATCCCCTGTTCAATTCACAGTACATCAGCCATGGTGGCGGCTATTACTCACACACAAAGTTGCACCAATTTAAGTAACGATACGATTTTATATCAGTGCCAGTATGTACATGAACCTGGCTCCTAGTGGTTTAGCTTGCATTGGTAAATTCACTGAAGCATGCTAAACCAGCATCCATGCAGGAGTTTGCACTGATTTAATCAAATCATTTAAAATAGATTTAAGTGAAGTCCATGCCACTGCTGTGTATAGGCAACACTTACGAAATTGTTGACTGTAATGATTAAAGGGTTCAATATTGCTACCGTTTGCTTTCAGTTACAACGAAGAGACATTCTGGCCATCACAGCCTTTGTGGACACATCTTTTTTTTTTTCCTCTTCTCTTTATCCAGCTCCTTTATTGCAATTTTCTCCTTTTTACCTCATTCCCAAAAACATCATCTTGCAGTCCCCCAGGTAGTCAGGAGTCCTTTGCAAATAGAGATAACTCTTCTGGCAGAACACCACGCTTGGCTTTTGATTGCTGAGTGCCACTTCAATAAATTTCTCATTTCTCCAAGTGCTAAATACCAACTTCTCATTAGCTAACAACAGTTCTCTTCTAGCTCAAGTGGATCTGAGTGCTTGCTATTGCCATCGTGTTTTGAGTAACTACAGTGTACAGCACAGTGACGAACATGAAGTCACAGATTTGCTACAATTCATTTTTAAGGGGGCAATGAGGTTTTATCCCTGTCTCCTACACCTAGAATGGGCCAAGCCCACCCCAGATCTCCATAGCTCAGATCTGTATCTAATATTAAATTTATGGGTGAGAGCATAGCATCTTTCTCGTGTCATCTGCAGGTCCTGTCACACTGCTATTGCTAAGTGCCAGAGATTTTAAATTTCAGCCATGTACAACTGTCATCTACAAGGTTTCCTGTCTCCATGAGGCTGGTGGCTGTTGTTTCATTGTGGATTTCGGTGGCGGTTGTTACTTTGTTTGCAGAATATACCTGAAGATTTTCAGCTGGAACAGGCCTGCTTCTATGGATAGCAACAACTGTGCAGAAAACACCTCATCTGAAGTCCAAGACCACTGGCCATTCAGCTTGTTTAGACACGGAATAGAGCAGAAAGGAATTTGGTTCAGAGGCAGCCCTGGCCAGTTGAACGTGTTTTTTTTTTGAGTGAGGATACCTAACCAGGGACATGTGAGTGATGGTCTGCTCTTTTGGAAATGTGCTGAACCATCTTTAACTTCCTCCTGGAAGAAATGAGCAGAAGAGACCTAGGCTTAATAGCTTAAATAAGATTAAGTAGCATGCTGGCTTCACAGCATCCACATTGATGAGGCCAACTATTAGCTCTGCGTTGTATGAGTCCAATTATTATTACACATCAGTAATATGCTCTGCAGAGCCTATGAACCAAAGGGAGGGAGAGCTCCTACCCCAGACAATTTAATTTCTACAAAATCCATACAACTCTGGCATTGCTATCCCTTTTTGCAGCCGTGTGGGCTTAGCCATAATCCATTTAGAGGTAAATTCCTATTACTGTTATCGTTTCATGTGGAAGTCCCAAGCGCTCTTGGAACAAACACGAGAGTCGAGTGACATTTGGGCGGTTTTCTATCCTGCGAGAAATTTCAACATTTTGGTTTAATCCCAAATTGAGACAAAGTGGACATTTTCCATGGAACAGAAATTCAAAGAAATTTCAATGTGACAATGTTGAAGTGCTCTGCTGCAGAATGTGAGATCAAGACAAAATATTTCAACGTTCTCCAAAACAAAATGTTCCATTTCTGTTTGTTGAACTGACACAAAATGCTTCATTTCGAGTTGGTTCAATATTCAATTGTATTTTTCCATAATGGTGCACTGTTCCATGGAAGCTGTAGTTTGGGAGACTGATCTCCCCATTTTCCCTTAGGGGTCAAGCTCCTTGGCCAGACTACATCTCCCATAATGCATCCAGAACCATCAGACTCCTCTGATGCACCATGACGTGTCATCAGAGGTAAAGCAATATAGTGCCTTATGGGAAATGTAGTCCTCCTGGGAGCCAGTCGTTTAATGTTGCTGTTATTTGGAACAAAACCTTTCAGGTCATTACAAAATAAAATATTCCAGTTTGGGCTGAGCTGATCCGAAACTAAATGTCTTTTCAGTTATCCCAATGGAAAATTGAATGTTGGAAGCAAAATCAAAATTTCCAGACTAGAAATTTCAGTGTTTTGGAAACTGTACTTTCCATTGGCAAATCGTTCCAGCAGAAAATTCCCAGCCAGCTCTAACATGTAATGAGAGACAGTCCCCGCCCTGAAACATTTATAAACAGCACAGGCAAGTACAAACAGAGGTGAAGTGTTTTATCTAAGGTCACAGGGCAGGCCAAGGTTGGATCTAGGAACAGAACCCAGGTCTCCCAACTCAGTGCCTCAGCAACTGGGCCAGCCTGGCTGGTACTCGCCTTACTAAAATGCATTGGTCTAAGAGGAACTAGCATGCACCTTATGATGTATATACTCAGCTTCTGTAAATGCCTCTTGTGCTGAAGGACAACGGATGAGTTGTGCAGTAAATAGATATCCTATTTGATTTATCTCAAGCCGATAACTTCTGCTATTTACACTAAAGCATCAGTGTTTAAAAAAGACATGACCCCCCTGACCTCCAGCAACCCCATCCAGCCCCTCGCCCTGTTGGCTCTTGTCAAGTCCCTGCCTATCAACCACTTATATCCTCAGCCGGCTGCTATCTCTATATCATGGGCAGCAAGAGTTTGTATACAAAGCTGTCACCACCCTCATGAGTGGGTAGATTTTCCAACTCATCAGTAACCTGAGTGGCACTTCTGCCCTGGATTCTTTCTTTGCAGTGTCAACGGCGCGCGGCTGCCAGAATATCCTGTTACACATTATCTTCGATCAAGTTGATAGGCAGGAGGGAACAGAGCCAGGAGCAACTGCGACACACTCAGTGTTTTTACAGGCACAATAGTTAATGGACTGGTAAATGTAAAGGATTAGCTGCTCCCACCACATCCACGCCCCTGCATGCTGAGGACATGTGAAGAAGGAGGCGGCGCGAGTTTATAAAGCCCTGTAGAAAAAAGCTCAATCAACAAGCAGTCAAAAATCCAACAGGATCTTAAGGGCTGTGACTTGCAGGTGTAGGAGTTGATAGGGGCCATGAGACAGGATCGGGGCCTTAATCAGGGTAAAAATATACAGAGTGGGCGCAAAGGCTTGCAGTGAAGGGAGATGTTTCAATACCTTGCCAGTACGGGAGGGCAAGTTCTCAGCTGAGATGCTGGCAAAATCCCAGTTTCCCCGCCCATAATCCTCACAGGCATCTCAGTGCTTTATGTCTCTTCAGAGGGCTCACCCCAACAAGGCAGAACAAACAGTCACCCAGAGGCATCAGCAAAGAGAACATGTGGTGGGCATTGACTGGGTTCAGAAGAGAGCAAAAGCCTTTCCGCCCCTGCTGCACCCACCTTACATCACAGCAAAGTAGCCCGTCGAGCGCTATTGTGTCACCACTCGGTGCCCAGGTGCTCACATGGCTTCCGCCAAACTTTTCATTGCTTCCCCACAAACAACTTCAGGTGCAGAGATATCTTCTTTCGCTCCTCAGGATTCTCTAGTGGTTAGAGAACTATGAGATGGGCAACCTCAATTCTAGTCATTCCTCCCAACCAGGCAAAGTAGGGACTTGAACCCAGTTCTGCTACCTCCTAGCAGAGCGCTTAAACCACGGGCAACTGGAAACTCCACAGACAGACCCGAGCCTAAAATATTTCCAACCTTCCAGGCCCCATCCGGTGGATGTGCTCTTAGAAAGCCTATTGACTCTGCCCCACATAGGGGAGATGCTTCACTTGACACTCACGCTGGGACCAGGACATAAGCTAACACTCCCAGCAGCTTGGTAGCTGCTGAGTAGCATCAGGATTTAATCAGCAAGAGTGAGCCATTTCAGTCCCAGGATGTGCGAGAGACAAGGGAGGTGAGCTGCTCTTCCTCCCACAGACATAGGTCCAATGAAGGATATTACCTCACCCTTCTGACCTCCCTACAGGGTTAGGCGGCAGGTGAGCAGCAGATCGGAGAACATTAGTGGCATCTAAAGCCAGGACTAAGGAAGCAGTGGGAACCTATGTATCATTGTGGATTGTCAAGGTAGCAAAATACCAGAGCTGAGATTGTAGGTTCCGTACCTCTATTTAAATACCGTCTGTCCTGCCAAGGGATTCCATAGCGCTGTAGGCAGTTGTCATGAAGAACAACAACCAGATAAAACCACAGGGGAAATAGAGGGAAGTAGAACTTAAAGTGGAGTTTGTCCAGGACAACGGGCAGAACACTACAGCAAAGAGTGCCATGGAATTTGTACTGAGTCAGTAGGCCATACTCAGCTCATTCTTAAGGGACTGGTTCCACATGGCGTCAGAGGGAAGAAAGACACCTAACGTATTATCCCGCATTACTCAACTGCACTTCCATGTTGTGTAGCAGCCTCACCCACTCTTCCACCCATCGGCCTTGCTCACCTTATGAAGAGTAAGTGGATCACAGCCAAGGTGATGAATCCTCAGGCATAATATAGCCAGATATACCAGATCACATAAAATAAGACATGGGACCTCAAACCTGTGGTCCATCTAGTCCAGTCTCTTAACAGTGGCCCGTATGAGCCATTTTAGAGGAAGGTGTAAATACAACTTAGCCGGGAGGCTGCCATACAGGTGCCATAGCCCAGAGGAAGTGAAAATAATGATTCAATAGATAGCACTCTTCTCACTGAGGCAGTGCGTCAGTGAGGAATTGGCTGGTGCTACGCTATAGACTACTGGCTATTAAAGAATCCCTGCTGCTTTTTCTGTATGATCCAAGGTGCCGTGCACGGATGATAGAGAGAACGAGTGGGTTCATTTGATTCACTCTAAGTCTATAGTATCAGCTGTTCACTTCCCAGCAGAGCTCATTAGAGAAGAGATGAGATCACTGCAAAAATGTAGAGTTTCTCCTTAGACGCTTAAATAGCATGACATACTTTTTGGTCTGCATCTTCTAATGGCACGAAATGGGCCTTGCTCTGAACCCAGCGACTAGTACATTCCTCCCTAGCTGGGGAGGCTCAGAGGGGTAAAGTGATATCCCAAGGAGAAAAAAAAAATTGCAGCATTTATGAAGTGATTAACTCCCAACTCTTGGCCAATAATCACCTGAACATCCATTTTCTTCTATCTCACATGGTTGTCTAGACAACCAACACCTGTTCCTAATTAATGGCTAATATCTAAAAGAGTGTTCAGTCGTGAGACAGTCGTGACCTCTGATCATAACTTCCACTGGCCAGTGTTCAAACCAGCCAAAGCGCTTTCTAGTCACTAAGCATTGCCTTCAACCTCAGCTGCTCCACCATGCCGAGCCCCGTGGGGTTTTCATTCTGTGGTTTCTTGCCGTGCTGCATATCGTGACCTCCTTTAGTGCAAATCACACACAAAGCTGGAAAAATATCCAGGGCTTCTGGTTGGGTTTTCTTTCCAGAGAAAGGCATGTTTCCCGCATTCCAATGCGATGCAGCAGACGGCTAGCTCATCTTCTGATCCCCTCAGATAAAAAGGCAGCCTCTAACTCACTCAAAGTTTTCTGTGGGGGAGATGAGGGACTTCTCCGTGAGGCAGCTGGCATAAGTTTTATTGTTCAGTCACTGTGACTGCATTACTGGCCTGACAGCTTGGGGGGGGGGGGGTTGGAACTGATCAATCGATCGATCTATCTCCAATCACCGGAATAGAGCAAAATGAGGCATCCGCAAGGACTGTCATTGCGCTCCTCAACCATCAGCTGGAAGGAGAATCTTATGGATAAGGTGAGGAGGTGTTCAAAATCCAGAGCCTATCTCCTCCCCAGCATCTCTGTTGAGATAGGAAATGAAGGTGCCATTTAGCATCAATTAGCCTAGTGGTTTTAGTGACCAACCAAGAGCTAACATCTTGAGGTGATTCTAGATATCTCTCAGAATGGGATGGATTCGAACTCCTGATCCTACAGCAATCTGCATGGAGCTAGGAGGGAGGAGCACAAGTCGCAGGAGGGAAGAGTTTGGAAGAGGCACCAAGAAGTCAGTCTGTGTACACATGGCTGGAATGCTAGCTGAAGTTAACAGAGTTTTCTTTAAATAAGTCTCTTGATAAAGAGTCAGCTTAGTTTCACAAGAATGGAGTCCTTTCATGTTAATCCCCAGCATATAGTACATGAAACAGACCCAAACGTGCAAAAACTCCAGCTCCCATTATGAACCCCCTAAGCCATCCACTTACGCTCGGTCCAAGACTTATATCCAAATCTGTCTATCTAGAAGTGGCATTCAACAAGCTACAACTGAGGCTGCATCAACCAGGCAAATGTATACTCTTGTTTGTACCTGCACACCTTGCCTTCCACAACTGAATAAACACATTCTTGTTCCATCCATGGTCACGTGTACACATATACACAGAGTTACATGAGAAGATGGAGCATATTTATGCATGACGATTATGTACCAGCTGGGATTACTACGAAGGGCTGCATGCAATTTATGCTGGGTGTTTATTTACTGCATCTGACTGCTGCCATAAGCAAGTAAAGCTGAGCAGGAAATGGCTTTCCTGTCCCTTGAATATTTTCAAGAGTTCACAATTTTTTCCCATCCTGAACTGGGATAAAAGGTTAAAATCTTGAAAATTTTCATGAACTGAAAAAAACAAAACAAAACAAATTTGTTTGGGCCAATCCAAATTTCTTTTCAAAAGTTGCACAATGTTTTGTTTTGCTTCTGTTTTGACCTCTTTATCTTAGCTTTCCTTGCGTTTAACTACCTGACGTGTCTACACAAACAGTTATTTCAAAGCGGAAAACAGGAACATTTCTTTTAGAAGACATGGCTCTGAAACATTTAGACCAGTGGTTTTCAAACTTTTCTCTTTGGGATCTAGTTGAAAAAAAATCATTTATGCCCACGACCCAACAATTACATCTTTGAGCAATGCATTCCAGTCTTTCGGTGGTAGCTGCAGGGGGCGCCACGACCCAGTACCTGAGGGTCTGCAACCCAGTGCTGCACCCAACCTTAAATTTGAAAACCACTGATTTAGGCAATTTCAAAACTATTTTTTTCAAGAGTTTTTCACATCAGGTGGTTCATCAAACCTGGTCCTGTTGTGGAAACAATTTTGCGTTGGACAAATGGATATGTCTATGACAAATGTTTCATTGAATAATTCTTTACCAGCTTGAGGCACAAGTGATGTTCAAGGAACCCAGTAAAGGGGGAAATCTTTCAGACAACTCCCTATCTGTTGTTGACCTTCCATAAGGTCAGCTCCCTCTATTCCTGTCCTTTATACCGCAAGTGCAACATGAAGTGAATCCACATTTAAATGAGACATTCTACGCCAATGGTTCCCAACCTGTTGCTTGTGGGCCAAAAGTGACCCATGGGGGCTTTCAAAGTGGCTCGCTGCTCCTCTTCTGCTGGCTGCAGAATGGGAGCCACTGCCTAAGGATCCAGACAGAGTGTCAAGGGGCTAAAAGACTGTTGAACCCTCCTTCCTGCAGTCAAGGAGACAGAAAATCAACGCTCTCCTCCCCTGGCTGTAGCAGAGTACAAAACACTGCCTGTTTCTCTGTGCGATGGGGTCCCCGCTGGGGCCAGAGGGAGAAGATCTGATCTCCCATCTCCCTGGCTGCAGAAGGGAGTCTTTGCCTAGGGACCCAGGTGAAGTGCAGGAGGCTACAGAACGTGTGCAGTTTTTCTGCTGCAGCCAGGGGGACTAGAGACCAGCAAGGAGGAAGGCACCCACTTCGTTAAACTCTGGCTGGAGTGGGCAGAGGGCTGGCCACCCTTCAAGGTTGTAACAATGATGTCTGTGGCCCTCAAGACATAAAGGCTGGGAATCGCTGCTCTCAGCCCATCAACTAATAGCAGCTGAGTTGGAGAGCAGTAAGCAGGCGTGACTGCAATCTCCAGGGTATAATTTTATCGGCCCTTTGCTCCAGCACTGCATTACTGCAGCAGAGTCTGAGATAGTGTGGCTACACTGCACATTGAACCCAGGTCTGTGGATCCCACACTGGTGAACTTGGTAGCGTTCGCACTGCATTGTACAGTTGCTGGACCGGAGTCTCACAGTGGCACTCATGCATCCATATGGCACTATACAGACCTTCTTACTCAGGCCTATGGCTTGGCCTCCATCCACAATTCAAAACCAGCTTTGGGTCCAAGTTACAGTAGGCCTCAGCCTCTGACCCACCCCCTGAGCAGGGTCCTAGAACGTGAGGGTTTGCTGACTTGATCTGTGTGTGGATGGAAGGGGGTTTGGGTTCAAACCTGAGTCGGAGCCCAGCCTTAGTATGCAGTGTAGACGTACCAGAGAGTCCACACTTTCCCATTCCTAGGAAAGCAAAAGAGAATAAAGAAAGTCAGGTCTGTGCACCAGCCAGACAGGCACTGGGGAGATGCGTAAGGGAGGGAAAATACGTGAGATGCTCCTTACCCCGTACAGGAGGATTTGGGTTCAATGCCCCACATCCCTGGAGCTGGGGATTTGTACTCTGTGGGCAACTCACCCCCCTGCTTGTATAAACTGCTGCTCAGTGTGTTTGTGTCCCCTTGAGCACCTGGTTCACAAGTCATATGGGTCTGTAACAGGCCTTCAACTGCACAGCCTGCTCTTTAGCTCAAGCCATAGACTGGGCTAGATAAACAAAGGAGTTTTAGGAGCTTAAGCCCTGGGCCCTGGCCTGAAAGGGGGCCCCAGGCTCCAGCCCCTATGGCCGCTGCCAAATCTGCCCCTCCTCCCCCCCCCACTGTTGCCTGGCTAAGCCCCCACAACACTGAGGACAGATGGCAGAGAGCCACTGCTTGCCAGGCACTGGGGGGCAGAGCGGGGCCCTGGGCTAAGGCGTTCCCACTCCGTCCCACCCCTCGGCCAGCTGCTCTGTCTCCAGGGCAGGGCAGGCTGGCCTGTTCACTCCGCTCCTGTGGCGGGGCTGGGGCCACTGGCTCACGGTGCGGCTCTGGCAGGGCTACACCCAGAGGCCATACTGAGGCCCTGGCATGGCCTCCAATGTGGCCCTTGAGGGCCCCGCTGGAGCCTCACTGAGCGCCAGTGGAACGGAGCGGAGTGAACAGGTCGGCCTGCCCCGCCCCGGGGATGGACCAGCCAGCACAAGGGTAGAAGTGTCGCCTCTACCTCCCTCCTCTCCCAGCACTGGCCCAGGCAGGGACCCCATAGTGGTGGGGGGCTGTGGCCCCCAGCCAGGGGAGGGGCCTACAGTGCTGAGGCAGCCCAGGACCCCTAAGTCTCTTAATCTGCACCTGGCCATAGAGATCCATGCTTGGAAGGACTGGTTCAGTCCCTGGCATTGGCTAAGACACAGGCTATCACACTTTGTCCCCACCAACATAGCCTAGCCCTCCCCATGCACAACAGAGCTGCAGCTCCGGAGCTGGGGGGCTGGAAAGGCCCCTGAGTAGAGAGGTTGTTGTGAACTCTACATTAAGCCGAGGACTCACTGGTTGGTTTGCAAATGATGAGCCAGTTTGGGCCATGGGTACAAGTCGCAGCCCCATCCCCCAAAGCCTCCCCCCTTAAATATAAAGGTATCAAGGTACCTCCATAACAGAGTCCCGCATTCAAGGAGAGTGTCGAGAAAACATTGCACTGCAGAGGACGGCTGTGATGAGACATCCCAATTTTTGCCAGGCGCTTAGAGACTGCAGTGATGGGGACCACAGAAACACCTCGGGAGGCACAAGCCAGATTGTCAGTTGGTGGAAATCCACATAGCTCTGTTGACACCCCACTAGCTGAGGATCAGGCCCATCTTTCAAGCCGATATATTTCACGACCAATTCTCTGTTCACATAGGGAAAATACCCATATTGTTAAGCAAGAGGGGGAGAGAAAAGGAGATCCAAAATTTAAATTAATTCAACGCCTGTTTCAGTTGCATTCCCAGCTGGAATTCCATATAAGCCACCCTCTTTTGCAACATTGCACAAATCTTGGACACTGAAGTGCTATTACTTTTCACACAATACATCTCTCTTTCTTCCTAGCCTGTGCTCTGGACATGGCTTTAGCTAATGAGATTTGTCAACAGCCTGGAGAACTTTTCCTGGTTGGGCAGGAGGGAGGGAGAAAACAGGAGGGAAAATTGGCAGAATTTGTCAGAGTTCATCCACGTTTTAATAAAGTGGCCGATGGCTAAACGAGGAATGACAGGGAAGTAAAAATGAGCAGGCCTCCACTGCATCTCAAACCATCACCTATAATTTCACGAAGTAGGAGCCTCTCCAGACGACAGATCTGTGAGTCCTTTCTTGTTCTGTTTGTCGAATACAGGTGGGCATATGGGGTACAGAGCATGGAGAAAAGCAAGTGACATTATGATGTCATGGGCAAGGTCTCCAGGATCTCTCATTCCACAATCTCTGGACTCAGAGAACACAGACACAGTGTAAGTTGCTGCTCAGTTTGGGTGCCTGCAGAGGAAAACCACTTCACAAGTGCTGTGCATAATCACAGCAGAAATGGAAAACCTGTTAGCTCTTCTTTTCTGCTGCTGACCTGTGGATCCTCCTTATGCTACATTATCTAGTGCATGGAATGGTCCAGCATTAAATTATCAAGCATTGGGTGTTTGTAACACAGAGGTATGGACAGTCAGAATGACCCAGATCTCATTGGAGTCGACAGGAGTCTTTTTCTATTGCCCTCCATGGGCTTGAAATCAATTTGGTTTCCAGTCAGCTTCTTCTCTTGCTTAGACTACTGTAAATCAGGAAGGCTATGTCTACACTTGTAATTTTAAGTCGACTTAGCATGTTCACATTTAAAATTAAAGTCAACTTTGGGGGGAACTTACAAAGTTGACCTAGAGCGTCCACACTGGGCGCCTAGGTCGACTTCTAGGGGCTAGGGGGACCTTGGGCAGGTCCATGGTGGCAGAGGGACACCTCTTGTGTACAATGGGGCAAAGGGGGACAGGGACCCTGGCAGGGCATAGGGGCAGGGCAGAGCCCTTTGTGACGCTGTCTGGATTTAGGGAACCATTTATGATATTATTTTCTATGGATATCTCATAAATGCTATAATCCATAGGAACTATGTCATGTTTGGTATCAATAGAAATGTAGTAATTTGCTGGGAATGATTATATAGTTTATGTATAGGAATTGTATTTGCATTAGAAGTTAGGAATATGGTTGTTATATCTATACTTTAACTTGTGTGATTCTGGGGAAACTCCCCAGAAAGGATGTCTACAACCGTTGTCTCCTTAATGGCTCATCAGGTTTCTCCCTGGGCCCATTGTACCTGGGAGCTTCCTTAACATTAAGGTGACAATGGTTGTAGACATCCTGTAGGCTTTCTGTAGGTCAACTTAGGTCCTTAAGTCGACCTAAGTTGCCAGTGTAGATGCACCCTTCCAGACTAAGCGAACCCAATTCTTTCAATCTTCCCTCATAAGTCATGTATTCCAGACCTTTAATCATTTTTGTTGCTCTTCCCTAAACTTTCTCCAATTTGTCCATATCTTTCCTGAAATGAGGCACCCAGAAGTGGACACAATACTCCAGTTGAGGCCTAATCAAGGTGGAGTAGAGTGGAAGAATTACTTCTCATGTCTGTCCTACAATACTCTTGTTAATACATCCCAGAATGATGTTTGCTTGTTTTTTGCAACACTATTATACTGTTAACTCATATTTAGCTTGTGGTCCACTATAGGTATGTCTACACTTGTAATTTAGGTCAATTTAAGGACGCTTAAGTCAACCCAAATTACTCCACGTTCACACCAGGCTTTCATTAAGTCGACTTAAGGGCGTCCTTAAGTCAACTTAATAACTACCGGTCGTTAGGTCAACTTAACAGCTAAGTCGATTTGTTAAGTTGACCTAAACCCAGTGTGGACACCCTAGGTCGACTTAATTACTTAAGTCAACCTAGGGTGGAGACAAGGGAGCCATGGCTTCCCAGGACAAGGGAGTTGCAGCTCCCTTTTTGCCGGGAGCCCGTATGACACCCAGATATCTTTCCACAATACTCCTTCCTAGGAGGTCATTGTCCATTTTGTATGTGTGCAGTAGATTGTTCTTTTCTAACTGGAGTACTCTGCATTTCCCCTTATTGAATTTCATCCTATTTACCTCAAACCATTTCACCACTTTCTCCAAATCATTTTAAATTGTGATCCTACCCTCCAAAACTCTTGCAACCCCTCCCAGCTTGATATCATCCACAAACTTTATAAGTGTACTCTCTATGTTATCATCTAAATCACTGATGAAAATATTGAACAGAATTGGACCCAGAACCGATCCCTGCAGTACCACACTCCATATGCCCTTCTACCATGACTGTGAACCATTGATAACTACTCTCTGGGAGTGGTTATCCAACCAGTTATGCACCCATTTTATAGTAGCTCCATCTAGGATACATTTCCCTAGTTTGTTAATGAGAATTATTCAAGAACATAACAAAAGCCTTACTGAAGTCTAGATATACCACATCTACTGTTTCCCCTTTATCCACAAGGCTTGTTACCCTGTCATAGAAAGCTATCAGGTTGGTTTGAAATGATTTGTTCTTGACAAATCGTTGCTGTCTATCACTTAGCACCTTATTCTCTTCCGGATGTTTGCAAATTAATTCCTTAATTGTTTGTTCCATTATCTTTCCTGGTACATAAATTAAGGTGACTGGTCTCTAATTCCCTGAGTTGTCCTTATTTCCCCTTTTATAGATGGGCACGATATTCGCCCTTTTCCAGGCCTCTGAGATCTTTCCTGTCTTCCATGACTTTTCAAAGATAATAGCCAATGGCTCAGATATCTCTTGAGTCAGCTCCTTGAATATTCTAGAGCTGCATATCATCAGGCCTGGTAATTTGAAGACATCTAACTTGTCTAAGCAATTTTTAACTTGTTCTTTCCCTATTTTAGCTTCTGGTCCTATCCCTTTTTTACTGCCATTCACTACATTAGGCATCCATTCGCCACCAACCTTCTTGGTGAAAACCGAAACAAAGAAGTCATTTAGTTCCTCTGCTATTTCCACATTTTCTGTTATTGTTTTTCCCTCTTTATTGAGTAAGAGTCCTACACTGTCCTTGATCTTCCTCTTGTTTCTGATGTATTTGAAGATTGCTTTCTTGTTACCCTTAATGCCTTCAGTTAGTTTGATCTCGGTTTGTGCCTTGGCCTTTCTGATTTTTCCCTACATAGTTGTGTTATTTGTTTATAGTCATCCTTTGTAATTTGACATAGTTTCCACTTTTCCTAAGACTCTATTTCATTTTTAGATGATTAAAAATCTCCTGGTTAAGCCAAGATGGTCTTTTGCTATTCTTCCTATCTGATCCTAGTTCCTATTTGATCTTTTTTGTCCCTTATCTCTAAATCCTTTCCAGTTTCTTCACACTCTTTCTATACATTGGTGACCCAAATTGGACACAGTATCCAACAGAGGCCTAACCAGCACTGTGCATTCTATAATTCTGTTAATGCAACCTGAAATTGCATTTGCCTTTTTTGCAACAGCATCACATTACTGACTCATGCTGAAGTTCTGATCCACTAACACTCCCAGATCCTACTCAGTAGTGTTGCTGCCAAACCTGTTTTCCCCCATTCTGTATTTGTGCATTAGGTTTTTCTTCCTAAGCATAGCATCTTACATTTGTTTTTGCTGAATTTCATTCGGTTGTCTATAGCCCAATTTTCCATTTTATCGAAGCTCCTCTGAATTTTCACTCTATCCTCCAAAGTATTAGCCTCCTCCTCCTCTTTCAGCTTTGTATCATCCACAAATCTGATGATCAGTACACTCTCTACATCTATATCCAGGTCATTAATAAAGATTTTAATGCCAGACCCAAAACAGACTCCTGTGCATCCTCACCTGAGACCTCTCTCCAATCCAAAACCATTCCATTAGCAGCTATTCTTTGTTTGAAGTTGTTTATCCAACTCTATATCCATTTAATGGTAGTTTCACCAAGCCTGCATCTCTATGGCTTACGTATCAGAATGTTATATGGGACTGTGTCAAAAGCCTTGCTGAAGTTCTGGTGTATTATGTTAATCACATTCCCTCATCCAACAGACCAGTTACCTTGTCAAAGAAAGAAATGAAGTTGGTTTGGCACAATTTGTTCTTGGCAAATCCATGCTGGCTTCTAGTATTCACCCCTTCATCCTCCAGGTATTCTCAAATTGAATGCTAATCTGCTAGCTTCCCAGGTGTTGAGGACAGGCTGACAGATCTATAGATCCCCAGTTCTTCCTTTCCCCCTTTTTAAAGATGGTGACTATGTTAGCCCTTCAGGGGCCTCTTTTGTCATCCATGAGTTTGTAAGTATTATATAGCCTGTGACTCTAAGATTTAGATTTCATCAGCTACTTCCACCAGTACCATCAGTTGAATAGCCTCAGGCCTGCTGATCTGAATTCATTCAAATCGATGAGAAGATCTCTGATATTTTCTTTACTTATCCCAATATGCATCCCTTCTCCTTTATTGTCTATGGTAACATCGCTTGTCATCCGATCCCGTTACTGTTTTTGTGAGAAGACTGAACCAAAGTAGGCAAGTAGAAGGGGCAAGTAATGAGGAATTGCTAGGCTTGCCATGCCCATCCTTCATCCCACGGCAGGCAGACTTTAGGGGCCTAATCCACTCCCTGCATTGGAAAGCTTCCCAGGTGATCCCAGGTCTTCTGTCCAACTCTTGGAGATTTCATCATATAAATGAAAGCTGCCACATTTGCTAAAATTAGGGGCCTTGCAGTCTCACATCACAGGTTGATCAAAACCCTGGTGTGGTCCTCTGGCCAGGTAGATGCACACTGGCCAGCGATGGTATTTCCTCTCTTGAAGTGAGCTAGGCTGTGTCGAAAGTTCAGCAGACCACATGCAATAAAGGGCTAAATGTCAAGTTCTCGATGCATGGGAGGCAAGTGTGGAAGCTGGGAGGTAGAAGGGCCAGGCACACAAGCCCTGGGAACTGTGGGTTAGCATTGGTGGACTATCCAGACATGAGCCCAGTCACACACTGTTTAGCTACCTCCTCACTGCAAGGTGGGCAGGCAGAGATATGCTACAGTGTGACAGGAGTTTGTACTTATAACTCCAGATGATCCAGCAAGCATGTGCTCTGAGGATATACAGTCATGTATCTAATGGCTTTATGAGTGCATGGCATGGAGGACTGGGCTTCAATTTGCAGAATTGCTCAGGGACGGATTAACTCCTCAAGGGACCCTAGGCAAACCTGGCACCCCTCTGCCAGTCAGCTCCTCCATGTGGGCCCTCATCACAACTTCCTGTCTGGGTGAGGTACTGGAGAAGCAGTGCGAGGCTACCAATTCAAATGTGGTCCTACCAACCCTTTGCCATGATGGGGAGAGGGAGGGCAGCAGGGCCAAAACTGAATGAGTAGCTTTGGCATCCTTATGAGCCAGGTCTCAATGCTATTTATTCAGTTTTGGCCCTGTTGTATCTCCCTATCATGACTGAAAGCCAATGGGGCCAAATTTGAGTTGGCCAGTTAGTGCTACTTCTCTTCATGGTTGCTGTTGGGTTAGCTATGCACCAACATCTGAGACGGACCAGCCACAGCTTAGGTTGGGCCCCTTCCCCCTCATCATCAGAGGCGGGTAAAGATTTGTTGGGGCCCAGGGCTCAAAGAACATTTCCCACCTCATTAAAAACACGAGTCTACCAAAATGCATTAATACAAAGACTCCATTCAGTGTTACATAATAATAAAGCAAATCCTTTCCCGGTTCATTGTGTCTAAATAAACTGCTCAATTTTTATGCAGAGAAAATGAATATGGCTCAATATTATCCATAGCAGTTGACAAAGCTGTTTACTGCTAATCTGGACAACATCAGTGTTACAAGAATCAGTCATTCACAGGTCAATCACTGGTTCTTTCTTTCCCCACCAGTGATTCCTCTTGTCTGTCAACTTAATTGTAAGGCCTAGATCTTGAAAGGTATTTAGGCACCTAACTCCTATTGACTGAGGTGCCTAACTCCTATGATATCAGTTAGGCACAAAAATACTTAGAAGATCTAGGCCTAATCTCCTAACAGCAATGGTCTCAAGGTATAGTCAAGCTCTGGTCATGGTTGGACCCAAGATGGGGACCAAGGTGGTTTTTGTACTACCTTTCTGTTCCCCCACTCCCTGGGACCATATCACCTCTCCTTTGCATAAGCTAGAGCAACTACAGAGCTGTTCCACCTTATGGCCATCAAAAGCTGTATTTTGACCCTTCTGCTTCCTATCTGCTGTGTGGCTCAGATTTCAGATGCCACCATTTCGAGACTCCTCTATTTGTTACTTTTCCCAGTGGCAGAGTATTAACATCAGTGCCAGTTCAGGGTTGAGTCGCCATCACAATGCAGGCTTAGTGTCATTGAAGCACCGTCAACTGAGATGCATGGACATTAAACACACCCGCTCTGAGCCGTAGGTCTCTGGTGTAGGTGAGGCACTTCTAGCCAAATGCACCAGGGAAGGGGTTAGCCACCATCTGCAGACCTGCTACAGCCCAGCCTAGGTCACAGCCAAGCAAGGTGCGTGTTGGTGAAGTTGTCTGGGTACTCATACTGCACAGTGAAACCTCATTCACTCTGGGGACATAGGAACTGCCATGCTGGATCAGAAACGGTCAAAGCTCAGACTGCCAGCATGATGATATCACTGCCTGTCATGCTGACCAATACTGTCTCTCTTTCCCTGTGCCCCCTGGCAATCTTTCTGCATCCACCAGTTGTCACTTGTCTTATACTTAGATTGTCAGTCTATGGGGGGAGGACCATCTTTTTGTTTTGTGTTTGTACAGCCCCTAGCACAGTGGGGTCCTGCTCCAAGACTATTGGTTCCTAGGTTCTATGACAACAGATAATAAGACCAATAGCCCACCTAACTCCAGGAGGCATCCTGGTGGCCAAGAACAAACATCATACATAGCCAATATCGATTTTGGGACAAACCCAAAAGCCCAGCCCCCTAGTTTTGAGCTTCCATGCCATCTTTGAGGTAAAACTCAATCACTTCAGATGTGATCAGATGTGCTGCTAACAACTATAAGGGTTGTTTATAACTCCCTCTTTACCGTTGTGACTGGTTTGAAGAAGCAGGCCACATACTTGAAGGCTCCATCCATTAGAAAGGACGGCCTCATACACCATCCCAGGTTCCTTCCTGCTCTGAGAGGTAGCAATGTGCTGCTGGCCCATGGAACGAAAACTTTTTGCATTCCCTGTTCCAGTCTTGTCTCACTCCAGGTAATACAGTGCACACCCTCGGCTCCAATTCTTCACTTTGTCTCAGACCCATGGCTCCAGCACCTGACCTCTGACACTGGGCTCCAATACCGGACTGCCAAGTCCACTCTCACCACTAGGCAGGACCATCCACACCCCGGCCACTGAGAGTAAGCGGGTGCATAGCAGAGCTAGAAGAAAATTTTTGGTCCAAAATATTTTTTTCCAGTCAAACATGCAGATTCGGTGACACTGAATCCTTTTAAAAATTTGTATTAATTTCACCAACTGGTTCATAAAGAAAAAAGAAAAAAAAAACATAACAGTTCTGAAAAAAATAAAAATGTTTCATTTCAATCTTTGGTGGGGAGGGGGAAGGAATGTTTTAATCTTTCGGTTTGAAACGACTTTTCGTTTCAATGTGTATTTCAATTTCATTTTTAAAACATTCAAAAGCGTTTTTAAAACAGGCAAAGTCAGGATGCAACATTTCAATTTTCTCAACGCGCAACATTTCGTTTTACCCAAAACAAAGTTCTTCAAAGCTTTTCATATTTGGTCTGACCCAAAACAATTAGCTTTATCTCCAAAATTGCCAAAAAAAAAGAGAAAAATCTATTGTTCTCTCAGCTATAGGTCATAGCCCTGTTTTGTGATGGGTGCCTAGATCCTGGGACATATATGTAAAGGGAACTCTGACTCCTTGGCAATCTAGCCCTATGAATGGAAAGTGCTTCAAGAAACACTTTGAGGTAGGCAACATCTTTTATTCCATCTACACTACCCCTGAACAGCCAAAGTGCTGTACACACTGGCTTCACGCAGATGTAACACTTCTGGTGTAGCCTTGTCCTCATTTAGTGTAGCCCTCTTCAAGGGCCTTTGGGAGCTACCACCATAGAAATATTAAATAAAAATAATAACTATAAAATTCAGCAGAAATTCTCCATCTTGACCAGATGCCGTCACCCTGCACTGTGGCAAACACTTACCTAAATCCCTTCTGACCTGTGTGGTTTTGTGTGAACTCAGGAAAAAAAAAAAAAGCAGCAGAACACACCGGATGAGCTTTCAAAGGCAGCAAGCCTTTGTCACTCTATCTTGCTAGGAACCCCGCTTTCCATTTTCTTTTCTAAACTCCTGCCAAGCCATACAGAACTAGATGACACGATTCTTTCCCCCCTTAAGCAACCAAATGCCAGCACAGCTGAGTTTATTATTGTAACTTAATCCTCTCTTGCAAAGTGTATTTAAGTGCCTGGCTTTGAATAAAACCGGAGTTGACCCTGGTTTGCTACAGATTTTGCTGCTCTTTATTTAACTCATGGTGCTTGTAAGCCAGTTGCAGCCATTGGGTGGTAAGGGTTCTCTGATTGGAAAAGCCTGTGAGGACAAGGTGGCTGGAGATAAACTCCTTAATAGGCAAAGTGAGCTGATGTAGTCCTAGAATCTTCAAATTTCACCTGTTTGCAGCAAAGTAGGGATTTTTTTTCTTTAGAGAAACACGGTGTCATTTAATGAAATTCATCCTATAGGACGGGGGGCAAGAGCCTTTGCATGCATCAGCCAGAAGTTCTAGCTTCCAGCTACTTTTATTTGTAGATGGGCAAAATAAATGGTTCCATGGCCCCACCCCTTACATCCCAGAAATTCCTTTTGATTGGCTCTTCTTTGGCCTTCTTGATGAAAATAGGAAAAAGCTACAGCAGATATAAAACAGTTCACAGCACAGCCCAAGCGTATCCTACTGGAGAGTCCTTCCTAAAGTCATGGCAAGCCCATGGACTTGGTCAGGCAGTGTCAAAACTTTTAATTCGATTAAGTCAGACAAGGCATTGTACAGTACTGTCTCAGAGCTCACGAGTGTCTTTTTCAGTGACCAGCTAACACCCAACTGGCTATTAATTATTATTATTATATAATAATTATTATAAGTGCATTTGTTAGTCTTTAAAAGTGCCACCAGATTCCTTGTTTGTTTTGCGGGACTAGGCTAACACAGCTCCCCCTCTGGAACTTATTACTGTTGTTGCTGTTATTTATTTGTATAACAATAATACCTCTTGTCCCTAGTCATGGACCAAGACTTGCTGTGTCAGGTGCTGTACAAACAGAACAAAAAGACATCTAGTCTGGTAAAATCTGAACTGCGCCTGGTGAAACGCCCATACTTTAAACTAATCAAAGATTTTCAGACAAAAAGGCTTTTTTCTTTTTCATCAGGGAATGTGATTTTTGTCAAAATCAAAAATTTTCACAAGAAAAATGCCAGTTTTGACTAATATTTTCAATTTACCACAGCGGCCGGATGCAATGAAATATTTCATTTTGAAAAGCCAGCATCAGCCAGAATGTTGCATTACAACTTAAAATGACATTTTGACTCAAAGTTCGTTTTGAAATCACTTTTGCAAACAACCCATATCTACTTTTTCATACAGCTGGCCATCGCTGTGGTATCAGAGCTCCTTAATAATTAAAGAAGGTTCACTGATCTCTTCTGATAGTAGCCTTATGTAAGCCATCCAAAGTACACCTCTCATTTACAATAAATGATCCCGTATTATTTATGACAACTTTTTGGGGGGACAGGGGAGAGCAACATAGCCCAGTGCAATAGGGGATCAACCGTCTCAGACATATAATGATTTGGCAGAGACCCCAACATGCTAAAATCAATCCCTTTAGCAATCCAGCATATTTCTGCTTGGTTAGTGAAAATCTCTGGGAGAAAAGAAGAATTTCCATTCAGATTGGAAACAACTGTAAATAGTTACCATTCTAGTTACATCACTTCAATCTGGACACCGGGACAAAGTGATCCTCTTTCTAATGATTGTAGCCTTTGTCCAGCCTCAAAACTTTCCATCTCAGTCTGTCCCATGGTTCTTGCCCTTTAGCGGGCATGCCAATTTTTTCTCTTACTCCATCACGCGGCACCTTTGATATAATCCTCAAGTGTGGAATGCTTTCCAAAGCGGTTGCTGAAGATTTATCGTGCAAACATATGAGACCCCCTTTATCTTCTTTGGCTGGTGGTAATAACCTCCAAGTTCTGAGCATGATACTGAGATGCTGTTCATTTTCCAAAGCCCTCTTTACCATCCTTACGCCTGTCGAGCTATATTTCCAGAGTGGATTTCCCTTTCTTTTTCAGCTATTGCAAAGCTGGCTTAAGTATTGTTCCAGGTTCACACAAAAAAGCAGACGTCCTATTGCACCCCCCTTGGTGTGCTGCTTTATTTGCATTTTGTACGCTCCTCTTCTTTACAGCTCTGAAGGCGTCCAAGTCCTGGAAGCGATTTGATACTATGAGCTGGGCTTACTCATTTGGCTTCACAGCTAGAACTCTGCAACCACTTCCCTGCTTTTTCACCAGCTCATCCATGTTGAGCGTGGGTCACTTCGTAGCTGACTCAGAGCTCTGCCATGGTCTCCATTTTCAAATGTGACCAACAATTAGGGTTGCTCCTGTTCTCAGGAGCTTATTTTGAGATACCATAAAGGGGCCCGACTTTCAGAGGCTGAGTGCTCAACACTTTGGGAAAAAGTGGATCCTCTTTGCTAAACTGGGAGCGATAAAAGAAGACACCCCAAATCAGTAGCCACTCTTGAAAAGTTAAGCCACATACATGAGATCTAGCATGTGGGTGGATTGAGTCCATTGCCCAGCATGCTGGTGAGTGTTGTCTCCTTGTTTCCTTCTCCGTGTCTATTTTATCTCTTGTCTTCCACTTAGATGGTCAGCTCTTTGGGGCAGAGACTGTCATTTTTGTTCTGTGTTTGAATAGCACCTAGCACCATGCTCCATGCCAAGGGCTCTTTGGCGCAGTGGTAAGACAATTAATAATAATAAACAGAGGTGTATATAGAAATACATATAGCCCAACCCAGATGATAAATCCTTAATTCAATTTTAGCAAAATCACTCCAAAGATAGAATCCCTGTCAGCTGTCTTCAGCCTGGCTCCACCAGACTCTTCACAGGGAGAGGGAACTCTCATTGCTCCACTTTCCTGGGTCTCCTTCCCCCAAGTGAGTTCTCTCTTGTGGTGTAGGCCTCCCTGAGCTTTCCACAGTTGGGATCGCTCCTTTAACTGTGTCCATGATCCGGCAATATTCTTGAAAGAGGGTTTGCTGGTTGGAAAGTACATAGAGGATGAAAATTTCTCCTGGGCAGAGGGACCAGCCCAAACCACATGGCACTCCCATGGACCTTGAATTACTTTTCTCTACCGGCGTGGATTCACCCAGAAATACTGAACCAATACTGTGGATAGAGACAGAAAACCAATTTCTAATTTCAAAATCATGTTAGAAAACAGATTGCAAGAATTGTACATGTCAAGTCAGGGAACAGAAACAACACCTCATGGCCAATATGTCCAGTCCAAATAGCTCCAGTTTGGATTGTCCATTACTCATAAGCAATCACTCGCAAACAAACATGGGCTGAGGCATTTATAGAAATTTATTCCGAGAATAGTCCCCACAATGAATCAATGCATGAAAACCATAGCCAGAGAAGAGAAAAACAGTGAAATTCATGAAATACATTATTCACCACAGGTTGTTCCCCCCGATTTTATCTCAGGCCTGAAAAGAAAGGTGAGAGTGAGATTAAAAAACCCACCTCAGTAGCCATGTCCATTTAATGCTGTGTATTTCCAGGAAGACTGAAAACAAGGTGAGAGTCAGTGCTAACTGTGTGACTGTATTTTTTCATATACTCACACCTGCATCAGTGGTGGGATTCCCACAAGTCAGGAATTGATTTCAACCAGTGTTGGGCCCAAATGCCTTTGTGAAGCTACCGTAGGAATAAATGCACCAAATTCCTTTCACATTGGCCATCACCCAGCCATGCAACAGTAACAATCAAATTAGGTCCCTGATAAAATAAAGACACACATGAGCAGTCCCATTAACTTCCCTACTCACACGGCTGGAATTAAACACATGGGTAAGGCTTTGGGGCATAGGTGAAAGGCTTCGTACTTCACTGCTACTCAACTGCAGACTGGACAGCTCAATCAAGACTGACAATTTT
The DNA here is from genome assembly GCA_007922175.1 of Pelusios castaneus. Classification (NCBI taxonomy): domain Eukaryota; kingdom Metazoa; phylum Chordata; order Testudines; family Pelomedusidae; genus Pelusios; species Pelusios castaneus. The sequence continues at coordinate 3,622,457 of ML685864.1, forward strand.
CTCTCTGTCTGCTTCCTGTCTCTAAGCCTCAAGAGCATCAACCTTTTAATTCACCCCTTGCCCATGACAAGAGCTGAAAACCCATTTGTGCTAGATAAAATGCTTTGGATTGTTTGATACTACATTGCTGTGTTTCCAATTATGTTTCTTGCTTTTATCTTCTTTCTGTAATCTACTCAACCCTCCCACTAATTAGATCCTTATTTGCCCTTTTTTTCCTAAAACACTGTTTATCCTTCACATTGTTTCTTACAGCTCTGCTTAGCGAGATTGGCTTCTGTTATCTTTATTTTTTAAATATATGTTTAGAGTTTATTGGCCCAGACATTCATTAAAGCTCTCCAACTATTTACACAGACCTCACAATTTTCCATAGTAAATTTTCTAGACAATCAACTCTGATCAGTTATTTTTTTTATCCCATTCCACATTCTTTCAAAAGGTTCTTTAAAAAAAGAGAGAGAGAGAGAGAGAGAGAGAGAAAGACCAATTCTCCAGATTATTACCTTTTGTGCATTTAAAATCAGCTCCTATCTGATGCTATTCTGATGGCTAGACCTCCAGATGTTTTACTTTATTTATCATACTTGGCTTGCTTTCTAGGACTAAGTCCAGGATGGCCTCTGATCTAAATGATTGCTTAACAAATTCTGTAAGGGAGGGAGATCTGACATTAACTCAAGGGGGAAAAAAGTATATCCACGATGATTCGGTAATTGCTATTGTATTATTCATCTAGGTAACCAAAACTAACTTTGACCAATAATCTAGGGTGACCAGATAGTAAGTATAAAAATTTAGGGCATGGGGTGGGGTGGGAGTGGGGGTAATAGGCAGCTATATAAGACAAAGCCCCAAATATCCGGGCTGTCCCTCTAAAAATGGGACATCTGGTCACCATACTTTAAAATATAATAAAGATTTTAATAAAAGAGTTTTGGAAGGGATATAAATCTTCATGTTTCAGGGCATAAACTGGCCTCTAACTAACAAAGGTCGGGAAGAGAGTTTCCATAATTGTTAACTATAAGGGTTCTACCCTTCCTTTGAAGCAGCTGGTTCTGGCCACGGTGAGAGACAGGGATATTGGTCTTACTCCGGGATGACAATCCCTACATTCTTACCAAAAGAAAGACTCAGATGATTTTTGTAACAAGTCATGAAAATCTACCAACGCTGCTCAACAGTAGGAAAGAAAAATTGACCCCAAAGGTTGTGACACTTTCCGCGGGAATCCAGGGCTGTGAAGCATCTTGCTTCCAGCTGCTCTTAGCACGAGGAAGCCTCAGCTTCATGGGGCACTTGCTTAGTCAATTGCATTGAGCTCAATGTGCCGGTTAGTTCGAACTAACATGGCCACATTGGGTTAATTTGAACTAACTAGTTCGAATTAACCCTTACTGCGAAAAGTATAAGCGAATGTATTAGTTTGAATTAAGGAAGCCCTTAATTCGAACTAATGAAAGCCTAGTGTAGCCAAGGCTTAAGTTAGTTTGAATTAAGCTTCTTTAATTTGAACTAACTTGCCAGGGTAGACATATGAGTCTATGAACTTGCAGCACTTTTTAATAATGAAATCAATTACAAGTTTAGTTAAAGTCCAGAGATTCAAGTGATGGCAAGTAGAAGTACCGGAAACAAATTGACCTCACTTCCTCTATGTGCTGTTCCCCAATGTTTGAATCCTAACACCGATTTTGATTTGCTGTTACAGACTGATCTGATCCTATGTCATACACTCCCCTGCATTTAATTTCCTCCCATTCTGTAAGTTTCCCATCTTCAAAGCATCTGACGAAGTGGGATTTTCTCCCTCAAAAGCTCATGCAATAAATAAATCTGTTAGTCTTTAAAAGTGCCACAGGACTCTCTTGTTTTTCTTCAGTAGACTAACACGGCTACCCCTTTGGAACTTGGAAACAAATTGTTTCAGATAAAACAATCATAACAAGCATTATGGAGCCTAGACTTAATTAACAAGACATTTCCGTGGCTTATAGAATATTACTCACCCCAAAACTTGACATCCAGGCTGGCTGTGACCCTCCTTTCATGAACCAAACATGCTGTCAGTTTCATTCCCAGGTGCAGGACCCCATATGCCTTTTTGCTTCCCTAGATTATTGTCTTCATTCATGAACCGGCCACTCCGGGCTGATTCCTTTTTCTTGTATATTTCTCTTTTGTCGATTTCACGATCTTTCAACTAGTATCTGGCTCCTTAAGCCTTGTGAGCCATACAATGCATGGTAAACTCACGTTTGCTACCTCCCATCTCATCTAAACATGGTCATGGACTGTCACCTTCTGCCAGAACTTCCAGACCTAAAGAACATAACGTTCCCTATAGATGTATAACTCCTTAAGTATTATTGGTATTTACACTTTGCTATGATTACAACAAGCGGTGGGCAACTAGCTCATGTGAGAGATCTCACATGACACCTTTTGGTCAACTATTATTTACCTAACTGACGAAGAGGATCCCTGTAAAACCTTGTATACTCCATATGCCCTCTGCCAGTTGATATCAAGAGGTCTCTGGGTCACAAGGAGACACCTGGTCAACTTCCAGTCAATGAGTAAAGATCATAATATGTTTTATTCCCTTAGGCAGTGCACGGTAGCATGACTCATAAATGAGCCCTCAAAGTACAGTGCATTCAGATGGGATTTACCAATTGTCTCTTTGCTGTGCTGTCTTGCAGCCAAGGAGTTTACATTGTGAAGGGCAGCTGCTATTTTATTTCACGTTTGTTGCTGAGCACCGGGGTGATGTCCCGTTTACTGCACTGCAAGCCCTTTACTAAAATGGTGCTCTTGTGTGATCCCTACAGGATTTAGGCAAATGGAAAGTTTTATGTCATGCATTCAACATAGGATCCTGCAGCACCCTCATCCCCACCAGTTAGAGAGGATGGTAGTGCCAAAAATAGTGTTCATTCTCAGAGCAAACAAGGAGTCCTGTGGCACTTTTAAAGTCTAACAAATTCATTTATCGCATGAGCTTTCATGGGAGAAAAGTCCCACTTCGTCAGATGAAGTGGGATTTTCTCCCACAAAAGCTCATGTGATAAATATATGTGTTAGTCCTTAAAAGTGCCACAGAACTCCTTGTTTGTTTGGCTGAACTAGAGTAACATCACTATCCCTTTGGAAATTCTCAAAGCAGACTCTTTTGCAAAGTTCTTAGAGGAGAAAGCAAAGTTCACTGACATGCTAATCTACTAGCCTGTTTATGGAAGTAGCCAATATTTGATGCTTCAGTTGAAGGCAGAAATGCAGAATAATGTAGCTAGTCAAGTGTGTAATTGCCTAAATGCTTGTGTGCATGCGTGCATGCGTGTGTGTGTGTCTCCTAAAGTCCTAAAGTCTGAGGACTATATATCTAAACACAGTGCCTAAAATTGTCCAGTCCTTTTAAAAAGCTACCTTCCCAGTATTTGACTCCATGGTTTCCTGCAGCATGGAGTTCCACAGATCAGCAATATACTCACAGGAAGAGATGGGAGTGGGGGAATACACAGAGAAGAATGGATCAGATCTTTTTCAAATTTTAAAGGCATTTCAAAATTAAAAAAAATAAATATTCAAAATAAAAATTGTGGAAAATTTTAATGGCTACTGCTCTCGCCCATTTTTCAGCTGGCTACCATACAGTGGGACCTCTCTTTCCCAACCTTATACCCTTGTTTCCATTCTTTATGACATTATTATTGCCAGGAGCTGTACATACATTGAACAAAAAAGATAATGCCTTCTGTCATGGGATTATTATGCTATAACAATGGTTTTATAGCTAGCTCTCTTTGGCTATGTCTACACTTGGTAATTTAGGTCGACTTTAGCTAAGTCGACTTAGCATGTCCACACTATAAAATTAAGTCGACTTAGGGGGGAACTTACAAAGTCAACCTAGAGTGTCCACACTGGATGCCTAGGTCAACTTGTAGGGGCTAGGGGGACCTGGGAGAGGTCCACGATGGCAGGGGGGCACCCTTTGCCAATTGCCAGGGTCCCTGTCCCCCTTTGCCCCATTGTACCCAGGTACAATGGGGCAAAGGCTGAGCCCCCTGGCAGGGCATAGGGGCAGGGTGGGCAGGGCTCTGCCCTGCCCTGTGGGGGGGCATGCTAGGCTCCCCCTGTGGCCCCCCCCCCAGCAGGGAGGGCAGTGGGGGAGTCCTGGAGAGCCCTAAGTTGACTTAGAGTTGACTTAGGGCTACTCCAGGTCTACACTGGCTTAAGTCGACTATAGAAAGTCGACTTAAGCCTAAAGTCGACTTTAAAGGAGGTTTAATAAAGTCAACTTAATTTTCCTTAAATTGACTTAAGCAAGCTGCTTAAATTGACTTAAGAAAAGTGTAGTGTAGACACAGAGTAAATTAAGTCGCCTTAAGCAAGCTTAAGTTGACTTAATTTACAAGTGTAGACGCACCCTTTATTAGAAAAGACACCCATAGCTCCAGCAATTCCAGTCTGTCAGTTTCAGGAGAAATTAGCTGTAAATCCACTGATGCCAGCTCAGGGTGGAATACAATGCTTGCTTTTCTAGTCTCCAATGGGTTAAGACTTCCATTCAACAGCTCTCACACCCTGTCAACTTCTACCAAGGCCTAGAACCTCCCATTTTGAAAATTCTTCCTCATTCTCAGCACCACTTGTTCTAATCTCTGTAGGCCTTTAAAGGGGATAATGAACTTGTGACTTTCATTGACTGTAAAATGATCCCCACAAGTCAGTTTTAAAGTCCTTCTTCCACGGTTGTGCTGTTTTTCTTTCATTCTCAAAACAGCCCAGGGATATGCGCTGGTTCAGTTATGGTTAAGAAGGTGAGAAAAAAAGAATGGCCACACTCAATCAGACCATGGGTCCAGCTAGCCCAAATTCCTGTCTTCCAACATTGGCCAAATGCCAGATGCTTCAAAGGGAATGAACACAAGAGGGCAACCATCAAGTGATCTATCCCCTGTCATCCAGTCCCAAATCTGGCACTCCAAAGCCTTAGGGACACCCAGAGCATGGAGTTTGTCCATGGCCATCTTGGCTAAAAGCCAATGGTGGACCTATGTTCCATGAACTCCTCTAATTCGTTTTTGATCCCAGTTATACTTTTGGCCTTCCCAGCATCCCCTGCCAACAAGTTGTACAGGTTGACTGTGCATTGCATGAATATGTTAGAAGAAAAAAAAAAGGAACAGGTCCACTCAGGGGCAGGAAACGTAAATGGTGCCTTTAATCACAATTGCTTGTTTCTCTTACACATCCAACCTAGCAGGAAGTAGCCACGACCCACCTGGACCCATCTACGTATACCCAGAATACAGGATTCACAAGACATATATACTTTCTAATATGCTAAATACAATATACATAATGCAACAGGTGCATGCATAATACAACAGGTTACATCATGCCTAAATCCCTACATGGTTCCACTATTCTTAATATGCAGGTTACATGATTAAATTATACTTAATATACAGCATATAAATAGCCCGGACATGTTTGTTGTTTATGACTCACTTGGCTACCAGTCCTGACCACTGAAATGTTCCAAGCTCTCTTGCCCTTTCTGCTACCTTGCTTATGTGACCTGTTTAGCAGAGTAAAGTTAATGACTTTCTAGGAGGTCCACCACAGTAGATGGTTACCACTTAGCCATGAATGGTTTTGGTGCCAGGGAGCCAATGAGGAACATGATATGCTCCTACACTGTGAGCTGTGGGGTGACTCTTGGAAGTAGGTAGAAGTGTCTGAGGCAATAACATGTACAGCTCTACACCACTCCACTGCTCGAGGGCTCTGAAACTGGGGGTCATAACTCCTCAGGAGGTCACAAGGTTATAATAGGGGGGTCACGATTTGTCATCCTCTGAAATATTTTCAAAGAAAGTTCCAGGGGGAAAAAAAAAGAGAACTTCTGGCCAAACTCTTTGCTACTGCGCCCTACTTCTAGATGTTTGTGGACCCTTGTGACTGAATTGTCCTGCCCTGCCCTCTGCACGTGTGCAAAGACAGAGTATCCAACTAAAACTGATGCATCCCCCACACTGCCTCTTTCCCATACTTTGCTCTTTGTGTGGGTGGTGAACCAGGATTCACCAGGATTGCTTGTACCAATTGTACTATCTGTATGGGGCATCATGGGATGACTCCTGAAAGCCAGCAACAGTCAACACAGCATCTACGCTGACACAGCTTGACTTCACTACCTTGACCTCAGCTCTACACCGGCCATGGAGGTGAAGTTATTAAGTTAGCATAGCAAAGCAGTTTGATTGGAAGAAGCGAAATTTAGTGCAGACACTCCCATAGTTAGGTCAACACAAGGCAGCTTAGGTTGAGCTAATGCTGTAATGTAGGCCAGGCCTTAATAAATGAACAGTTAATGTGGGGCAAATTGTCCATTCTGCTAAGATGGGTCCCATGCTTTGCTCGCCTGTGAGGGTCAGGAAAACCTCTGTTGCTCCTGTCTCTGGGCACTTGGTGCATCTGTAGACACACTGAGGGTTGAAGGGAGGGCCTGGGCCTACCCTCTACTCTGGGCCCCAGCACAGGGGCCCTATGAGTAGGAGCTATGCACAGCTGACGCTGCTAATGACTGTGCCTCTTTCCCTTGACCTATTTCCCCCTCTTCGTCCTCTTTTACCTTTCTTATGGCTCCCATCTGATTCTCTGCTGGACTCCAATGCTCCTTACCCTCTACTGTTAGCTCTCCTTACTCTCTAGCCCCCTCTGGCTTGAGCAAGGGTTTCTATCAGGACTTTAGCTGGACCTTAATTGGTCTCAGGTGCTTCCAATTACCATGAAGTAACCATTGCTCAGTCTGCAGGGAACAAGGCTGGGATCATTCTGGGGCTTATACATCTCCTTTCTAAGACCCTCCTGCTGCTGTCCGGCCATGTTCTCTCATAAATGTGTACCAAAATCATTGGAAATAATAGAAAACATTTTAAATAGACTTTGGAAGAAGGATGTGAGACAGGAAATCAACTGGTGTTCCTCATACAGACTTGGTCACTCGTACATTTATTTAAAGATAAGGGTCCCGGATAACATTTCCTGCTCCATCCTTTAGTGCACACTTATGAACATGGTCACCTTTGTCCTTCTCTCAAAGATATTTCTCAGTCTTCATGGCCATAATATGTAACAGGTGTCACCAGGACCTTGAGGTGAATGGTAGCCTTTCAATGTCCATCCAAACATGTCCAAACCCAAGACTGCTCACCTTCCCATGACATACAATAGAGAGAACCCAAGGACAGCATAAGCCACACACCCCTTCACTCCCCTTTCCAGGCACAGGACAAGGATGCCCTTACTAAAGTGACCTAATAGAAAACTTCTCATAGAACTTTCCACTGAATCTTGCAATCGTACTTCTACATTGAGATGTGCATTCCATTTCCATTCCTTAGGCCTTTACGGCTAATAGACCATAGAACAATCTCAACCCAAGGAATGTCGCTTTCGGAAGGAATCTCCACAGCTGGCATTCTTCCAGCCCCTGAGTTAACAGCAGACTACTCCGAAGGAGATATATCCAAGGCGTGATGAGTACTGGAGTCCTTAAACCTTCCAATTCAGCAACAACTATTGAGGACGTCTAATATCTACTGCACCCTAGTTCTAGATGTTTGTGGGCCCTTGTGGCTGAATTGTCCGATCCTGCCCTCTACATGGATGCAAAGAGAGAGTATCCAACTAAAACCTGTGCATCCTCCCCACTGCCTCTTTCCCATTCTTTGGAAGAAAAAGAGAATTGAATGCTGCAGAATAAAGCATGTGGGTTTCATCAGCCTGGTAGAAAGCTCCTTTGTGTATTAGCTCTTTCCTGCAGGAATGAGATTTTTATGATGTGACATATGGTGCCAGTGATGAAGGTGCCAAAACTGCCAGTGCTGAGGAGTTATTCCCTGGAAAGCAGGACGAGAAAAAAACCCAAACTAGCTATTTGAGCCCTGACCCTATAAAAAAAATACAAACCCATCTGGCTGTTTCTCCACTGTCACCTTTATAAGGGGAACCCTGGGAAAGGGTATTGGAATCTAGGGGAATTAATCAATCTTGAGAATAAGGAGCAGATACGTCAGCGTCATTGATCAGGAACATCTGGCGGGACACTAGGGAGCATTCCAGGAAGAACAGCTGGCTGCCCTGAACGTCCAAGGCGGCTAAGGTTGGCAGGGAGACCATACCACAGCCGCACCATTTCCACATCTCTCGGGCATTACTGCCATGTTCTGTTGCTCTCACATCACTTCCCCGTTCGGTTCACACACTACTGGTGGCCACCTGTCAGTTAAACGGTTTCCAGATGTCAATCACACCTCCAAGCTCCCCCTGCTCCTTCCTCCCCCTGCACACCACGAGGATCTGTGGGGCTGGGAATGCATGAGAAAGACCATTTCCAAATGCAGCAGCAACTTGCTGTGCACGATCACGGGATCCATGAGGGGAGAACTTTATAAATGCACACTCTAATGCAAGTGATGTATCAGCATCCCTTCTCACGGGAATCCCACCTACTTTGGGGTGAAGTCCGACAGGTGTTTAACATCACAAAGAGTCACTCCCCAGTAACACTCACACCGTATATCTGTCAGTTATGCAGTTCCCATATCAGTCGTCCTGTCTCTATGTGTCACTGCACAGTAGGAAAAGGCTCAGTGACACCGCAGAAACCCATTTCTTCCCAGCCTAGTCCGAGCAGCCAGATCTGATCCCCAAGGTCCATTCTCCTCTGACTGTCAATGGCTCATCTCTTAAAGAATACTCATTTCCCTAATGTCATGCACGGGAGAGGCTGAGTCTTTGACCTCCAAATCAAACACCTCCTGTGCTTGCCGCTAAGCCATGGGTTTGATTAAAGATCCAAGGATTTCCCTAATTAAAACTAGAAACGAACTCCTCAAAATAGATATGATTCCACGTTGGATGAGGTCCCAGTTTTGATATTGATCTTCCCGTCACGCTATCGCCTTCCCTTCCAGTGGTAATCACTGGCTAGCAGCCTTTGGCACGCAAAGCAGCAGGCTTATAATAAAGCTGCTAATGAGCAGACCAATAATTTCTGAAACTTGAAGTGCTGGGACAGGAGTCAGTTAAACTGCTGGCACTTTTAGTGCTCCTGCCTGATTTGCTAGACCCATTCTCGCCATGAAAAATCAGTGGGGCTGAACGAGGTGCTAACTCATTGAGCACATTCTGCAAAGACATATCCTTTTCTCTTCAAAAGGGGTTGAATGTTAGCAGCTGATTTTTTTTTTTTTCAGTTAGGGAAACTGTGTCACAGAAATTCAAGGTGACTTACCCACGCTCACACAATTGTAGAGTTGGACTTAACCATCTAAATCCTCTAACTCAAAATGACCTGTCCCAGGTACCAAAGCACAGAATCCTTCAGTCCTCTGGTGCAGAAGGGAACATCACCAGTATTTCCATCCTTTAAATGCACCAACCCAACAAGAGTCAGGGATGCTTGAGGTGTGGAAAAGATGTTTCCAACTCTTGTGGTCAAATGGCCTCTGATTGAGGCTTATGGGAAATTCTAAGATGAATGGAATGCAGACAGATGATACAAGCCATGCGGATGTCTAACAGCAAAGCGACGAATCCCCTAGGAACACTCTGTACATACCAGCTACACCGGCTGTCACAAAATCACCCACGAAAAGAACCACAGCCCAGAATCTAATCTCAGCGGCGCTGAATGTAAATCCAGCGTGACTCTGCTGATGACAACAGAATTACCCCAGTGAGACTGAGATCAGAATTTGGCCTGTAGGTCAACCTTCCTCCTCCCCTCACTCCATTTTACATTTTTACTGAGCTATACTGTTCTTGACTGAACCTTGACCCTGTAGCTTGGCTAGCTTGTCATGAATTGTTGGCCTAGGCCATACCCTTTGCTATGATCATTATGGCCTAAAATTGCAATATTGTATTTTGGAAGAATATTTGGCCTTGGCTGTGCATTTGAAAATTAGGTTCTAATGGTTTGGTTTTAGTATGTATAATGGGGTCTAGCATTCAGGACTGAGACTGAATGCTGCTTCAAAGAATTCAAAGAGGAACCACAGAATAGGTGTGACACAAACAAATCAGTGAAATGGTCAGGTCAGAATCCGAGCATGAGGCCACTCAGCTTCCCCACTAATGTTTGGTCTTTGATTTGCTACTTTCTGATGGCAGGAAGGCGTCCTCCTGCTTTCCTCTACTCCTGTTTAAATCCTGGTTTTATTAGCTTACACATTGTACATCGCTAACGTAATGCCAATTGGCCAGCACTTGAATACCACATTGAAAAAGAAATTGGTGAGCCTGGGGATCCAAACACCTGGATCCACGTTTTATCTTCAGAGTCGCACAGATCTCTCCCACTTCACTTGAACAAAGACGCAACTACCCCAACATCTCAATTCAGACCCTTGACTTGCTGCAGCGGTCAGAACCGATGGCAAGTGCTGGTCTCTGATCCATTCGGGCCTAGAGTCACTTTTGGGCAGGTCTACACTGCTTTACACAGCTACAGCTGAGCCTACCTAGACCAAAGCTACCTTGAGTAACAAGTGAGGATCCAGTGGCATCAGAGATGAGCTGTTCGAGTATGTACCAAGGGTGTTGGGTGGTGTTAATTCATGCTGCCATGGCTTCGATGCTATTGTTACTCGGGTGAACTGTAACTCCCACAAGGCGCAATCACGCCTCCCACTGAGGAACACACATGCCCTGTGTGTAACCAAATTAATGATCAAAGTTCTGGCCGAGCCCCCAGATAATTTCATTGGCCCTCAGAATAGACAGACGGGGGAGAAAAAAAGAAGATGGGTCAGCATGGATGATCTAGCTGTCCATATAAAAGAGGTAGAGTGATATAAAAAAAGAAAAAGGAAATCCACTCTCCTTTCTTTCTATGATTAATCCCAAGGCCCTCAGCATTACAACTAGCAGGATCTCCTTGTATGGCAAATACCAAACTAAGTGTTCTTAATGGGGACCATGGGTTACCGCAAAGGCTCCTGTCACTTTCAAGATTTCATAGGGCTTAATCCAAGCTACCCATTGATTTTAATGAGTTTCAGATCAGGCCCATGGCATGGAGCTCCCATTGTATTTAGCGGATGGCCCATATGTACAACACATTCATCAGGACTTAACCCCGTGTCTCTATTTCTCCTGGCACAGGAGGGCATTTGCTACAATGAAAGAGTTGTGATTACTCTGTCTGACAACTTTTCATTGCTTTGGTCTCTTCTCAGAGACTTTTGTTTTATCTCGGCATACCTGGGATTCCCTTTCTTAAAGGCCCTTTCACTTTATTGCATTTTGTAGGTGCCCCGTTAACAGAGCAGGAGTTTGCTTCATCCACAGAACAAAGTCCAATGGGGTGACAGAATCTTTTCCCACCCCTCTCAACCAATTTGTCTGCTTCTTGGCCTGGAGAGACCACTAGCTATTTTCCTACAGAGAGATAGCCGTTCATTCTCTACTGATCATTCTACCCCTCTGCTGAGAAGGGGGGTCCATTAGTTCCAGTGCATTCGGTTGGCATGGCCAACTGTCCACTAAGAACCGAACAGAGATCCCTACTTCACGTCACGTAGGTCATCATCAGAATACAAAGGCTTCTGCACACAGCCAACCTGGGCCAGGCACAACCTAGCATCTTAGAAGTGAAAGAATCATAGAACTATAGAAGATGGGGGTTGGAAGGAACCTAAGGAGGTCATCTAGTCCAACCCCTGTTCAAAGCAGGATCAACTAAACCATCCCAGCCCGAGGCTTTATAACTCTCTCCTCTGAGCTATCTACATTGCTTTCCTGGCCAAGATAAATTGGATATATCCATCCCATCAACCTATGTTCAAGAAAAGAGAAGTGATTATGTCTTTCTGGATATAGACACATAGGCATAAATTGTGTGAAACGTAGAGAAGGGACAGGAGGCCAAATAAGAAACAAAGGTCAGATTAGAATTAGTCAGAGCCAGTTCTTGAGGGTTGGTCCTTAAATCCCCACTTTTACAGGGCACATGGGACCAAATGGGATGAAAGCAGAGATTTTGCTTCACTCTTTCCATTAGATATAATGACGCCGCGAGGCCCATGCTATGTTCCATGTAAAGTGATCGGAGAACACTGTAAATTATTGACTTACATTTCTTCAGCTTGTGCTTTGCATGCTGCTGTGCTGGGCTGCATTTGGGAATTTCAGTAATGGGAAAGATATGCGGGGTTTGGAGCTGATCTGAAGAACATCAGAACAGAGGCGGTGTGCACTGAGCCCATCCCATTTGCTCTCTCAAATGCTTCTATTTCTCCTTCCAGGACCTGCTATGCAAAGTGATACTGCTTCAATGTTTCCACTGCTCACAACTTCCTGACATCGAAAGCATGCCCTCTCGTTTCCTGTTCCCTCTTGGCCTACCTTTGTGGGTTTTGGAGAAAACAATTCCAGATTCATAAAAAGGTCAAGAAGGATACCTAAGAGTCACACTGGAAACTCAGTACAAATCCTGGTGAAAATAATTCTATTCCATTACCTCCATCTTTCACCTTGTTGTTTTGGTCTGAATTATTTCATCTCCACTCCAGTAGAAAATTGGGAGCTAGCTGGTTCAAGATTCAGTAATTGCCTACAAAACCTTTTACCACTAGATCAGTGGACTCAGTCCTGCTCACTGTCAAAAATCTTCAAACACATGATGGCCTCTTTGTGGCTTTCATAGAATGATAGGATATCTTAGCCCTAGTCCCAATGAGATAAGTATCCACATCACGGGATACATCTACACTGCGCAATGAGCCTGGCATCTGACTCATCTTTGATCCCAAGCCTCACTTCTATTCACACACAAATCAGTCTGACTCAGGAGCTAGGACCATGTGAGGGGGTTTGTCAGAGCCCAAGTCAGATCTTCACCAACAGAATTTGATCCAATAAAAGATATTACTTCACCTACTTTGTTTCCTTGGGAGCCAAGCTCTGTCATTGTGCGGTGTGGGTGCAATTCAAGGTGCCAACCTAAATCAGAAGGTCTGCATCATGGAGCATGGGTGCATTAGCATGGTTATGAGACTTGAGTCCAGCAACTGTAAACCCACATTTATAAAGATGTTCAAGTGTGGGCTTGGGAACTGCAAATCCAGAAGTGCAGGTCCCACAGACTCGGGTATACAATGCAGTGTAGACATACCTCAGTAGGCTCTAAGGGCCCCCATATTTGGATCCCAGACAACAAGTTCTTGGCCCAAAGAACCAAGAAGAATATACGATTCCCTCATCTCTCATGGGTGCTCCCTCCATGTCCAGGCACGATGCAGAGGACCCTCTCCCTTGCTGCTCTCTATGAAAGTCTCAGTCTGGCACTGTAGAAAAAGGTCGCAAACCTACCAAATATCCCCCATGCACTGAACTGGGTTACAGACAGGGAAGCAAGAATGAAACCTAAGTGTTGCCGTCACTCCAAGTCCTTGAGCACCATTGACTCAGGGTTAGATTAATGCATGATCATTTTGCCTCTTTGTGGTCCAATCCAGGGCCCTCTTGGGGCTCAGACTGGAGAAGAGTTCAGGCTGATATGAAGAAGAAACATCTTTCCTCAGAGGGCATGACCTAGGGTTTTCTGGACCTACAAAGAGTGGAGCAGTTCTAGGGATTTTGCCCCCAAAAGCACCATCAATCAGGGGACGCATTTGAAATGCCTCCTCCTTTTATTTTAAATGGTACTAGTCATTCTCGGGCAAACGCAACGAGGAAGACAACTTGGATGGCCTAACAGTTTGTTTTAATTCATTCAAGGCCACAGGTTGGGTACTGTCAGGACATCACCTGACCAGGAACGTGGCAAACCAAAGACAAGGATGCCCTAAAGCATCTAGGCCAAGCTTTACACTGAGCTAGAGCCTGCTGGGACAAGACTTATGTAGTTCAATGTGAATAAATACCGCAGCCATGCTGATAAAATCCCTAACACACAGCACCAGAGATCTGGCAATGCAGTTTCGGTGCCCTGGTCCCGAGACACAAAGCCGACATCTAGGATGCTGCTCAAAAGCACAGAAGTTCTGCTCTCACTTCCCTATTGGCATAAATCAAGGATAACTCCCCTAATATCACTAGTGTAATGGCAATGTAAACTGGTGTTTTGGGGAACAGAATCAGGCAGGGAGACAAAGACAAGTGTATTCTCCCCAGAACACTCCAGCACACAGCTCACCCAGCCTTCAACGTTGTTACTTATGCTCTGAAAGAAATGCTGGTTTATCAGCTTGGCCCTTCTTTTCAGGAGATGGGAACTGCAATCACCAGACCAAGCAGCCATTTCCTCCAAGGGCCTCTCTCTGCTATGCGACAAACCTGGTTAATTTCAGTGCAGGCATAAACACCTTCCTTCTGAATGCAGCCAGCCAGACTGGATTGTATTTATTGTTGTTGTTATTATTTATAACTCAGGTGGCTGTGCAGTCAGAAAATGCTGATTTGATAGAATCGATACTTTCAGTGGAAACCAGGCGTCCAGGCACGGTGGCTGGCTGCCAGCCCACTTGGTTTCCTGAGTTCCCATCCTCCCATGTCACCCACCTAGTGAACTACCAAGCTCTCCAGCTATGTCGATCCCCGCCTGGCTGGCACAACCATTTTTGCACTTCCCAAATAAAATATTTCACAATTTTAGTCCCATGACATGTATTGAGATTTTTGATGTTTTGCCCCAATTTGGGATGAAGGTTTTTGGTTTGTTCGCTGAAAACTTTCCATTTTTTGCAGGGTAGAAATTCTAGCTCTATCTGATGTTTATTCCTTTGCAGCTAGAGGAACCAGCCAAGATCATGGCCCCACGGTGGAAAACACTGTATGGCCATGCAGTAAGATACAACCATGTGTCCAGGAGCTTACAATCTTTACAGGTGAAAGAGACAAAGGCAACATTATTCTTCTCATTTTACATATGGGAATTGAGGCACAGAGGCTATGTCTACATTACAAAAAGTTGGGTCGACTTTGTTAAGTCGACCTAATAAGGTTGACTTTAAGTCGACCTAAAGTCGACCTTAATAAGTCAACTTAAAGTGGCTTCCCTGGACAGGGACTTAGTAAGTCGACCTAACTGCCCTTAGGTCAACCTAATAAAGTGGACTTAAGCATCCACACTGTGCTTAGGTCAACCTAAGGAGTCGACTTAAGGGTTAGGTCGGCCTAACCGGTGGTTCTTATTAAGGCGACCTAAGCTTTCATGAAGTCGACTTAAGGAATTTCTTAAATTGACTTAATGAAAGCCTGGTGTGGACAGGGACTAAGTTAAGTCAACTTAAGTCGACCTAACTTGCAAGTGTAGACATAGCCAGAGACACGCCCACTATCATACTGCATATCTATGACAGAGCTAAGCACTGAACCCATGGCACCTGAAGGCTGATCAAGGGCCTTAAACTCCCCAAGGACAGGTTTTCTCTCCTGCATTTTCTCCGTGCACAGCTACATGGCAGCTAGAACAGGCTATAAAGAAAGCCATTTTGTTACCATATAGGATGGTGCGCCAGTAAAGGAAATGAGACCCCTGACACACTTCTGCCTCCTAAACATCAGCCGTGCTGATTCAGAGCCCTCTGGGAGGGCCTCCGTACCATCCAAGGTGGCTTCCACAGCTTGATGTCTCTCACTTTCCCACCGTCCTCTCCCCCCTCCCTCACGCCCTGATTCCCCTTTCCCTTGCTTAAGCCTGCCTTGAACCACAGCCAACACTGTGTTTGATGGGTGAAATGTCAGAGGATTTTCTTCTCCCTGACTCGGCGGGACCGACGAGCAAACACGAATTCTCACAAGACAGCAGCAGTTTCTCTTCTTATCCTTCCCAGACGCTCAGGAACCGAGGCCTAGCAACGTCCGCCTCCCGGGCCTGAGGCCTGGGGAGCAATTGGCTTTATGAGACTATTCAGCTGCCTTCATAGAAACAAGGGGGGCATTTTCTTTTCCCTTCCCTTAATCTTGTCAGCAAACATTCCCCTCACAAAAACCCTAGGCTGGGAAGAATGGCCGTGTGCACCATCCTGCATTTACCAAATGGATTAGTTACTAAATTGCTGTCTCCCTCAAATGCTGAAGAGTTCCTAGGTCTTATGTCCTGGGAGGGATGTTTTTTAATTTTCATTTTCCCCCCTTGTGAGCCCTCAGATCCTGTTCCTAAATCCTTCTTGACTTGTTTCATTAGCAAAGCAATGGGGCTAAAAGTGACTTTGGGAACCTTTGAGGACCCTAATGCCGCATTACAAGGCATAATCCCACATTCCACAGCACATTAAAACCACAGAAGGATAGCGAGAAGAGCAAAGATCGCCCCTGTGCAGAATTTACACTCTGCAAAGGAAACAGAGATCATCTGAAGGGCGGGAGGGTGAGGACAAAACCGATCCGGGTTCATTTCTCCGTCGGGCTGCCTAAGCTTGGGAATTTTCTAAAGAGAAGAGTGCTGTCTCCCGAGGGGTATGTTAAAATGATAACTCCCAAACATACACACACACACCAGCAATGACCTCCACAAACCACTTTGCCATCAGCCCAGTACAACTTGTGTGGGCTGTGAGCAAGGCATTGTGTCACACAGCTACTGGCTTGCTGGCATCAATGAAGACGGCAGAGAATGCAGCAGAACCATACCTCTGTGCATGTTACCTAGCAGGCAAGCCCCCCAGGGCCATCTCAGACAGTGTCAGGATCTCTTGCAGCTGTAGGACACATTGGCTCTGCCCTGTAATCTCACCACTTGAATATTTTTTCCCTGCATATTGGTGAGGACATCAGAGTCTCCGGTTTCATGCAAGTGTGACACACGCAGCTGAACAATAAGGTCATCGGAATGATATACGCTTACTTAAAGATATTGCTATGCATCCAGCACACAATGGGGAGGGGGAGCTGGGAAGGAAGGGAGCTTTGGCAAGCCAGGAGCAAGAGTGGGAAAGTCTGAGCAGTAAATAAGACTTTTGTAACAAAGAGAAGAAAAAAGTATCCAAGTTGGAAAGCAACCTTCTCTGAACATTGCTTCTGCTAAATCACAGATCAGCACAATCAAGGTCCAGATAGCGTTACTTTCAAGCCATCTACAGTGCAGAATGGCAGACAATCACACCAGACAATCAATGTTCAGATGGAACATTTTTCTGACAGAAAATGCCATTTTCTCAAAGCTTCCCATAGAAACAAGACAATTCTGATGACATTTCACTTCAAAAAAGAAACATAAAAGGGGGCAGGGGAGCTGATAAGGCCAAAACGTTGAAATGTTTTGATTTTTTCATTATGAAGCAACGTTTTGTACTAACATTGGCTTTCTTCTCTATTATACATTTTTAAAATGTCACCAATGAAACAAAACATTTAGATATTTTTTATCCAAAAGGAATATTTCAACTGACCTTTTGTTTCCTGAGAAATGTTCACAACGTGGAACATTCTGAAATTCCTTATTTTCTTTCTGATTGAGATTGAAACAAATGTCAAATCCTCAGGGTTCCCCACAAAACAGAAATTCCATCTTCCACACGGCTCTACATTCCTATCTATCAATGTATCTACTTACCATAAAGACAGAGTCCGCATTACAGTAGCATCAGAATGTCTATTGCCTGCATTGATTCAATCCAGACACATGGCGTCTACATTGGCGCCTTACATCGACCTAAGTACGCTTAAGTCGACCTGCAGAACTCTGCGTCCACACTGGGCACTGTTAAGTCGACTTAAGAGCTTCCTTAAGTCAACTTAATAACCCCACCTCTGAAGTTCGACTTAAGGCTTAAGTCGACCTTATTAAGTTGACTTAAGTCAACCTAAAGCCAGTGTGGACGAGTATGTCTACACTACAGGCTCTGTTAAGTCAACTTTACAGAGTTCACTTAACTTCCCAAGTATAGACATAACCATTGTAAGCTTTCCCCATTGCTTTAAAATACTTCTGTAATCACATTTCTGTGTCTCTTTCACTCAACTGCTTTCAATGGACAGCAACTAGAGTTAGTCTTGATTTACACCACTGGAAGGGCTTGTCTACACATATAGGCTATGTCTACACTGGCAAGTTGGTTCAAATTAAGGAGGCTTAATTCAAACTAACTAAAGCCATGGCTACACTAGGCTTTAGTTAGTTCAAATTAAGGGCTTCCTTAATTCGAACTAATAAGTTTGAATAGGGCTTCAGAAGTAAGGCTTTAATTCGAACTAACTAGTTCGAATTAGCCAATGTGGCCATGTTAATTCGAACTAACTTCTTAGTTCGAACTAACCTGCCAATGAAATGAATGGGGATTGCTAATTCGAACTAAGCAAGTGCCATGAATGGCACTTGCTTAGTTCGAACTAACTTTTTCTAGTTCGAATGAAGCTAATTTGAACTAACTAAAATTAGTTCGAATGAGTTAGTTCGAACTAACTCATTCGAACTAATTTTAGCAAGTGTAGACAAAGCCATAGTGCAGCTGGTCTGGTGAAAACACTGTATGCCAACAGAAGAGCACCTGGCCATTGGCGGAATAAAACCACCTCCACAAGCAGCAGTAGCTATATCCGCGGCAGCACCGTCTACACCAGTGCTTAGATTGGCGTACCTAATGCCACGCAAAGGGGTGGTTCATTCACCTCTCTGAATGAGTGATGTCAATTAGGCCAACTTAAATTGCAGTGCAGACATAAATGAGAAGAGAATACGGTCTAGTCTAGAAAACGTTGGTTTCATCCTATATCCCTAATGCTCTGACCTGGGGGGTTGAGTTTGCAAAGCCAAAACCAGAGGGCAATTCAGATCCAGGTTCCCCTTCTAAACCAAACACTTTAATCTAGCTGTTGGCAAGGCCGTCCCTGGGGGCGGCGAACAGGACAATTGCCCCGGGCCCCACCGTTACGTGGGCCCCGTTCTGTCCCACTCCCAGAGGAGCAGGGCAGGGCCTGCACCACGGCCCCCGCACCCAAGGCCGCACTTCCTCCTATTCCCCGCTGTCTTCGGCAGTGAGCTGAAGGCAGCAGGGCAGGGTGCACCAGGAGCACTATGCCCAGCCTATGAGCCAGCCCTCCCCGCCTCTAGGGCGGAGCAGGCAAGTGCAGGGGCAGAACACATGGGTGGGGCCCAGCCTCTGGGCCGGCCTGCCCCACATGGACACATGCGGCCAGCTCCCCACCTCCGGTCTCAGCCTCCCAGCCCGGGGCTGGGGCCAGAGCTGGCTTCCCACACCGGTGGCCTCCGCTTCCCGGCCCCGAGCTGGCACCCCACGCCAGCGGCCTCCGCTTCTCAGCCCGGGGCCGGGGCCAGAGCCAGCTCCCCATGCTGGTGGCCTCCACCTCCCAGCCTGGGGCCGGGACCAGAGCCGGCTCCCCATGCTGGCGGCCTCCACCTCCCAGCCTGGGGTTGGGGCCAGAGCCGGCTCCCCGCACTGGCGGCCTCGGCCTCCCAGCCTGGAGCCAGAGCCGGCTCCTCCGGTGGTCTCAGCCTCCGGGGCCATCTCCCTGGGGGGCGGAGCAGGCTGGTGAGCCTGCCACACTCCCCTGAAGCGTGGAGGAATGGGGATTGGGGGGCTCCGCCTAGACCAATTGGCCCAGGGCCCCGCTCCCCACGAGGGACAGCCCTGGCTGCTGGCTTCTGTTTCAAATCAAACACTGAACTCACTGAAGTTTGGATACAAGTTTCCAGCTTTGGTGAACTCATTTGAACATCGGATACCAAATTCTCAGCTGGAGTCAATCAACATAGCTCCGCTCTCTTTGGTGAAGTTATGCTGTTTGATACAAGCCGGGGATCTTGCTCCACTGCCTTCATTGGAGTAACTTCTGATTTATGCCAGCTAGGAATTTGGTCCTATATGTGTCTCCTGCATTAGAGATTCCACATGGAAAAGTGTGTTAGGGATTCTTAAAAGCGGTTTTCAAAACAACCACTATAGCAGTGAGTGGGTCCAATGTGGGACAAGATCACAGAATCATAGAAGATGAGGGTTGGAAGAGATCTCAAGCGTTCATCTCATCTACCCCCCTGCTCAAAGCAGGACCAACCTGAACTAAACCATCCCAGCCAGGGCTTTGTCAGCCAGGCCTTAAAAACATCTCAGGATGGAGATTCCACCACCTCCCTAGGTAACCCATTCCAGTGCTTCACCACCTGCCTAGTGAAAAAGTTTTTCCTATTATCTAACCTAGACCTCCCCCACTGCAACTTGAGACCATTTCTCCTATTTCTGTCATCTCCTATGACTGAGAACAGCCTAGCTCCATCCTCTTTGGAAACCACTTTCAGGTAGTCAAAAGCTGCTATCAAATTCCCTCTCACTCTTTTCTTCTGCAGACTAAATAAACCTAGTTTCCTCAGCATCTCCTCATAAGTCATGTGCCTCAGGTCCCTAATCATTTCCACTGCTCTCTCTGCTGCACTCTCTCCAGTTTGTTCACATCCTTTCTGTAATGGGAGGCCCAAAACTGGACATAGTATTTTGATGTGGCCTCACCAATGCCAAATATAGAAGAATAATCGCTTTCCTTGATCTGCTGGCAGTGGTCCTACTAATGCAGCCCAATATGCCATTACCATTCTTGGCAAGAAGGGCACAGCGTTCATTCATATCCAGCATCTTGTCCACTGTAACCCTCAGGTCCTTTTCTGCAGAACTCCTGCTTAGCCAGTCAGTCCCGAGTTGCTTTGTTAATGTATAGTTCGCAAGAAGAATAACAGGCAAGACTTCTGAGTGCCACCTGAAACTGGCCCTGGTGGAAGTCAAGTAGTCAATCCAAAATCATTTGTGGGCAAATGGGAAGGCGTGCAGGAGATGAAGATCTGTAGGTACACTTAGAAAAAAAAAAAGTGTGGGGAATGGGTTTGGGATTCCGCCCTTGGAAAATGTTACAATACCAGAAGCAAATATCCTTCCTTTCCGAAGATTTTTAAAACATTGCAAATCAAAAGTTTATGCCAAAAAAAAAGAGGAACTGCCTCAATGGTGTTAATCCCAAACATGCTTCATGAGGAGAACTTATGTGTGTAGTATTGCTTGGTAATGTTAGCTGGACAATAGAATCACAGAATTTAAGGCCAGAATGGACCAACTCCATGGTGATCTCTTCTATATCACGTCATCAATGCCAGTGGTCCTCAACCTTTTGCCAGCAGAGGGCGCAATGCTAATAAGTTTCAATGGCAATTGCCCTTCAGAAGTAGATCATGATCTACTGGTTGGGGACTACTGCCCTACACCAACAGCCAGAATTAGATGCAACATATACCAAACTCAACCACATTACAGTGATTATTTTAATGTATTTGGCAGCACTTAGGAACCCCCAGAGAACAATCTTCATGCATGCTAGGCATCGTGCAGACAAATAACAAAGGATTATCATTGCCCTGGAGAAGATGCAACAGAGGGGTGTCAGAGAAATGTGGGGAAGGGAAAGAAGGAGGTAACAATAAAATGAACAGAATTTGGCTAAAAAAAAAAAAAAATCCTGTGTATTTCTGATCAGATGTATGGAGGTGGAAGACCAATGGTGCTTAGATACTGCGATGATAGACACCTATGTAAAAACTTAGAGAGAGAGCTTGTCATGGAGTTACATGGGTGGGGTTAAGTCAAAGCAGATTCTGGACCGCAGCAGAAATACTTTAAAGACGGTGTGTATGTATCTATATATGTTATATAGATATAGATACACATACACATGCACACAAACACAGACCAATATAAAACCAAAGCAGTGTACTCCCTTTCCATGCACACAAGGGGAGGTCTCCCCTGCTAACCTCCCATTCATAACCAAGTCTACCAAATCCCCATGCTGCATTCCCCCTTGTCCTGCACTATATCTTCCTCCAGGGTATCTATAAAAATCAAGACTTCTACATACATAGAGGCCAGACCAGCTGGACACACAGTACCAAACTACAGTTGGCCAGTAAATGACTTTCCTCTCCCATGATTTTTTTTTTTTTTAATTTCAGAAGAGTCCCAGTTCACACAGAGACCTTTGGACTTTTTTTTACAAGAGAGAGAAGTTGTGCTATGGGGCTCCGTCAGCATGTGGAAGACCGAGGATCAAGTCCTTACTCTACTCAGGCAGAACAAAGATTTGAACCTGGGTTTTCTGAGTGCCTATAAGATATTTGCACAAATGTCTTCAGCAAGTATTGGATACAGACATACTTACAACTTCAAGGGTATGTCCACACTGGAGCCTTAGGTTGACTTAAGGAAGGTTAAGTCGACCTACAGACTGCTGCATCCACAGTGGGCTTTTATTAAGTTGACTGAAGCGCTTCCTTAAGTCGACTTAATAACACCACCTCTGAAGGTCAACCTAAGGCTTAAGTCCACCTTATTAAATTGACTTAAGCCAGGGTACATGGGGGTAGCCCTTAAGTCCACCTAACTGGCCTCCAGACCCCCTCGCAGAGTTCCTGGCCACTCCTCGGTTGACCTAGCACCTACCAGTGTGGACACAGGGCTGTGCAGTCTCTAAGTCGACTTAAGAAGGTTGACTTTAAGTCGACTTAAGGTGGACCTTGGTTAAGTCAACTTAACAGAGCCTCCAGTGTAGACGTACCCAAACTGGGGTTTCCAAATGCTACCGCTAAAGAATGCATTGAAGAGCAGAGTCATTGATGTAACATATGCATCATAACGTATGCCTGAGGTGGCAAATCAGAACTGTTGCAACAGCCTTATGTATTTAATGGCTAGGAGCTCTGCTTTAAATCCACTGCTCAGAGCTCATCCTGACCATCTGTTTTACCAAAGCAGGTTGGGGGCTGAAGAGAGGCAGAAGTTGTCTATGGTGGGGCATCAGTGCTAGATGTTCTCACCTGCGTATTGTAGGGCTGAGTCCCACTGGTTCCCTCGTTGGGAGTGTTAGCGAAAAGGGCTGGGCATGGAACAGACCTTCGAGACTTTCTCTAGTGGTGGTATCTCCCAGTAGCTCACTGGTAAGATGGAGGAACACTGCATTCCACTGGGTGTTGTGTCAGGTTACAGATATCTTCATTCTCCAGGGCAGTGAAACCAGCCCCTTCTAACCTGAGCTTAAATACTTCATCTGGGATTTGATTAGGTGCCTAAAGGAGTCCAACTCCCAGCTCCCACTGATTTTTCATTCCCACATCCCTTAGGTGCCTTTAAAAATTTGCCAAATTTAGCAGCTAGATCATGCAAAATCAAAGACGCATAGAATGGGAAGGGACCTCAGTAGGTTGCCTAGTTCAGTACCCCACACTCAGATGCCCTAGAATGGAACATAGGAGCACAGTTGAGCAGCAAAGTAACAAAATACACAAGACATGTTCATAACACCCAAAAGGATTGGGAGCCGGACCTCAGTGTGATTTACTACCAGCTGGAATACACAGAGAACTACCTCTTCTTCCTTTCCAACGGCCAATAATTCATTGGATCCATCTGCTCTCAGCTCTTACAGTTTCATATGTCAGATCGCTGGCTAATTTATTATCTGAAGTTATAAGGCATGCACCCATCAAGCAGGCATCTTAAAAAAGCCCAGCCCCACAACGAGTGAAAAAACCTGCCAACAACTGACAGCAAAGAGCTAATCCCCAGATTAATTACTGACAACCACTAGGATTTAAAGGCCTTTGGAAACACCCTCCCCCATCAGTCATGCAGGCGCTAAGGGTCAAGTTAATTTTCAGGGTAGCTTCACTGACTCCTATTGAGTTACACCCAAGGATGAGCTTGACCAAGACATGTTCTGCCCAAATTCTGTCCAAAGGCATGGGTAAAGGGATACATCATAATGATAGGTTCCAGGGAACCCCAGAACACCAGGGATCTACTTTGTGGGATGATGTATCCCAGTACCCAAGAGTTTTGTAGGAACAACTTGAGACCCCCCCGAAGGCAGTGAATCAGCTCTGGGTGGCATTCCCCTCTTCTTGCTGGCAATGGAAGAGCAGACTGGACTGGCTGCATATGGAATTGAAGGCTTTGTGACCAGGTATACAGTTGGGCAACTCACAGATGGACCCTAATCTACTTGAACCAGCATTGCCTGATGATGATTAAGGTAGGCCAATAATACATGTGGAGACTTCCAGAGGAAAGGCCTGATCCCAGGCTTACAGAAGTCAATAGGGGCATCTCCATTGACGTCTATGGACATCAGATTAAGCTCTAAAAGGTCCTGTTTAAAAAGCTCCCAGACTCAATGGGAGCTTTGCCAGTTTAAGCCAGGTTTGAACTTGATTCATCGTCTCTAAAGCAGTCAGGATCCAGGCCTTTCTCAGAATATTTCAGCACATCAGATCCCAAATTAAAGTGTCTATTCAGAGACTATGTCTGCACTTGCAAATTAGTTCAAATTAAGGAAGCTTAATTCGAACTAACTTAAGCCTTGACTACACTACGCTTTCATTAGTTTGAATTAAGGGCTTCCTTAATTCGAACTAATAAATTCGATTGCTTAGTTCGAACTAACCCTTAATTCGAAATAGTTAATTCAAATTAAGTCAATGTGGCCATATTTGTTCAAACTAACTGCTTAGTTCAAACTAATTGGCAGAATGACCTTCCTGCAACCGACTAATTCGAACTAAGCAAGTGCCCTGCATGGCCATGGCTAGTTCGAACTAGCATTCTAGTGGGGCCATGATAGTTCGAATTAAGTTAATTCATACTAACTAAAATTAGTTTGAATTAGTTAGTTGTAATGAACTAATTCGAACTAGCTTTTGTAAGTGTAGACATAGGTATGGAAATTAAAAGAAGAAACAAAACCAAGCTATCCACATTTCTTTCCCCCCCAAACCATTTAAAATACTCCAGTTTGGCTTGGGTTGTGGGGGAAGACCCAAACCAGTCATTAATTAACATGAGGCTGTCTGGTTTTCTGATATTTATGTGCCATAAAAATTAATAGGGGATTGCACTGGGCAAATAAATGGTTAGTTGAAAAGGTGCAACTTTTGGCCTTTATGCTTTTTCTGTAGAGTCATCACCTCTCAGTGAGGTTTCCTTACAATTTCTAGCCTTTTTCACCCCCAGGAGCCCAAACGGGCTTCCCAAAACCCATGCTTAGAATTGGGAATAACTGAAACTTCAGGTATCGTCATGCAGCTATGCCGAGTAAATTTTTTTCATGTTGACCTCAACAGGCATTATTATTCCAATTGTACAGAAGTGGGGAAGATTTTCCAAAGTGGCCTGTAAGAATGGATGCCTCCATTTTTTTCTTGGTGCCCAAACTAAGACACCCACAGTTTTAAAAAATGCAAGCCAGCTACATAACCCATATCGAAGTCAACAGGTGCTCCATTTCCCTGAAACCCAGGCCCAAAGAGGTTTAACATTGGGCACCCCACAATTGGAGCTACAGAAAATTGAGAGCTTCCTTGAAAAACATTGGCCCTATGCAACTTATGGAAGACAGTGATAGAATCACGGATCTCCCAGAGTTTTAGCCACCAGTTTTAATCTGTACTAAACCTATATCAACAGCTGGATTTTGGATTCTGTTCCCTTAATTCTACTTTACATTTCCATCTGTAACACCAACAGCATCTGCCAGGAAACCACAATTATTTCCACTCTGAGGACATGGAGTACTCCAGGCTCTGAGTAAATTCAGGGTTCAGTATATCATGAAGAACATCACTGAGACTACAGAACAGATCTCCTGTTGGAGTAAATGGCCAGCATAGGTTTACTGGTGTAATTGGAGCTACACCAGTTTACATGAGCTGGTGATCCAGTCCTCTTTCTCTTTGGACTGCTTCCCCTCACCCCCGACCCCTGAGTCCAGAGCTATTCTCCTTAATGAATCTTTTTTTTCTAATGATGTAGCGTCAAGAAAGGACTCCTGTTGGATGGGACATTTCTACAGAGCAAATTCTTCCTTGAAGCCTGTGGAGAACTGCAGGTGTTTGGCAAGGGATAAAAGCAGGCACTCACAATACTGTTCTATTCCTAAAACTAGTCTTGATAATTCACTGGGCTGAAGTATGTCAGCGATGCCTGAGCCAAACATTAAAATATATATGTAATGCACAGCACTGGGACCAATGCAATGGAGGAAAAGGACATGATTATTATGGTTACCCCAACAGCTGTGCCAGGACTGTGGCATCCTGTTCAGCCAAGGAAATATCATGGAGACAAAATTTACTTCTTTATATACTCAAGGGAGGGGAGAGAAATGACTCTGGTTTAAGGATGAAAATACCAGCCATGCAAAGTTTGCTTCTTTGAATGATCCAGTTTCTGAAGAGGCAACTGTGAAATACAAAGACGTTTAATCCATTAAACGGGCCAGTCTCCAAGATTCAAAATCTGGATTTTGTCAGTGTACCAGACCGCAACTCACTGGGTGGGCTCTGTCTGGTTAGGTTTCATTTGGTGCCTTCAGGGAAGACCAGAGTGCCACTAGCTTTATGTTTCATTATCAAAGACCTTCACTGATTACTTTCCAGCATGAGTACCAAGAGATAATATATCATTATCTTATGGTAAACCAGATCAAATGTCTTCAGGTCAAAGAGGGACAGGATGTTCTTGTAGTGCAAGCAAGTTCTGGGAGAAAAGAAATCTGGCTTCTCTATCCCAGGCTCAGTCAGTCTTCCCATTTTACCTTAGGGAACTCCTTCAAAGCCAACCTTATTCTTGGCGGGAGGAAAGAGAGAGAGGTTTTCCATTTTTCTCGATGGAAACCATTGAGTCCTGGGTAAATGTGGCCAAAGAGGTATTAAGTACCTCCTGAAATTGGAAAAGTGCCCTCGAATAGCACTGGAGTCAACTAGAACAGGGGGTACTCAGCACCTTTCAGAACCAAGCTTCTGCATGCCTCAGCTTCCCCCATCCATAAAACGGGGAGGATAATGGGGGCATCCCCAGATGGTTCTGAGGCTACATTCATTCCTGATGATACCTCAAGATCCTGGCCTAGAAAAGACAAAATAGCTCCATTCTAAGAGTCTAACAGATGCAACTTGAGAACCAGGGTACAGAACCAGAATTTATATTACTCTGGTGGTGCAGAGGGGTCATGGAGAAATTGAGGCAGCCCAAAAGAACATTCCTCTGGCAGGGGAGCTACTTAAGGCCCATGGACATTGTTTTCCACAGCCCGAAGATGAGCAGCATGTTGGGGTGGAGTTGGGGCTAGGTGGAGGAACGGTCATGTCCCTGAACTCTACTGAAATTACAATTCTATGAGAGGCCTGAGTTCTTGGGATGGGGTTAGGATCACTACTACAGCTGGTCAGGAAAACAAGGTCTATCTATCTATCTATCTATCTTAGATAGATAGATAGATAGATAGATAGATAGATAGATAGATAGATAGATAGATAGATAGATAGATAGATA